>CAOLHI010000681.1:0-549630 GCA_948474755.1 Ctenosaura bakeri
TACCCTCTTAACTTCAAAATTTGTCTGTCACTTTCGCAACAATGAATGGTTATCAGTTTGCTGCTTGAGACAAGATTCTGAGAATTTATCAGGGTTTTTAAATTTTTTGACAGCAACAATCGTACAAAACACATCATTGTTATCAGAAAGTATTCAAGTACCTTTTTGCTGTAAAGAGGATTATGATCAGCAGTGTGCCACTCTCCCTTCAGGAAACAGTTCTCCTTGTCCCCTGGTAGCATATTGGTTAGGAGCAAAGGCTGGAAAAGTTACTTTTTTGAACTATAATTCTCCTTCAGCCAGCATGCCATGGAGGAAGGGAGATAGAGCTTTAGTCCAAAAAGCAGGTTTTCCAAACTCTAGTCAGAAAGTGCAGGATGCTTTAAGCCAGGCCTATGCAACATATGGACCATGGGCCACATGTGGCCCGCCAAAGGATTTTTTTGTAGCCCCCATCTCCACCTCTCCCATGCCTGTTTGCCTGCCAAGCTTGCCCTCCCCCATGTGCTGTAGCCCTGTCCCCCCACGTGTTGTAGCCCCACCCCAACCATCGTAGCCCTGCCTCACCCATAGTAGCCACGTCCCTATGCACCGTAGCCAAGTCCCATGTGTCATAGCCATGCCCCCATGTGCTATAGCAACATTCCCGTCCCTCTGCCCACTCGCCCCCCGCACTCCAAGCTCCTCCAGTGCTCTTTTCCCCCTGCCCCATGCAGCTACTGCCTGGCATGGGGAGATGGGTTTGTGTGGCTCTCTGCTTTGTGTACCAAAAATAGCAGATGTTTTTGGATATATGCACCTTGATTTGAGTGGGTCATGGGGTACTCTGACAATTTCTCCTCTTCCTCAGGCAGAAAAAAGACTTGGGCTGAATTCCACTTTCTCCTCATCAATCTAATCTATTTCTCCCTCCACATCTATGTCTATAGATATCCACACAAATCTGAGTTACATACATGTTACTGCAATAAAACTGCAGAGGACAGGTGCAATTCTGAACTTCGTTTGGATACCTCTGTGGCTCTTAGAACTTCTATTCAGTGACTGAGTCTTTTCTTTTGTAAATCACTTCACAGAAATGAGAATTATGAGTTTATACCAACTTGTGCCTCCTCTCATATTTTTGAATTGCAACAGCCATCAACTCTATCCAGCATGTGGTGATGAATGAAATGATGAAAGATGTAGTTCAATGACCTTTGGAAAGGTCTCTGTTGCAGTTTATACAAAGGACTTAAGGATTTGGATTGATCTGATGGCCACTTGATGAATACTGTGAGTAGGTAATGAGGTGAGTTACTGCAAGTGAGAATGCCAAGCAAATATACTTCTTTTCTGCTTCACAAGATGCTTGTGGGACACAATGGCTGTAGATCTCAATTGAACTACATGATAGAGACTGCTAGCTAAGTGGTAAGGAATATGTTTCATGTACAGGCACTCCACGGTTTAGTACCTGATATCTCCAGACAGTCAGGGATCTCAGATAGCAACACAGGTAGCAGGACCTGATAGCTTCTTTAAGAATTCAGATGAAAGCCTGGAGCAGATTCACATACCCACTGTGACATAGAAGCCACTAGCTGCCACTCGGTAGCTGCACTACTCCTCACTCTCAGTATGTATCTTGCTTTGCAGTTAATAGCACTTGTGTATAGATAATAGTATCTTCCCAAGTCAGGGAACTGCTATGACAACAGGGAGTAGAAACGGTATTGCATTTTGGATGGCAACATAGGATATAAATTTACTAAAAGTGCAAATAAGTAAAGCTGTCTTTAACACTGCATGTTAATCCATGTTGACAACCTTCCCCTTGCACAGCTAATTTTGGGGAATGAAAAAATTCACAAGAGAATTCCAGTCACAGAACTCCTATATAATATTTATTTTGATGTGGAAAGATTTCTAGGAAACTGCACGGTTGACACAATATTTTTAACTTTATAGTCAACTGTGGCACACATGCATGCCTGCATGTGTACCCACCCTCACCCACCCCACTTTTAATAGAATTGATTCTCTTTGAAGTTCTTGGCTTAATTTTGAATTCCTTATGAGTAGCTCCAGCTTGAGAATGGCATTTTGGTCTCAACAGCTGATCATCAAACAGATTTCAAATCAGTGGCGTAGAACATTCAGACAGTGGGAGCATTCCAAGGCAAATTCTGTCTCTCAGTAACTCCTCCTTCAATGCCGCCTCCACCTCCTCCATTTTATTTTCAGCCAACATTTCTTCCAAGGAGCTCAAGTGGCATGTATAGTTTTTCTCTATAATTCCTCTTATCCTCACATTGTCAGAACAAACCTGTGAGACAGATCTGGCTGAAAGTAAACAGCACCAAGACTCATCGGTGAGCTTAATGGCTGTGGAAGAGAAGATTAAGAGGTGATATGATGATAGCCATCTTTGATTATCCAAAGGAATATCACACAAATGGAGCAAGCCTGTTTTTTGCTGCTCCAGAGATTAGAATGTAAACCAATGGATTCAAATTACAAGCAAAGAGATGCCATCTAAACTTTAAGAAGAAATTTTTAATTGTAAGAATTCTTTGATGGTTGAAGGGACTGCCTCGGATGGTGATAGAGTCTCTGTCTTTGGGCAACTTTTGACAGAAGTTGGATGACCATCTTTCAGGATTGCTTTAGTTGTGTATTTCTGCTTGGTAGGAAACTGGACTAGATGGCTTTTTGTGGTAACTTCCAGATTTATGATTCTATGAGCCTCTATATAAAATCAAGTCTCTTAGGTCACAGTCTAGCATTGCCACCATCAGCATTGAGACCAACACAGACAGTATAAGCAAGAGGTGCAGGTGGCATTTGTGTCAGTGAATCCATTCTGGGCTTTATTTCAGAGTTTAAAGGAGATGTTCGAGGTGTTGTACCCTATTCTTAAAGTAAGTGGTTGTTCTTTTAAAGACTGGAATCAAACCCATGGATGTGAAGCTTCTGACTGGTCCTGAACAAGAGAAGATAGAATCATCATACTACATAGTTTATAGAAAGATGGGTTTCCTTTCTCCAGCTCTCCACTTCTCTCCACTATTAGCCAGACAACCTTAGGAAACAGAAGCGGAGGGACAGGAAGTGGCAACATAGTATTGGATGTTTGAGGTTTACACACCCACCCACACATCATGCTGGCCTGCTTCCCTCTCATGGGATGGAGGATGCTGTCCCATTTGAAGTGAGATTCATCTAATCAGCCTCTGAAAATGGAACTGGTGTGTACTATCTCATTCTTCAGCTAAGATAGCACAATATAGGGGCCTGTTTCTGCTTCTAGGAAGTTTTCAGGGACACACACACATATATATATACAGATAAGCTAAAGTGCTACCAGTGAGGAAAGAAGTGGAAACTTCTCCCCAAATCAAGTTTTTTTGAGAACAAGACCTGAATGAAATAGGCACTCCTTTTGACCTGATCCAGGACATCAAAATTTTTAGGAATAATAAAGTTTAAATGGAAAGCCCTGCTAAGGAGCTTTTCAGCTGAGGTTACAATGCTCTGGAATGTTCTGGGGTCTGACTGGGATAGAAACTGTCTGAGACAGTTGCAGAGCAGCAGGCATCTTGTGATGTTGGTGTTTGTTTGCTGTCAAGTTGACTTTGTCTTATGGCAATCCTATGAATGAGGGACTTTGAAGACCCCCACTCATCAATTGCTCAGCTCACAACTAAACTCCTGACTGTGGGTTCTTTGATTGACTCCATCCATCTGTAATGTGGTCATCCATTTTTCCTTGTGCCTTCCACTTTTCCCAACATTATTGCCTTTTCCAATGAGTCACATTGTCTCATGAGATGTATATATCATAAGTATGATAGCCTCAGTTTAGTCATCTTGACTTCTAGTGAAAGTTCAAACCTGATTGACTCTAGGACCCATTTCTTTGTCTGTTTCAATGTGTCACATTGTCTCATGATATGCATGTATCATAAGTATGACAGTGACCCTATCATAGGGTGTTTTGAAATTTGTCATTACCTACCTCTGAGGCTGAAAGAGTGTGACCTGCCCAAATTATCCAGTGTGTTTCTATGGCCAAGTAAGGATTCAAACCCTGGTGTCCCAGAGCCTTAATCCAACACTGGCACCTACACACAAACAAATTAGTAAATGCAAATGTCATGCAAAACTGTGCTCCTCATCAGCTTCTGTCTGGCAATACTCAAATAGCTGCCATTCCCAATCCCAGATAAGACACAAATATAGTTGGAGTGCTGAGTCACCTATACTACAGTCATAGCCTGGGGGGGGATGTGCAGAGAGTCACAGGGCCATTTTTGGGTTCTTCTTATCCCACATGGGCCAGAGGCATCCCATTCCTCAAAACTGGAATTGATGTTTTAATCACTTCCAGACACTTTTAAAATAGATTTTGGCTGTTTCTGGGACAAAACCATGCCTCTTAGATCATTTTTCTGGTTGAAGATAGTGAGGCTTTTTGGCCAACTTTTTAAAAAATCAGTGCATTGGCTGGCACAGGAGGTAAGAATCCCACGGGACTCCCTGATTTCTATCCCTATTCTAGAGGGAAGATTTCCATGTCCTCTATAATAAGAATTCAAATGAAAAAGTTCATGAAGTGTTCATATTCCATGAAAAAGAATCAGCTTAACCAAAACTTAGAACAGTTACTTTTTTATTATTATTATTATTATTATTATTATTATTATTATTATTATTATTATTATTATTATTAAAAATAAATTTTATTATTCTCAATACTTTCAAATCAATACATATATACATACAATACAAAACAATACAACATACAACCAAAATACATGTACACCTAAATACAAAAACAGTAAATAAACAACAAACAAAAAAGAAATAATAATAATAATAATAATAATAATAATAATAATAATAATAATAATACATACCTGTTCTTAATACTTCCATTTTCATCCTTCCATACTTAATCCATTCTTCATACATCCCACACACCTAGACTTCTTTTTATCTATCCATTGGGCGCAACTTTCCTCTTCTTGTCCTCATCTTACCTTCCTGCTTATTTTTACAATTACTGCTTTTTCTGCATTCTACTCTATTTTACTTCCTCTTCTAAATATATCTTATCCTTAAATTACAACTCTTACTATATAGTCACATTAATCACATTATACTTACTTATACTTACTTTTCTACCATTTTATCTAATTCACATCTAATTCACATCTATAATCCTTATCTTAGATATTGTCATCAATCTCCTCATTTAATTCCTCTTATTTAATATTCCAGATTCTACATATGTGTATAAGTATACATCTATATATACATTCATTATTTCTCTTTCATGACCTTTACATCATAATTCTTTCTTCAATCTATTATTCATACATACCTATCAGTGCATTTTTATCCCAGTGCTCTTCCCATATTGGTTTTAAGATCTCCCATTCTCGATTAAACATTTCTACCGATTTATTCTGTAAATACAAAGTTAGTTTATCCATTTCTGCTAATTCGTATAGTTTCCGTATCCATTCCTCTATTTGGGGAATATTTTCTGCCTTCCAATGTTTCGCGAATACAACCCTTGCCGCGTAGATCATATAACATATGATCCTTGAATGTTTTTCCCTAAAGAACAGTTACTTTCTTGAATACTTATCTGAGAATTCCCCAGCTACCATGGCTACTGCTCACATTAGCTGGAGCATTTTGGGAGTTGTAGTCCAAAAACTATTTTTTTCCAAAGCTCTGGACTTAACCAAATTCAAGGAAGGTTGGCATCCTAACTCTGGATACAACCCTTTCTTCTGAAGAAGAATGATTAAAAATTAGAGGCAGAAGTGTGTGCTTCTGCTGTAGTGTGGTATGTTTACTGGCTTTGATGTTAATGAGTCTTAAAATTGTAAGCATAATGTCTGACAGCTGACTATCAATGTTCATGTATGTATGAATGAATGTGCGTATAGTCTCAAGCTGAGACTGCTCAAGAGGCATTTAGAAAAGCATGTTTTTGTTTTCACTATAATGAATGTCTTATTTGGGGCTGTTTGCACCAGCTATTTTTCTCAGTGTGTCTTTATCCATCCACAAACTGGTGACCTCCTGCAATGGCCATCCTGTCTGGGGACAATGGGAACAGAGGTCCAACACACCTAGAGGGTGTCAAGTTGGAGAAGGCCACTCAGTTGATGGCTTCACTTCCCGGTTGTCTTCCCACCTTGACCTCCATGTGATAATGGGGTTTCTCCATTATCTAGGTAACAGAGCTTAAGGGAGATAGTGCTCTCTCAGGGATACAAAAGGTTTAATGGACTGCTAGGGTTAGGTTACATTGATTGGAGATCACATGAGATGGGTCACATGAGATAGTTGCCCAATCAGGGGGGAGAAAGGAGAGAATCTTCCGGATACTTCGATGAGAAGTTAAAAAAAAATCCTCAAGAGACCACAGGGCGTGGGAGGGATACCAGTAGAAGCAGACAAGGCCACCTCCTGACCCTCCCCAAAATACCATCTCAGAAATGACCAACTGTGGTTAGAATGTGTCCAGTTAGCTGCATTAGAACTTTGTTGTTTTGGACAGTTTGGCTGATCTTGAGAATGTATCTGTGCTTATAACTACTTGTAACTATCAAGTATACCTGAGGGGAGGATGCTCTTTCATGAGTATTATTTTCTTGTTTACCTTGCATGTTTAAAATAAATACTTTTTCTGTAAAGCCTCTGTTCCCTCTCCATTCCCATGTGTCCTATCAGAAGGGCGATTCCTATCCTCAGAAGTGGGAGGTGACAGAAGGGAAAGTATCTTTGAACAAAGAGATTGTGAATTCTTAAGCAATGTCCCTCTGCATTGCTGTAGCGTGGGCTAAATCGGCGGTTGGTGGCAGCTCAGAATTAAGAGAATTTGGGGAAAATCTCTAGCTTCTGTTCAAGGCAGAATTCAGCACTGAGAAGGAAGGGGTCCCCTTTTTCCCTCGAATCTCCACACCCCATCAGAGCACATTTGAAATGCTGAATCAATTGATTTGTCAGAAGTAGAAGTGGCCATACTGATTGAGAGATTGTGGGAACAGTGGTACCCCCAAAGTAACTTTCTCATGCTCTGTTGAGAAGAATATATCAGATTGCTCTTGCCATGGAGAGAGCAAGAAACATGGGTACAAATGAGCTACAGAGCCAAGCTAAATAAACAACTGCCATCAAGGGGTTCTAGCATAGACCCACTGGGTAAGTTGAGCAGAAGCAGCACAATTGTGATTTTTAGGCCCTCAGTCAAGGACAAATAACAATTCCCAGATCATTTCTGAATGTACTGCAGAAATTAGAAAGATATTTAATCAGATGTCAATTTGGTTATGCTGGGGGACAGTTACTCCCTAACAATTGTTTTAGGGTTTCACTCTTAGTGACATTCAAAAAAGAAGAGAGCAGCACTCACAAAAAATAAGGGGGACTGGCAGATGAAAAAGGGAAGAGCGAACCTTCAATCTTATTCTTGAAAGTAACATTGTGTTACTGCCGTTTTCTAGCCCAGACTTGTGGGATGTCAGATATCATTTTGATATCAATAATTTGGCTTTCTTCTATCATCCCTCTCCACGTGTCTGTGAGGTCCACCAGACAAGCTCACAGTCAGGTTTGACTCCTAATTGCTGCAGTATTCCAAACAATACAGGCAAGCCAGAAATAGCTGTCTCGCCGCTTTAGGAGACCTCAAAGGCAAGCACTCTATTATGTATACATGCTACTTACAAAGAACTCCCTGCTCCGAGCAAGCAACTTGGCAAGCTGAATTCTCAACTGTCAAACACTGCGCATTTGCATACTGGCTATTCTATTGTCAATTCGGACCTAACTCAATCATGCTAAATTCTGACCTTTTGGAGGCTTTGTCTCTGGCCCTAAACTCATTGTTTTTCCACAAGTATGGACTAGCCTATGGTCATATTTCCCCTATAAAAACCCCTGATTTTGAGAGCTTCTTTGGATCGCTCTGGATTTCCATCCTGCCTTGCTGCTGCTTTGTTTGGCGAGCTGTCCCCTCAGTCCCACCTACTGAGACTATGCACCTTCGAATTTTCGCAGTGATCTATCTGGGCTTCAGGACAGGTGTAGTATCACCCAAGCCAACGATCCCTCTCATAAATCCCTCTATACCTCTTCAACCTTTTTTTTCTATAGTTATCTGTGCGAGTGTGTTGCATACACTGTTTGTCTTTATTTTAATAAAGATCACAATTATTATTTCAATTCTGTTTGCTCCTTGACTTGGCCTGGCCCCGTAGACATTGGGTAAAAGATTCCGCTGCGTTGCCCTGCCTCTCGCATTGCTAGCTTGTGCTCCTTTCCCCAACTTGTTTAATTGTGAGAGCATTTAGGTGTCCCTCACGGGACCCCCAGTAAACAGGGTAACAATTGTTCACTTCAGCCTAAGGTTTTCCCTATGGAGCAAGGAGTTCTAATATCTCATTTTCGCTGTCATACTGAAAGAAAGAAGACACAGGGAGGAAGTCCCTTTGTCCTTGCTGGCGGAGACAACTAGCCAAATTAGATTTGACAACTGTTCACGCAGTTCATTTCAGGGATTCCTGTGGCCAATCTGATCTTCACACAGTTCGCATGTCTGAGACTGTAGCTGAAACTTCTGTTAAACTTCCAGAAATTGCACAATTTGAATCACAGCTTTCTGCTATGTTATTGTTTAAGAGAGAGCTAGTGTGGTATATGGGTTTGAGTGCTGGAGTCTGAGAGATCAGGGTTTCAGTCACCTTTTGGCCATGGCAAGTGGTGACCTCAGGCAAGTCAAACTCAGCCTGAGAGGAAGGTGATAGCAAAACCCCTCTGAACATTTTTCCCTCCAAGAAAACACCATGACAGTTTTGTCTTTGACTTGCCATAAGTTGGAAATGATGTGAAGGCACATACCAGCACCACCAACAAGATGTATAAATGGGAAAGATACGCATTATTTTCTGAATATTTACTTGTGTGTTAACAATCACCAGACTGCAGCCACAACTCATCTTAGTATCGCTAATTCCTATAGTGTTTAAACTCAAAATAGTTACTTTGAGGTGGAAATGATAACCTCCCTAGTTCTTTCTGATATCATGAGTACTAGCCCAAGGGGGGGGCATGGGGTGAATCATTATGCTTTTACAAAAGCAGAACAAGGAAGATTTGAGAAATGAACTAGAATTGCTTCTAGTACAAGTGATTGTGACATGAGAGCAATCTGGATAAATGGGCTCAGAATTTGGGTCAAATCCACCTGACCAAGTTATATGGCAATCCAGAGCCAATTACAACAAAAGAAAATACTTTTGGCAGCTGGCAAAATACGCAGAAGTATGGGCAGCAGTTGCCACTGTTCCTGCTAGAGCTTGCATTCCATGGCAAATTTTTGTATGGCTTCTAAAAGGCTCTCTGATAGCACTGGGTGAGTTATTTTATTCAGGTCCTTCATTGCTGCTGCCAGAAGTTAATGAGTTGAAACATTGTGCTGTAATCGTTTCCTTGCTTGAAATGGTACAGAGTATGTATATTTACTATCTGTACCCACTAGTTCTCTGCCCAGCCTCTTCTTCTCATTCTGTACTCTTTGGTGTGCCCATGTTGCACAAATCCAGCATACATATAAACACAGCTGTGCTAAACCAGAGAGATCTGGTGTCCACTGGAAAGAGATGGTGATGTATCCATTATTTGGTGGATGTATTTCAACAAGTTGGTGAAAATACAGCTTATGTTCCACAGGAGCCCACAACACCTCCCTGACCTCCTGTTTTAGCTATTTTTTTAATGAAATATCACCAGAAAGTCACACACATCACCACAAAATACACCAAAATGTATTGATTAGGTTTCATTTGCCTCTACAACTGTCTCCCAGATGGCGAAAAATATCAGAAAATGAAACAGAAAAATGGGGGGAAGTGACTGGGAGCTTTATTTTACCTTCATTTTTGCATCAGTGCAGCAGGGCTCAGGACAGAAAAAATGGCCCGTGGCCTGGGTCACTTGCCCACCTTCACTTTAAAGCCATCTCACATGCACCATGCCCTCCAGTATTTCACAGATGAAAACAAGGACACATGCAGCTAAGCAATATCTGAGAGTGGTCAAGAACACATAAACAAAGACATGCTGCAGCAGTTTGCTTTTGCTTGTATTTACAGGGAAGGGCAAGATTCCATCCCCTCCTTTTCCTTTTCCTCTGCTGAATTAATTGAGTTAAACTATTTTTGAACATTGAACTCATTTTGCAGCAATTGAAGTGAGTGGAAGACAAAGGGATAAAATGGGAAGAAAGAGAAAAAGCCTCAGAAGATTAATCAGGACTATCCCTGCTATCCTGCTGGAGGGCACACATACAAAAACCAGTATTTTGTTTCCTGCAGTGCTCACCATGAAATTTGTCTTCCTTTCTATGGAAACACAGCAGTCCCTGATTCTTCAGACTCATCTTGAGGTTTGGCAATATCATACCTTCCAACTATCCTGATTTGGCAGGGGCACTCCTGATTAATCCTTTGTTCTTCCAGTGTTTCAGATGCTTTTAAAATGTCCAAGTTTCTTTCCCCTCCCGCCATTTCCCCCTTTGTCTTCAGTTTGTTCCAGTTGCTCCAAGCTGAATTCAGCATACAAAAGTAGTTTGCAGTCATATAATTCAGTAGCAGGGACAGGAGAGAGCAAAGTCTCCCCTTTCCTATAGACTCTGGGAAAACAGACTGTAATAGCCTCTCATAGTTTGCCTGTTCTTCCTCATCAATAAATTTTGCTGTCTTGATCACATGCTGCTTGGCCATATGTGTCCTGGTTTTTATCTGTAAACTATATGGTGTGTTCAATATTACTGAACCTATTGCATCTTAGAAGTGCAAAATTTGCTTAGGGTGCATGATGAGAACAAAGAAAGAGGTCAGAAGATGTGAGATCTGGCAATGGTAAACCTATACCACACTCAATTTATTTGGCTTTAATTGTCAGGTGGACATTTAGTTGTGTTTGCTGTCATGGAGTGACACAGTTTCCCTTCTGGAATTTCATTGCACTTAATAGACAGGCCTTTCTCTTTGTTATAATTCTGAAGGGCAATGTGTGGTACCGCAATTCATCCAGTGTATGTATCTTGCTGTGTGGAGTTTCATTTCCCTCTCTTGGCTGGATTGAGAGCAGATATGCAAATAAGAGAAGATAATCATCCAAAATTTTATTAGGACTAAACAAAGCACAGTACATTATTTAAAACATCTTGAAAATAGAGCATGCATTTTCCCACCGGTGTGTGAATTATGGCAAACATGAGGGTCATAAAGAAAGGAATTGTACAATGCAGATTTTCATTTCTCTTCTCACTCTTTCTACTACAAACACAAGGGGGTGTCATGGCCTTTATTTTCCTTTCCTCTGAAAGGAGCTGGGGAGAGAAATTCCCTGTTGTAAGATAGCTCTTTTTAAAATATTAAGGGCAACTGTTTCCTTTGTCTACACCATAAATAACTTCAGAAAGGGAAATGAGTACATTATCATCTGGATACTGGAGCTTCCTAAAACTGGAAGACAAAATGAATTTTCTCCTCTCAGTTCTGTGATAAACCTATCCCTGTGTCATATGAGTAGTCTACAAGATATTTTCAGTGGCATTTGCCACCACTTAGACATCTAATCTGAACTGTATGGTGGCAAAAAAGAAATAAGTGTTTGCAGGTTTCTTTAGGAAGCAGTGACAGTCATCGTGCCAGACGTGCCATCACAAGATAATATTCCCATGCTGAAAGTTCATGCGAGGGCAAAACTGAGCTGAGTTTGCCAAGCACTGGACCCTTCAGAAGCACATATTATATTTTAATCCTTTGGAGCATAGGTGACAGTCTTTGGTTCTTGCAGTAAGAAACTAGCATGTTAAGCCCTGGTATCCATGAGGTATGAATTCATTTACCTGAAGGGAAGCTGTTTCAACTGCTATACCACTCCAGAGAAGTAAGAAAGCCACAGTACTGCGTCAGTCATGTCATCACAGGAGTACTGAGGTTTTTGTAGTTCTGATTGGACCTCAGCTTGTGCTGTCTAGAGACTCTGCATAAATAAATAGCTTGGGCCACCAGTCCTTAATTCCTAAACAATGCTCCTGTGGTTTGGTTGCCTCAAGACTTCTCTGGCATGCCTCTAGTTGCCAAATTGTGCCTATGGTTGCTACTTCAGCTTCTGTAGGTTCCAACTCAGATTTTCTGTTTTGTTAGCTAGCTGAGCACAGAAATTATTGAGACTCTATAGAACTGAGGAGAGAATTGTTCTCCTAATACCACCTCCCAATTTTTTTAATTTATTTTATTTATTTTTTGTTCCTGGTGTATTCCTGTAAGGAGATTAGGCTCCCTCTATCCAACATCACCAACAGGCAAATTAAGAATCAATTAACGAATGCAAAATTTAAAAAAAAAACCTCATTGTGCTTCCATACACAACCTTGTTTGTACTTCTCCTGAGAATATTCTGGCCAGTATTAAGTGGTTTCAATTCCACATGTATGGATGAAGTTGCACTTGTAGACACCTAATTCAGGACTACGTGTAAGGGACCACATCACTAAAATTTTCAGTTCCACAGTTGGTTAGTGCAACTGACTGCATGACCTATTGCGCAAACAGTAGCATCCCTAGGAACTGCAAGAACAAATGTTCGACCTCTCACACAAATGGAAAAACCAGTACAACTCCAGTAACATTCTGTTTTTCTCTCCTAATATTACATTGGATTTAGACCATTGCTTCCATTGACTAAATATGCCTTTTGATACAATTCTAATTAAAATACTTCCACTTATCACATTACCGAGCCAGTGTTTCATTAGTACTATGAAGCTACTCAGAATTTAAAGTAGTTACAGACAGACAGACAAATATATATAAAAAATTCAAGTAAAATTCATTGCACAGTTACTTGGAATAAGTATGGCATGCTTGTATAGTAGTCTGTGGGGTCCAACAAAGAGATAAGGAGAAGTAAAGACAAGTTCAGTTTGCAGTTACAGGAAGAGGAATGCTGTACCCTGGGGTTCTTAGAAAAATGGCTGAAAACAATAAAAAAAAAGTGGAGTAGCCCACAAGTACTCATTGACATCATATCACTATGGCAAACGAGAACCAGCCTCATTACTGAAGCATCAGTGGCACCCTCCTATTAAATAGCAAACAGTTATGGTTTGCAAAGTTGTCATTGAGGATTTCTTGAGAACGTGTTTAAACCAGTTTAACCAGTACCAATCAAAAGCAGTGCTAGAGAATTCTTGGGAACTGCAGTTGTATGAAAGGATGTGGGATAAATGCTTGCTAGCTCAGTTATAAAACTACAAACTCCAGGCTTCTTTGGGAAGGTCACAATAGTTACATTGGTTTAAATATACATGGTTATATGCACTTTCAATAGGCTCTTCATCAGACTGTCGTGCAGTAGCTGATGGTGGTTTGTCATTAATTTTGAAACCGATTGGTCTCTTTTCTGAACAATATTGGGCTCAAAGCATGCAATTAGCTTTAAAATAAGCTTTTCATAGTATTCTGAATATTTCAGGATATGAATGCCACTCCCTTGAAAAAATGAGTAGGAGTAGATAGCTGAACTGAACTCAGATTGGCAGGATTTCAAAAGGTATTTGACATCTTCCCTTCCTCTTGCCACCAGTAAAAGCAATTCACACAGACAGGTCATCTGACCTAGCTTTACTGCTGGTGCGGCTAGTTTTACTAAGCCTTCGTTTGTCATGGAAATAGTCATTGGGGAGCAAGCTGGGTGCAGAACTGTTACTGGCCTCAGGATTCTGTGTATAGTTAACTTGGATAAACGGGCCTTCCCCAGTGGTATCATCTTGGCTGTGGACTCTCTCTGTTGCAAAATTGGCTGTGTTCTGCTGAGAAGCCATTTTGTTACTGAAGGGGCTGATATACTTTCCACCAGGGTTGGCCAGACACTGATTAAAATCTGGAGGAGGGGTGCAGCTCTGTGCCATTTTCTTCCCTTGGGACTCTGCCTCTAGCATCCCATTATCTGAGCTAGGGCTGTTCTTGCATGAGCGGGACAACCGATGCTTGGCTTTCTTCCATGCCAAATGATACAGTTCAGCTAGGCTTAAGAAGAGAGAGAGTGCTGCCACAGCAAGCATGAAAACAATAAAGATGTTCTTCTCTGTTGGTCGAGAAACGTAGCAATTGACTGGATGAGGGCATGGTTGCCGATTACAAACATAGAGGGTCTCCAGGAAGATTCCATAGAGCATGTATTGCCCCACAATGAAGGCTACCTCCATAGCGGTACGAATTAAAATGCTGCAGACGTAGGTGTTCAACAATGTGCCTTGTAGAAGGATTCTTCCATTTGACTCATCCCAGCAGGACAGCTCTGCCTTTTCTGGTGCTGGATATTCCTGCTGGTGGAAAGCATCACTCTTGTTCTGGATTGCCTTTGAGCCTTCCTTGGCCTCCTTAAGTTTCCTCTTCTCCTCCATACGCACTGTGTGCATTGCATGTCCCATGTACAGCAGAGAAGGGGTGGAGACAAAGATAATTTGAAGGACCCAATACCTGATGTGAGAGATGGGGAAGGCTTTGTCATAGCAGACGTTCTCGCAACCAGGCTGCCGGGTGTCGCACATGAAATCAGACTGTTCGTCACCCCAGGAGGACTCTGCAGCTGTGCCTAGGACAAGCATCCGGAAGATGAAGAGCACAGTCAACCACACTTTCCCCACTACTGTGGAATGCTTATGAACTTCCTCGAGAAATTCTCCCAGAAAGCTCCAGTCACCCATTTTTGCTCAATAAGGAGAGTGGTGTCTGGAAAAAGAGCAGAAGAAAGAGTGAGCGAGTGAAAGAAAGAGAAATTATTTCCTTTAGCTTCTCAAGCTATCTGATGTGGTGGCTAGCAATCCTCTCTCCATGTGTCAGGGATCAGTATCACATTTGTATCATATTGTTATCATCCCCTTGAAACTCACTTTGAACTGGCAGCCAATGGCTCATGGACTGGCACTACTCTGCAGATCACCATGTTGAATAGAACTGCTCTAAACAATACTTCACTTGCAAATGAAAGTGCATTAAGAAAGCTCCAAAGCTGCCACAAAATCAATCATGGAAGCAGATAAAGAAAAATTCTCTTGACAAAGTATCATGGTACTCTATTACAGTATGGCAAAATGGGATGACCAAGGTGGAGCAGAGAAACATGTCCTTTGGTCACCTCCTCACTTGTTCATGTTTCTGTCATGGATTAATCCGTGTATGTTTAAGACATGTCTTCTAAGAACTAAGTCCCACTGAACTCAGTGAAGTCTGCTTATTTCTAGCACAGTTGATACAAGATTGCAATCTACGGTAAAACCTGGAGTCCTTTTTAAAAGAATACATCAAAACAACTCTGTAAGCAGATTTTATGCATTCAAGTATGCAGATCTTGGTAAACTTTGGTAGCTTCTCTGGGGACCACTCAACATGCTTAAATCCTGTTAGGCATCATTTAAATGGATGGACAGCTAATCTACCATGAGTTCATTGTGTTGTGACCTCATTTAGCCTAGCCTAACTCCCGAGTGGCTTTGTACACCTTCCCTGTACTTAACAAAACTATTTTTCTTCCAAATGGCCCAGTTGTTTGGTGGGTGGCAAAGGGACAGGACACAATTTGAGTGAATGAAAGAAATTCAGTGGAAAGCAGAAGCCATCATATTTGGATGTTGCAGCCCAAATGCTCACAGCACTCTTCTTTTTGATTACCCAGCTGCTAAATCCTTTTGTTGTTTTCTTTCACAGGAGGAAAGTTTTCCTTTCCTCTTTTTTTTTCTTTCTTTCATGCATGGCTGTGACTTCTATTTACTTGTGCTATCCTAAAGGCTGAATGAGAGGGAGCCATGGTGCTCCATTACTGTTTGCTGCAGACAAAGCAGTGATCTTGACAAGCAAAGAATAGGGAATGGGTTTAAAAGAACTCACTGATGAGGTGGGCAGGCCATCCCATCCATGTAAGTTTCTGTTTCAGAGAATTATTCCTTTTGTACATGGGCTTCAGTTCTTTTCCTGCAGAGAGCCAAGAATCCTTCACTCCCCCCCTCCGTTTTTTTCTGTTTTAACTTGGAAAACTAGCTAAAAATGGATCGGCAGTGATATAAATAGGAGACTTTGACAGCCATCACCTCTTCTTGCTCCACAAGAAACATGGCTGAAAGCTTAGTGATTGGCATGGTTTAAATATATTTTAATGCAAAGCCATTCTTTCCAACACACAGTTACTTAACAGATCCCAATGAAAATCAGCTAAAGTCTGGGTCCATCCCATGTTAAAATTGAAACTGGAAAACTTGATTTTTGTGGCTTCATCTCAATATCTTTTATCCTTTCCATATGGTGGTCTACTAAATATGATCACTTAGAAATCAGAAAAGGAGCTTGCTTGAATCTGGCCTCAGGACCCTTCTGACTTGCACAGGAGGCGAAAATAAAATAATTCTGTGACTAATGAAACACAAATGCTATAATGCCCACAGTGTAAAGGAGAGGTTGATGCTAAGATCATCTTCCTGTTTTGGACAAGGAAATTATTTGAAATGCAATACAATGAGGCTGCTTACCAACAGTGCCTTTTTGATGTTACAAAATGACTTGAGATTTGTGTTTCCATGTTGATGACATAATATCTAAAGCTCTGATATCAGGCTTAGGTGTTTAATCACTCCAAACCTGGTATTCATAAGCCTGGCTGGACAATAGTCTTACACTAAGGATCAAAACAGTTAGCCCTGCCTGTGTGGTGCTGGGCCTTAAAACATTATAGCAAATCAAGAGGATGAACTCACAGAAAAATGACCTCAACTTAAGAAAGGATGTGGGAATTTATCACCAAGGGGACCTCATTTGTTGCGGCAACCAGAGTTTGCTTGTTTGTTTTTTTATTATATTTGTAGGCTGGCTTTCTCTCGGAATGGGACCCGAGGTGGCTTCCAACAATAAATAAACACATTAAAAACATTTAAAACAGTTAAAAACATTGAAAGGATAGAAAATCATAGTAGAACACTGTTCCTCAGTATCTTTGCTTGGTGTCATCAATGCTTCCTTTGAGGCACTTGGCTAAAGTTGTCCCATTTTTCTTCCATGATTTTAATGATGCTCAGTGCTGGCCAATACGTCTTGCTGCCAGAGGTAAAGTCAAAACACTACACACACAAGCCTAATGCTTAAAAATGGGTTCATCAGGCTATCAACCCATTTCTTGTCTTCATCTATGTCCTCTTTCCTTTGGGCTTACTGAGTTGTCTTCAGATCTTTCTACCCAGGGACACTGTAAATTGAGGCTGACATTCCACTCACTCTCCTATTCTCCACTCTCCCCTATATGTGCTAAGGTGAACATTTGATCTGAACTTTTATCTCTCTGAGCTCTGTGAGACAAACTTCTGAAGCAGAGGTTAATGCATTAGGAAGGCTGTTTCTGCTATGATTCCACTTTTAACATTCTATGGAATCCTAGGGTTTGCAGTTTTGGCCCCTCCCGAAACTGCAAACCCCAGGATTCCATAGGATGTTGAAAGTGGAATAACAGCGCTATAACAGTCTAGTGCAGAAATGGCCTTAATCATCAATATGCTAAAAAATCTAATTCAATTAGATTTATGTTAGAAAATGAAAAAAGTTTATTATTTTTATAATAAATTACCTTTTAAATGTAGGTTGAAAGCCTGTACTAAAAGCATTACCAGAATGAAAATAAAATATGCCATCCATGATTTCACCCCTCCCTCTCTTGTTCCCTCTTGCTTTTTACTTCACATGGATCTCAAGTATTTCTGTGACTTAATAAAGTATAGATTTTAAAGATCTAAAGAAATATCTGTTTTCAATAAAATTACATTCTTTATTATGTTTAGAAATAGGGTGGGGGTGGATGAGCTACTATGATTGCTAGCATCAAAAACTTTGTATACGTTTCATCCCACTGGAACTATTTTTGAGTAAGTGGCTTGACTCGTGATCTAAAGATTGTAATTCCCCCATCCTGAGAGACTAACAAAAATCAAGAAGGACTTTGTAAGTAGTAGTTTTGCAAGAATCCAAGAAAAATAGACTTTGAGTAAAAGAAACAGTTGAGAAATGTAACAAACTTGTTGGCTCTTCAGCAGTTTGTTGCTTAATTAATTAATAACTTAATACTGAAATTGTATTCATGCTGAAATTCCAGTTTAAGCAGTTACATTAACAATAAATAACTGCTCCCTTTGTTAGTGAATTTCTAACTTAATTGATAATTTATTTTATATTTATTAATTAATTTCTGTCACTGTTCTGAAGAGGTATCATCATCATCATCATCATCATCATCATCATCATCATCATCATCATCTTATTTATATCCTGCTTTTTTTCCTGCTTAGGAATCAAAGCAGCTTACAATAATTTTAAAAAATAGTTAAAAATCACGTTAAAACATACAGAAGTTAAATACCGAAGTTAAAACATAAATTAACAGTGATGTAGACTCCAGTCAACTGACTCAGACTCAAGTTGGATTGAGGTCACTTCAGTGGCTCAACTCGGACTCGACTCAGCAATAAATGATGCACAGACTCAACTCAAGACTTGTATAATTTTAGTGACTGACTTGCTGCCCTGGGTTCAGTAACATAATTCATTCATCCAGAAACTTTGTGACTCTGAACAACACTTCTATCTCATTTTCCTACTGGTCACATGACCATCTGTCTCAAGCCCAAAGTGTGGGTGCATTTCCCAGAGGGAACAGCAAATGGGTTAGGCAATGGGTTTGAGGCATGGTTGAGGTCTGCTCAGCAATGTGTCCTTGCTCTGTACATGAGGAGCCTTCTAAAACTTTTCCTAAGAGCAGAAGACAAGACTTGCCCCCAGAGTGCAGGGTGCATTTCTCAGAGGGGAACAGCAAACATGTTAGGCAGTGGGCTTGAGGAGGAAGGATCCTTCCTTCTAAAGTTTTTGAAGCTTCAGTAACAAGGAGTAAGAAGACTCCTATTCCCCACTTCTGAAAAATCCTCCAACTTCAGAAATGGGGAGTAAGAAGAATCTGATTCTCCACTTCAAAAGCTGCAGACTCTTTTATGCCCATTGACACAAAAGCCTCCAGCTTGTGGAATGAAAAATAAGAAGGATCCTATTCCTACTTCCGAAGCTGCAGATGGCAAAATCACAAATGTGGAGGGCTGACTCTGTTTAAATTATTAAAATTGATTTTATTCAACTCTGTTCAAAAATTCTGGAATATAGATTGGAGTACAAAGTTGGCTCTCAGACCTGAGCATATGTTCAAGGACTTGAGACTTGACTTGAGACTTGACGGTAGAAACTTCAGACTTGACTTGAGACTTAGGCCATTTCCGCATGGGGTATTTGAAACGGTGCAGTCCGTCCTCCAGGGAGGACGTCTGCACCTGGGAGCAGACTGGGTACGGACTATTTAAAGTAGATCCGCACCTCAGCCTGCTCCGGAACGACCCCAAGTGATCATCCAGCGTGCTTTTGAAAAACTTGTTTCTTTCGGTTTTTCAAAAGCATGGAGCGTGCCAGTGTGAGCCTGCTCCCTTGTGCAGATTTTCAGGCTTGCACCAATGCGAGTCTGCAATCTGCTGGGGGCGGGCTTTAGGCTGGCGAGCTTCAGCGGTTGGTCGAGACCCTAAGCAGAGACCCTCGACCAACTGGAAGCCGCCATTTTTGATGCCGGAGCAGTGCGGAGCGACAAGCACACACTGGTCCTGAGCAGCCTGGACCGGACTGGGGAGCCATAAGACCCGGTAAGTAGCGGCACGGGGCAGTTCCCTAGCCCCATGCGGAAATGGCCTTGGAGTAAAAGACTTAAATACATCACTGCAAATTAAATGCTCAAATAAGAATTACAACAAAGTTAAATACACAATTAAAACTTAGAAATCCATACAATCAGCACAGTTAACAATATCCAGCACCTTTTATAAGACAATCCCACATAAATGCTACCCTAATTTGTTTTAGAGTAAGGAACGCCTATAGAGCCAGTGTGGTATAGTGGTTTGAACGTTGTAGTATGATCTTGGAGACCAAGGTTTAATTCCCTGCTCAGCCATGGAAACTCACTGTGAGACTTTAGGTGCTTCACACACATTCAGCCCCCCAAAAACCCTGTAATAGATTTGTCTTAAGGTTGCTATAAGTCAGAAACAACTTGAAGGCACACAGCAACAACAAGGTACACCTAAGCATTCGAGCTATTAGAAAATAAAATAAAAATGAAAGTAAAAGGAGGCAGACCGGAAAATGGGGATGGAGGTATGAAACTGAAAAGGGAAGAGAAGCGAAGAGGAAAAGAAAAGGAAGGAAAAGCAGAGAACAGAAAAATACGAAGAAGAAACAGGAGGAAGACAATAAGATTAAGTGGAAGAAAGCCAATGGTAAAAGGACAAAACAAAGAGACTCAACTAAAAAAAAGGAAAGAGAGAAATTAGGAAGAGGGGTAGTGAATGAAATCTCACTAACAAATGGGGTCTGGTACTACAAATACATCCAGCCTTAATACCCTAAAGGCACCACATCCTGTCTAATCTTGGAAAGCTAAGCAAGGTCACCTTTGGTTAGTACTAGGATGGAAGACCACCAACAAATACTGTAGTCTGTATTTCCGAAGAAGGAACTGGCAAAATGACCTTGGAGGATTCCTTGCCTAAGAAAACCCTATCAAACTCATGGGGTCACTGTGAGTCAACAGGTTACCTGATACACAGTAAACACACTACACTACACCACAAAGCCACTTGTGCTGCTCATGTTCTCTTTAAGGATGCAGCCATCAGGTGTTGTTTGAAAGAAAAGACTTTCCCTAGGCACTCAGAGATATCCCAGAAGGCTGGCTTTCTCTTGCAGGAAAAAAAAAGCATCTGCATTAAGGGAGGGGTAAGAGCTGCCTTGCATCTGCCTCCTCCTTGTGGTCCTATCATTTTGTGTTCCAAGTGCAGTAAAAGGGCAGAATGGGAGCAAGACAAGGGCATGGTTGTGCCCATAACAAATCACCTGAACAAACTGGCTCACTTTGCTGAATAGCTGGGATGTTTACTGTTTCTTTTATTTGAAGGGAGGATTTATTTTGATGTAGTGTTTGATAAAATCTAGGGTTCAAAGCTGCACTGAAGGCTCTTGTCAAAACGTAAAGTAGAAATCCTATAAAATTATAATAAAAAGTGACTACCACACCAAGCATCCTTGTACACATGCAAACTGGAATTAATGCAACAGTCAATTCTTTTTTTTAAAAAAAAAACTTATTGATACTTAACTCTAATGGGTAGAGCTTATAGATGTGCACTCCAAAAGAGACTGACCAGGCTCTGGATTATCTAAAATGTAACAGATTTCTGAGAAGGAATTGAGACATGTACTTTACCAAACAAAATATAACTCAAATAAAGAACTTGGAAAAAATTACTGTTTGAACTGCAACTTCAGCAATCTCATCCAGTAAGATTGCCAATTTAGGATCATCTCAGGCACTGAGGTTTCCAGGCCAAAACCTGAGGCCTATGGACAACCTCTGCTGATGCCATTAAGTGTTATGCATTAAGTACCAACGACAGTTGCTAAAGATTCTACAAAAAAGCCTTTTAGCATATATGGGGCAAGAAATGCCAGACTCCCAAGGTGGGTTCAGAAAAGGAAGAAGCACAAGCGATCATATTGCAAACATAACATTGGATAAAAGCACACACCAAAGAATTTTGAAAATCAATCTATGATTTATAGATTACAGCAAAGCCTTTGACTGTAGATTATGAGAAATTTTAGTTTGCTCAAAAAAAATTAGAGTTGCACATCATCTGATTGTCATGATGAAGTAACCTATAGTGTGCACAAGAGAGACACAGAATGGTTTCCCATTAGCAAGGGTGTCAGGTGGGGTTGCATTCTATTACCTATACTGTTTAAATTTACCCAGAACATCTATGTAAAGCAGGGTTAGATCAGAGAAGAGAGTTGTGAAAACTGGAAGAAAACACCAACAATTTAAGATATGCAGAAAATATTGTACTGTTAGCAGAAAATACTTGAAATGAGTATGGAAGAAAGTGTAAAGGCAGGTTTGCAGCTGAACATCAAGAAAACAAAAATGATGATCACAAATGATTTACATAACTTTAAAGAATATCATGACAACATTAAAATAGTCCAAGATTGTCTACACTTTGGCTCAGTCATTAATCAGAATGAAGACCGTAATCAAGAAATCAGAAGAAGATTAGGGCCTGGAAGGGCAGCTATGAAGGAACTAGACAAGATCTTGAAATGTAAAGTTATATCATTGAATGCTGAAATTAGGATTGTCTGTGCTGTTGCATTTCTAATGTCTATGTATGGTTGTAAAAGCTGGACAGTGGAGAAAATTGACAAGAAGGAAACCAATTCACTTGAAAATGTAGTGCTGGAGATGCAATCTGGCAATCTTACACAACCAGCATTCTGGGAGTTGTACTCCCAAAGAGTAACTTTTCATGAACTGTTTAAACCCCTACCACCATGTTTATGAATGCTGTAATATGAACTGAGAAACCAGCTGACAAACTGTATCCACAGGATAATGTTAAGAGGCAGATAATGACCTTGGGTGTGAGTGTATAGGAGCTTGCAGCCTAGATTGGTGTTGGACCTAGTTTTACTTAGTATCTTTATCAGTGACTTCAAAGCATGTAACTCTTACAGCTGGTACTAAATTGGGAGGTGTTGGATACACTCTTGAGGACAGCCAAATAATACTGATGAACCCAGAGAGATTAGGAAGCATTGGCATAGTTTTTAAGTGCAGTGGAAACAGGACTGCATCTTAGTTTTCCCAAAGGAAAGAGAGACTGTGCTTTTTAGAAACAATACATTTCAAGAAAGTGAGAGGGAACTGCAGACAGCAAACTAGATGGAAAACTGACAGCCAAAGTACAGAGTGACATTGGCCTCAAGATGACATTCTATGCATTTCTTGGCAGGGTATGAAACAGTAGAGTATTACATATACTTGTCAAAGACAGTAGCCCTTTTCAGATGTTAAACTCAATCAGAATGCATAAATTCATCTTAAGAGAAAAGGGTTGCACAAGTGTAACCCCACTCCCTGTGTCTCTGTGTACACTGGCCCCACATTCTCAGCTCTGAAATGGAGCTCTCCTTGCATTTTCTTCAATATGACAGCTTGCCAGATGATCAGAAACCCTGGGTTACTGCACATCAAGGGTTCTACACCTAAGCTGCTACAGGTTAAGGATTCTAACAATTTGATTTAAAGAGAAGAAAATTTGACTATTCTTGCTAAACAACTAATTTTTTTTTTTACAATAACACTGTTTCAGGTCTATCATAAATTATCCAAAACCAACAAAGGGTCCTGTGGTTCCTCAAAGACTAACAGGTTTTGTTTGGCATAAGCATTCATGGACTTCAGCCCACTTCATGAGAAGCATTTGGTGAAATAGGCTAGAGTCCATTAAAACTTGTGCCAAATAAAAAATTTTAATCTTTAAGGTAACATAAGACTTTGCTCTTTCTTCTGCAACAGACTAATATGTGTACCCTACCTTCAAATTTAATTAGTCTTTTTATTTTATTTTATTTATTGGATTTCTATTTCTTATTTTCTCCTGGATGGGACTCAAAGCAACAAATCATTGTAGACCACTGAGGTAAGGTATAAGGGATCTTCCAAATTAGTTGTTCTTGGTTGCCTTAGGCACACCTTTGGTTTATTAGAAAATGGGCTCAATCCAGCATTCAGTTCAATGAACTCTGGGAAATTCCTTCTCTCCTCTCCTCTAAAGTCTGCTGTGCTGCCCCAAATCCATCTCTGGAAGGTCTGGGGATGCCTGAAGGCTGCAGCAGGGAAGGGAATATGGCCCCACTCCATTTTATTGGATTCTATGCCACATTCTAATCATCTTGGCTAGGAGATCAGCTAGAATGGTGAGATCTTAACACATTTATCATTTTATCCAGTTATAATGCTGGAAGCCACCCTACCCTAATGAACTGTTGGTTTTTACAGAAGCAGATCTTTATCTTTTGTGGTACCCTGCTATCCTCCAGCAATTAGTCACAAAGAAATAGTCATCATATTTGGGGGCTTTCAAATTTAGAAAGTTTTTTTCATCTAAATGAGGGAAGCAACTTTGTGGTGGAGGGTTGCACAAATTTATTCTCTTTCTTTTTTATGCTTGCTGGTTCTCTGAGGTCTGCTTTCCCACCCTCCTTGAGAAAACCTTTCCTATCAGTGCCTCACCCAGGGCATTCAGTACCATCACACTGAAATTCTCCCCTGTGGGCAATAACAGGACAAAGGAGACAAGAATTCTCTCTCTTGCTTGCTCTCTCTCTCTGTGCATGTGTGTGTGTATAATGTACCTATGGGCCAAAGAGAAAGGAACTAGAAGAGAAACGACTGCATATTCTGCTATGCTTCAAATTCCTTCCAGCACAGTACTGACATTCCCAAGGGCAAAGCACAAGGATAGAATAAACTAGAAGTGGTAAAAATAATGTGATACTTGTTGCAGTAAGAATACTTTGCATAGTTCCCCAGTGACCATAGACTTTACCATTTTGAACGCTAAGCTCTTAGGAATTCTGCCAACCTAGCAAAATCCACAGAGGTGAAGGTAGGTAAGATTGCTCAGGTTGCTTCTATTGATGTTTTATGAAGTCCACTTAAAACACATCTCTAGCTTGGTCACCAGTTTTATATTTACTTGTGACTGTTACTTAACAAGGAAATCCATTTACTTCTTTTTTAAAAAAATGACTTCAACAATCAAGTCTCAGTGCTATTTTTAAACATCTTTTCTAAGAGAGAGACAGCATTGGAGTAGCTTTCAGTGCTATCCAAGATATTTGTACATTAAGCGAAACATGATTTGATTAAGCCTCTACGACAATTGTCATGGGGTAATTAGTAAAGAACCAGAACCAAAATCAGAACCAGAAAGACATGAGTTCAGCTCCCCACTCTGCCTTGAACTGACCATGAGCCAAATATTATTTCTTAGTGTAATCTACCTCACATGGTTGTTGCTAGAAACTAAATATACCACCATGACTTCCTGGTGGGAAACTCAGGATATAATTAATGTTTCAGATGAATTTAAATGATTGTTTAAATTAGCCTTAGGTATTAAGTTTGCCTTGAGTATTAAGACATAAATATAACAATATAATTGTTTTTCATGCTTTGAAAATGCTTTTCCTTCCACTTGGTTCAAAAAGCCATGTTAATGATGTCTGCATTTAGCTTCTATGACTTCCCCATTTACCACCAACTTATGGACAACTGTATGGAGTAATACCTCTGATTGTGATGAAGCAAGCTCTGGCATTTGTAAAATTTTGTTAAGTAAAGGATGCCCTTCCTCATACTCTCCAACATTTTGCAGATGAAAAATGGGATGTGTGCAGCCCGGCAACATCAGGGTGTGGTCAATATGGGAAACATGAGGAAGGCCAGACAAGCTAGGAGAGGCTGCAGTGTCTGCTTTTGCCTGAGCCTACTGGGATGGTCAAGATGACATTCCCTCCTCTCCTCTCTCTGCAGCTACTTAACTGAGTCTAAACTACTTCTACGCATTGAACTCAGTTTGTAGCAGTTGAAGTAAACTAAGAACAAAGGGGAAAAGTGATAGGAGAGAGAAACTTGGACATTTTAAAAGTATCTGAAAAAGAGATGACAGAGGCTTAATCAGGACTGTCTCTGCCGAATCAGAATAGTTGGAGGTTATGCCTTATTTCAGCTAGATCACTGACCTGGGTTTGAATCCTCTATACGCATTCTCTGAAGTTCCACTGAATAAACTGAGCTTTATTTTAATATAAATAAGGCCATTTTCACACTAGACTAGCCAGCTGGCCCCTCCCTAAACTGCAAACCCCAGGATTCCATAGGATTTTGAAAGTGGAATAATAGTGCTATAAAAGTCTAGTCCGGAAATGACCTAAGTCCTTGAGCAGCTGCTGGGTTTCTAGATGCTAAAGGTAGCCTTTAGCTTGCAATCCAAGAAAAACTCTGTCTCTGACTTCCAAGCCATTAGAAAATGTTCACAGATATTTCTTAAGATGAGAAAGGTATAAAGACAAACTTCATATCGCTATCACCACCAGCAGCCTAATATGCTCATCAAGAAAAGTCTATTTAGTGTGATTGCACTATAGTAGGATAATCTTATCATGAACAATGCAATTCTATACATCTCTGCTTGGCAGTGTAACGGGAATGAGGCTGTAATCCTGTACCCACTTACCTTGGAGTAAGGGCCAAAACACTCTATTGAGTTCTTTTTAAGTAGGAATGTATAGGATTGTGCTGACAATGTCAACACTTTGAAAGCAGAGAAAAGCAACCTTCTCCCAAATGCTCATGCATGCATAAATAAATAAATAAATAAATAACATTCTTAAAACCACCACCACCAAAAATCTGCTTACACAATACCACAGAGTATCTCCAGTGGCTACCAGTTCTTGCAGTTATGGGTTATCAAAATTCTATTCAAAAATTTAAGCAATAGCAAAATATAGACAGAACAAAGAGGCACAACATGGGGTTACTGACTGTGAGATCACAAAAATGGATATGGGCAGAGTCCACAAAGAGAAGAGCATGAATTCATTTCTTGCAAAAGAAGACCATCATCGATCAAGGAATAACACTCCAAAGTATATAAAACTAGATTCAAGAGAAAGAAAAATGGACTGCTTGAAGTCAGCCACAGTATGGCAAGTTTTGCCTTATATTTGTTTTCCAGCATTGATTTGGAAAGGATTATTCTTTTCATAAGCGATTCCTATCTTTAGCTCTACTGCTTTGGATAGACACTGAAATTCTAGCTGAGAAGGGATTCAGATTATTCCTCCAGATTGTTGATAGTTGTGAATTTTGCTTGCTTTAAATGGAATGAAAGAACACTACCTCTGGTTTATTCTGTTAACCCTCAGAAGTTCTCCACATTGTGTCCTAGGGGTATATTTCTTTGTTTCAAGATTGGAAGACTTTATCTTTAGCTTTTACCCTCTCCTTCCCAATCTACTTTCTATTTATAATTATTATTTCTAAGCAAACACTGGAGATTGAAAATTGCATAAAGGAGATAAAGAAGCATTTTTTCAAACTTTTTTAGACAAGAACACAGCACTATTTCTTTATATGAGAGACCTGGATAATTGAGAAAGATCATGGATTTCTAAATGACAGTTTTACTCACGTGAATCTCCTCTTGCTTCTTGAAGTTACTCTGTGTATTGGTCAACAAGCAGCCCTAGCACTTTCTATTCTGTACTTCTTTTTACGCTGTAGTTCTTTCCATCTTCCTTCTTTCTGCTTTTTTCTCTTTTGCTCCCGTCCTTCACTTATGGTTTGTCACATGCTCTTTTCTCACCCTTTGCTCACCCCTGTCCTCCTCACTTTTTTAGGAAAATTAGTCATTGTGTAGATTATCCCCTTCTGTTCTCAGCCTTTCTCCATGGTCTGTTTTTCCAACCCATTCCTGCAGGCATGCTGCTTTGACTGCTGGTTTTTAGTACTGATCTTTCCAAGTGTCAGGAGACAAGTGCTGCTCATCAAGTCCTCTTTCAAGTACAGAACACTATCTAACTTTTACTGAATGTGTGAGGCTGAGATGTCCCTTGTTTAACTAGTGCCCTCTGAGTTTTCTGTAGTCAAGGAGGGTAAGGGATGGGGGAATATGGGTGGGGCAGAGGCAGATTGTCCCTTGCAACTTCTGAAAAACTCAACCAATCAAAACTCAATCCCTGATATTTAGAGACTCATTAATTTGCTTAGTGGTGATGGCGGCAGCAGTGAGAATATACATATATACAAATGAACATTTGCATAGGTCTGTCTCCATCATCATCATCCTTTTTAGGATTACAAAGAGAAGTCTGTTGAGACTGTGGATTGTGATGCCATGCTGGTAGCAAGGCTTCAAAAAGCATAAGCAATGTGTTACAGAAGGTGGTAGAACAACAACAACTTGTTCACCAAGGGACATTGCTGAATAATGTGTTTCACTTCTGGTCATTGTGTACTAGCGGGGATTGGTGCCTGAGGTCATTCTTCCTGCCCTGATAATCAAAGTACAAAAATAATAAATGAAATACCTATCCGTTGGCTGTCATATCATAAGAAACAAAACCAGTCATCTGGGACAGCAGCCTCCCATTGCCTAATGTTAGGGCCAGCTTCTTAGTCACACTTCTCAGATTTCTCTCAATGTATGCCATGTCCTCTGTGTTTGTTTAAAAACAACCTGCAATTCTTTATGAGTTTTGACTTTTACCTGTTCGTCTATTTCAGTTCAGTTTCTCAGACTTTCAGAGGAAGCCAGTCTTTAGAAAACATGAAACATGAAAGAAATGTGAGTTATATAACTACAGCAAAGATGGGCAAAATTAGACCTACCAGATATTGTTGGGATGCAACTCCCCCGGCCCCTGTCAGCCACTGGTAAGGAATGCTGGGAACTGCAGTCTAGCAGTGTATTGAGGTTCACGCTTTGCCCTACTCTGGCCCACAGGCATTCTAAACTACCTGAATATAATTGTATATAGCATATACTGTATAGTGAACTAAGAATGAAGGGCAGTTGTATGTGAAGTCTCTTGACTACAGTGTAGTGAAAAGTAACCAAGAAAAGCAGCACCTGTTTTCTTGTTGAGAAAGAAAGTTTTGACTGAGTGTGAGGGTGATTTGGGGGAGGGAATATAGGTTGCCCCTAACCTTTTCCCTGATCACCATTCCCCACAGAAAATCTTTCCCCATGAGGTTCTACTTTACATGTTTAGATGTATAATTCTGTTGTAGAGGTTGAGAGGTTAGTATGGAACTGGAAAAATTTAAAGGTGATGTCAGAAATCTGTCTTTGGTCAAAATCCTTTTAAGGCAGACCCATGAGATATCAGTGGCCAAAAGGGTTAAGCACACTCTTCACATCATCTCCAAAGCTGATTTCTTAACAGAATGTCTGCAAGGACTTTATTACACACTCTTGTGAGTGACATGTCATTGCCTCTTTGTTTTAAGCCACAAAATAAATGTATTGACCCAGAGAGGATGTCTCTGAAAAGCAAACATTCACATTACATTTTAGACTCAAAGAAGAAACTGTGGAGTTGTGATACATCTTCCCATGTATGTATAATGTTACTTCATGGGTCTTTTGGATTGAGCTTTGTGAAGTTCATTCAAGAGTGCTAGTGTGGTATAGTGGTTTTGAGCATCACACAATGACTCTGGAGACTAAGGTTTGAATCCCCACTGAGCTATGGAAACCACTGGGTGTCCTTGGGCAAGTCACATTCTTGTAACTTCAGAGGAAGGCAAACCCACTCTGAACGAATCTTGCCAAGAAAACCCGTGATAAGTTTGCCTCAGAGTTGCTATAAATGAGAAACAACTTCAAGGCACACAACAACAATGATGTGAAGTCTCTGAGTCAGACATCTGCCCTGCGCGCGTGCACACACACACACACACACACAAGCACACACACACATGCAAGGAAAGAAAGGAGGATGAGAAAAACTACTGTAGAAAAACAGGGCCAAAACAGAGGAAGAGTTAACTAATGATGATGGAAAAAATTGGGGTCAGAAAGAGATTAATATGCTGGTCACATAATGTAATGAATATGGATTTTTATGAAATGTACAAAATGTTCCCATAGTGGGTTTTTTTTTAATGGACTGCTCTGTCTTGCTCAAAAGAAAGGTCTCTGGAAAGGTCTAGTGGCTAAAGGCAGATGATACGTGTGTGTGTGTGTGTATGTCTCACGAACACCTCCCCCGCAAAAAATTGGAATATGTGTTCTCTTTTTTTTCTGAGCAGACTGGGAGAGCAATAGGATGTATATTCAACAATGGAGTAACAATATTTATATTACAGTGCCTTCTCTATAGTCCCCAAAGCTTTTCACTACAATATTTTCTATATCAATTCTACAAGGTTATCATGTGTTATGGTCTCACTATTATCTGTGATAATATTACATGGCAATTGTTATGAGTCTGTCCAGATCTGGAGGACTGGCTTTCTCTGTCCCTCTGATTAGTTTGCATTCCTCCAAGGGAACTCTCAGTGCAGAGCACAAACAGTCTTGAGCAGGGGAAGGAATGGAGAGTGTGGTTCCATAAAACAAACAAACAGAAGAAGAAGAGAATCTTGCTTTTAACTGCCTTAGAGTTGTTTGCATATTGCTTCTGCCATGACACCATTTCAGCTCAGGCTTTGAAGCCAGGAAAGAAGCCAGGAAAATCCAGAACCAGAAAGCACATGTTAGCAACTAGCTGGCTGAGGAATACTGTAGGCATTATAGTCCAAAAAGTAACTTTCCCAGTTGGATTGTCATTACTGTTAGTCATCCATTTAGGTAACAATTTCATTCGATTTCCATAAATAATGCTATTTTGAATTGGACAAGAAGAATGGACAACAGAGGCCCCATGAGACTGCAAATGTCCCTCAGAAAGTCAGTGACAAAGTTGCCAGTCTCTTGTTTAATAAGAGCAGTGGTTCTCAGTCTTTAGTCTTCCAGATGTTTGGAACTTCAGCTCCCAGAATTTCTGATAATTGGCTATACTGGCTGGAATTTTGGGAAGTTGAAGTCCAAAACATCTTGAAAACCAAAGGTTGAGAACCATTGGGCAAGAAAGATTGCTGGTTAAATGGTCTAAGAAGGCTAAGACATTACTGGAGATCATGATTCATGCACCCCACCACTGCCACCAATAAAGCCAGAAGGAAGTGGTAAGCTAGATGTCCATGGAAAAATAATACAAGCATTTTGTAATACAGACTGCAGCTTTGGAATGTGATGCAGAGAAAGTAAGCAAACATAGGAAAGTATCTTTTGGTTGGCATGTCTCTTTGGCTTGCTGATGTTGGGGCTGTGGATTAACACGCTTTCACCCACACAACATGTAATACAATATTTTTAAAATGCCAATAAGCATCTTGAATAAGCACTGAAATCAAATATTAGGTAAGGACTGAACTTCTCGGATAATGCCATGAACTGGAAAAGCTGAAAGAATGGAAAAAATCTTTATATTTATCTGATTTAATCTAAATCATTTATCTGCATTAAATAGCCCCAAGTTAGCCCATATAAACAGTATTCATGAAATAACCTCAAGTTAACATATATAAATTATTTTCATTAAATAGCCTCAAGTTGCATGTGTTTATTTTATTTATTAGATTTACTCCTTATCTTTCCTCCCAAAAGCTCAAGGAAACAAGGATGGGTTTCTCCCCTCCCCACTCTACCCCCATTTGATCCTCACAACCATACTGTGAAATAGGCAAGCCTCAAATATAGGGACTAGACCAAGATTACCCAGTTTTGTTGTCTTACTGCTGTGTTGGGACTTGAACCCAGACCTGATCTGATGCTTTAATTCACAGCTGGGGCTGGGATGTCAGGTTTTTGCCTCTGGGACCCTTCAGGCATTACAAGGAACAATTAAAAATAGTCAGTCAGTCAATAAGTTTTATTACATTTGACTAAAAGCCATTACAAATTCAGTTTAAAAAAAACAATAAAACCAGTGTAAAATGTATACATCCATATACATCACTATAAGATATTAAATCAAAGAATCTCCAGCCCAGTCTATAGCAACCACTTTCAAGTAGCTGGCACGGATAGTTTTAGCAGCTTTGGCAAATAAGGCTTTTTTATATGTAACATGTGGATTGCAATCTGAAACAGCCAGCAAACTTTTGTAAAAGAGGTCTCACCTTGTAATGATGCCAAAATATGTCCCAAAAATCTCTTTCTAGGATTTTGATAAAGGGGAGCAAATGAGTAGGTAGTGTATAATATCCTCTACCTCACCCATGCCACAATTGCAGACCTTTAAATGTCTAGGAATATTTCAATACCTACCATCTAGAACAGATGTTGGCATAGTTTGGAAATGTAGTTCTGTGAAAGCAATTGTCAAAGGGGAAAAAGTCAGTGTATGTACGTATTGAGCTCTCAAATGATTGGATTTCATCAAATGATACCAGTGTGAAAAATTTGAACTTTTGATTAGACCAAGGTCCTGCTCATTATCCAGCTTGTAAATGTAGTCCCTCAGTTTAGCTTCGAATCCATGAAAGACAAAAATATCTGTTGAGAGAGTTTTAGATGTTAATAGGTCTTGGACTAACTTGGCCCAACTACCTATCTTCCATTGCTTGCCTAAACATAGCTTAGGCAGACGATCCTCTGAATTAAAAATAGGGATGAAAGACAAAAAGAAACAAGGAGTTGACTAGAAGTTAATTTCTGGTTTTGGAAAAAAAAAAGGGGGGGGTATTTGGGGATGTGAAAAATGCAGACAGGCCATGCAACCATTTAAAGGACAAGCCATGTCTCCTAGAAGCTTCCAAGAGAGACAATTGATCTCTGTCCCAGAAAAAATGGTCCGGAGAATTGTGTACTGAGGGCTATTAAAACTGCTTTGAGGACCAAAAGTGGTCCAGGGATGCCCTTGGGCTATTCCTGCTCTAGCCCCTTCACCATGTTAGTTCTGCTTTCATCTGCTTATTAGTTATATAGGTGTGTGTGAACAGTAAATGCATAGGGTGGTGCCTGGTTTGTAACCTTATTCCTGCATATGATTGCGCTGATAGACTGCATTCCTATCTACAGTCAGCCTTCTACATTTGCTGGTTTCACTTTTGCAGATTTGATTGTTCATGGATTATTTGCTGTAACCTCTGCTGCCTCCCTATGCCACTTTTAATAGGGACTGCGAGCCTTGTGAGACTGAAGCCATTTCTGCACAGGGCGAAGGAATCGCCCCATGCCAGTACTTACCGGACTTCTTGGCTCCACACTTGGGTCCAGGCTGGTCTGAAGCAGTCTGTGGCTGCTGCTCCGCACTGCTCCGGGGACAAAAATGGCGGCTTCCAGTTGGTCGAGGCTTTCCACCAACTGCTGAAGCTCGCCAGCCAAAAGCCCGCCCCCAGCAGATCACAGGCCCGCACTGGTGCAAGCCTGCAAATTTGCATCAGAGTGCAGGCATGGAGTGGCACACTCCGTGCTTTTGAAATACCTGTTTCAAGCGGTGTTTCAAAAGCACGCTGGACAATCACTTCGGGTCATTCTGGAGCAGGCTGAGGTGTGGGACTACACTAAGTAAGTCCAAACCCGTCTGCTCCCAGGTGCAGATGTCTTCTCTGGAGGACACTCTGAACCGTTTCTTTAAGCCCGTGTGGAAATGGCCTGAGAAACTGTGAATGGGGCTTGTAAGTCCCTACTAAAAATGGTATGGGGCAGCAGTGGAGGTGGCAGTAAGCTCCACCAGCCACCCACTTCTGTCTTGTGAAGGAATCCTGATGCCTCAAAGGAATCCATGGTGGGTTGAATATAGTGATCATACTTTTTGTGAGTTAAATATGGTTTGAGAGGGCCTAGAGTTATTCACATTTTTTCACTTTCACGGGGGTCTTGTGCCCCTAACCATAGGAATTATGGAGGGATGACTCTACACTTAAGCTGGACTCATTGAACTCAGTGGGGCTTGCTTTTCAGTCAAAATGCAAAGGGTTTCATTGTTGTTCAGAAGCAGGTAGAATAATACTCACTGGTTAACAGATAAGAAAAACATAAATCAGTTGACAAAATAAAGAGAGAAAATTAAGTGATTTTGTTACAAAGAAAAGGATTCCAGAAAGGACAAAGCTCTAGTTCATGGATATATGGTTGAAATATTTGTTCTACCATATGGTATTGTTTATTGATACAATATAGAGCAGTTGCTTTGTTTCAGTGCCATTTAGCTGTTGGAGTTCTAGTGATATAGATGAGCACGGTTATTTTCAAATGAAAGATTTTAACTCATTTATGCAAGGTCTAATGGAACTGACACAAAATTTTGAACATTTTCAAAATCGAGCTTTCCGCCCAAATTTAAAATCTGAATTTCAGGATCTAAATATGACATCTCCTTTGAAAACATGTGTGCGTGTGCGTGTGTGTGTGCGCGCGCGCGCACACACACACTAATTGTTATAATGCATGAATGTGGCTAATATGAAGTATACCAAATTCAACTTCAATTTATATACTATATGCTATCAGCTCTTGATTGATACTGCACATCAGTTATCAGTTATTGTTGAATGTGGATTGCTTCATTTCTGATACATTTCAGTAATGCCAAGAGATAACTGCTTCTACATGTCAGCCTTCAGACCTTGTAAAATATTTCTATTGCAGGTCAATCCACATGAACTGTAGTCAAGGTGATACTTAAGTATATTGCATTCTATTCAGTAATTGGGCAGAACGTGCACAGAGCTTAGGAATTTTATTATTATTATTATTTTACTCCTGTAATTACCCAAGACATTTAATTCCAAGGGAGCTGAACGAAACATTTTGTTGTATAATTCATTTTCTGGTGTTAATTTTCAGTAATATAGGCTCATCTGCATTAACTTTGTAGTACTTTAAGTACACATGCCTTGCTTGTTCTTCCCCCATACCAGCAAGAAACAGATAATCTATCCATTTAGAGACAGAACAGGTAATCGGAAAAAATGAGCGCATCCAATTTCTGTTAGGAGCAAGAAGGAAGGCTCCTTAACAGGAGAATGTCAGTCCAACAAGCCAAAAGCAATTTCATGTGTAAATACTGAGGTGTGAATTTTGTAATATCTATGGCAGAGTTTCACTATCTACAGCTGTTATTCTTTATCTCCACTGTGTGCTCCACCCCCTCACAGCCCTGATGAAGTGGGCTATAGTTTCTATACAGATATAGTGTTTAAATTGCCATGGGCTTCTCTACTTTTTACCTTATTGTTTTGTGCAAACTTTCATTCCATTAAAGGTGCAGTTCTATGCACCACTACTTGAATGTAAACTCCATTGAACATCATGCAGAGGGATCTTGAAACACCTTTGAGCCTGAGAGAAAGGAGTTGGTAGCATAATCTTTCATAGACTAAGTCTATTTAATCTACTGCTTCTAGGAAATTGCCTGTTACCAACTTCTTTCTCTCAGATTCAAAGGTTCTACAAGATCCCTTTGCATACTGATCAAGACTAATACAAGGATGTCTTTGAATTTTTCCACTGAATGGCATGAGACTTACATCCAAATGAAAAGTTTATGCTTCCCATTATCTTGAAGTAGAAAAGGCAGCTTGGGATGATCTGATTTGCCAAGAACCAACCAACACACATGTAGTGTCACAGATGTGCAGCTACCCTACTTCTTATTTATTCTCTGAATCAGTTTCTGAGCAGACAGAAGGAAGATCACACAATGAAACTGACAAAAAGCAAGTAGTTAATAATGATTTCAATTTTGGCTCAGATTTTAGGACCCAAAGGAACATACCTTCTCCACTTGTATCCAGCAGGGATCTTTCACTGATGGAGGACCCTTTAACTGTTTTCAGTGGGTGTTGGGGGAACTCCAAGTTTTCTTGTCTGAGATGGTTTGAGGTTCCTCCACAAACCTGAAAGAAGCAGGCTGTAGGGACTTCCAGGTTTTGAGTGCCATATGACATGCCTCAGCAGCTGTCAGACGCCTATAGAGTCATCGCCAGGGACTGGGATATAAATGTGGTCCCAAGAAGGCTTTATTGTAAGCAGAGCCCTGGCTTTTGCTGAGCACTTCCTCCAGCTCCCAGCCTCTCTATTTTTAATGAAGGAATTTCAGGCTATCGCAAAGGAAGTCAAATTGTTTTAGGAAAACAATAGCAAAGTATCTAAAGGTTTATGAGTTTCCTCCCCTGAGGACTGGAATGGAGTTGTCAATTACACTAAATGTGATGAATGGGCTATTTATTTAAAAAGAAAAATTCACTGGACTCACGGCCACTCATTTTTATGCCTTAAATTGAGAAAGAGAGAGAGAGAGAGAGAAAAGAGAGAGACAGATTATAAACTGGTACCTAAGTGAAGCAGTAGCTTAAAAATGCAAGATGTTATGCCCAGATAATTGGAGTGTATGGTTATGATACCATTTTCTCTAAAACCAAGAGGTAAACTGCCCCCTATTATGCAACCCTTTCACAATAGTTATATGACTGAGCCATTTCATGATCAGTTTTTTTTTTTTAAGTGCAGTCTTTCCTGTCCTTTTGAGCAGAGTATGGAAAAACTACTTTTTTGGACCACTCCTCCCAGAATCCCCCAGCCAGCACAGGGGTTTCTGGGAGGGATAGTCGAAAAAAGAAGCTTTTCCAAGCATTGTACTAAACAGAGGAAGACTTCAGTTTCTGCTATGACTCTGGGTCACAGGAAATAAATTGTGATTCTTTAGAATAAGGAATCGATGGTGGGGACAATGGGTCCTTTGTCTTACTTCTCACAGACTGGAGTCCAACTAGTCCCATGATTTTCCATGAAAGTGACAGCAATGAAATAAATGAGACAGTGACTAGAGCAAAATTAGCTCTGGGGAAAGTCTTCTGAGTACAGGCTATAGCTTATCTGTGGCAATGCAGGCAGAAAGAAAAACTCTGCCACCATTGTGTCTGCAAAAAGCCAGCCAGCAGAGCTGTTTCAATTGTACAAGATCTTTTATACACTGGTCCACAAGCGGAGAATCCAGACAACAACTCACTGTGACCAACTTGCCCAGGACTTTGCAGATGAAAATGATTCTGATCCACTCTGACTTGGGTACTATAATTAATAAAGATCCAGTGGGCACATTTTTGGCCCCTAATTATCCATGCTACTTTGTCATTCATACACCTCAAGGATGTCAACAGGTTTCCTGGAGATACCAGAGCTATCATGTATATTTTAGATCCTTGCTCTTCCTGGGTTATGAACTGAAAGGAAAACAGAACCAAAACCAAACCTACACTGGCTGAGTGGGTACTGGCAGTGATCAATGCCTTGCTAAAGCAAGGCAGAATTCTTTCATGGCTAAGGTAGGCAGTTTTAAGACCGTTGCTGAAAAAGTCCTCCCTGGATCCCACTGTACTGCAGAATTACCAGCCATTTCCCAACATTTCATTTCTGGACAAGATACTGGAACATGTGGTGGTTCCCAGTTCTGGGATTTATGGATTAAATGGATTATCTAGATTTCAGTCTGGTTTCGGACATGATTATGGGGTAGAGACAGATTTGATCATCTTGGTGGACAATCTGTGTTGGAAACTGGATAGGGGAATGTGTTCTGCTTGACCTCACAGCTGCTTTTGACACCACTAATCCAGGAATTTGGAGGCACTGTCTTATAGTGGCTCCATTCTTTCCTGCACAGATAAATCCAGAAGGTGATGTTGAGTAAATTCTGTTTGATCACTGGCTATTGGCCTGCAGGAACCCTCAAGGCCCTGTACTGTCCTTAGTGCTATTAAATATATGCATGAAACCAATGGGAGAGGTTGTTGGAATTTGGGGCTCTGGCACCATCAATATACGGATGATACAGCTGTATCATTCACCATATGTAACAACTAAGGTGGAAAAAAATGTCTTCTCTTTGTTGGTACTCTGGAGGTAGGGATAGGGGGAGGGGTGTAATGGTCATACTAGCCTAGAGTCCAGTTCCACCTACAGTAAAATCTTGAAACTTGTCATTTACTACTATTGGCAGCTGTCATTTCCATCCTGTGGTACACTTACACAGAAGTTTTCAGTATGACCTGTCCACACTGAAGGTTTTGTAAAATCCTCATCCAAGCAGATTTATCTGTTGTGGAAATGGTCAACGTCCCTTCTATTGTGTTTTGCAGCTTCACATTATTACTTCACTTCTCCAGAAACATCTAGGAGATCTGACACATTCTATGCGGATTATCTGTTGTCAGACCTGAAATCTCAGGTTATATACAAAGTGGCAAGATTTGTACATCTACTATGACTTGTTGGAAAGTAGTTATGTACACTAAATAGTTGCAATAGTAATATTTTGCACCTTTTATTTTACATATTTTAGTGGAGATGTGTATGTGTTTATTTTGTTTTAGCTGTGTGCTTTTATCTGGAATAATCTCTTTTTGCATATTATTGTAAATAGTTCTACAGGCATTTCCTGCTTTTCAACAATCCACTCTTTTCACCTCCCAGGCCCTTTCCCCAACCTTCTCCAACACATGAACTATAGTCCTGTGGTCCTTTGTCAGAAGGATCAGTCAGGCAGAATCCTGTTGGGTATCTTATAAACAAGTAAGTCACCTTATCACAAGGGGTTCTCCTACATGCAGTGCTGTTGTGCTTTCAGATAAAGAGTTGGTTGTGCTGGTTCCTACTGCACTGTACCCCAAAGAAAGAAGGGAATATGGGACCTGACTTGCCAAACCAGTCAAAAGCAAGCAAACAGAGCTAGGAAAGAAATAAATATTAATAAACAATGTAAGTAATAAACACTCAAAAGTTACAATAAATCTACAAACAATTAATAGACCATATATATACACATACACACACACACATATGCACGCGCACACACACACACACACATATACATACATAGCTCAAACACCAGTAGCAATAGGTGTAAAGGTCTGTTGGGCAAGAATCTTTAACTGGAGGAAGATTAATGATCATGCATCCCAATGAGCCTGTAATAAAACAAGAGCCAGATGTGTTTTGGCATTGTCTTCTTTTTCAATGACAAATATTAAAGCTCTTATAATCTCCTAGTTCTTCCTATGAGTCCAAGTGTATAATTCTTTGCAAAATAAGAATAAAAAAGTTCTTGCCTGAAAAAGGCTCAGGAAGCTATCTAGAGCCATCCTCATCTTAAGGTGGACCATTTTAATCAGTTCTCCACCCAGTTTTGAGTCACAGCAAATTTAAACCCCCACTAGGTTGTGATCTGCCCATGATAATGGATCTAGGAGCAGTTCCTCCACTCCTTAGATCACCATTACTTCACCTAGTCCAGGAAACAAAGTCCTGAGTATGCCCAGCATGGCACATTTAGGGACAGATCCATGGTTTTCATGGAGGACCTTAACTTCTGAGCCACAAACAGAGATGTCTCAGATGGATATTGAAGTTTCCAGAAGAACAACTGAGCAGATTCCAACTCCAACCCCAACAACATCCTGGCTAGCTCAAGGAGACTGTTGAGCAGCAGGGTGGGCAGTATACCAACAAAATCCCCAATCTGTCCCATTCACCTACCTTCAGATAGCTACACAACTAGAACCTAGCACTTGGTCAGGGGAAATGGCATGCTGATAGACTACATCGATCCTACTTTCCTACCCCTCAGGTCTTACCTGCTGCTGCATAAGAAACTCTGGTAGGCAAAGCTGATGAGAATTCAACCCTCCAACCTCATCCAACCAGATGAGTCAGCAGTGTGACGCAGCAGCCAAGAAAGCCAACGCATCAATAGGAGTATGGTGTCTAGATCAAGGGAGGTAATGGTACCACTCTATTCTGCATTGGTTAGGCCTCATTTGGAATACTGTGTCCAGTTCTGGGCACCTCAATTCAAGAAGAATGTTGACAAGTTGGAACGTGTCCAGAGGATGGCGACCAAAATGGTGAAGGGTCTGGAAGCCATGCCCTATGAAGAACGCCTTAGGGAGCTGGGGATGTTTAGTCTGCAGAAGAGAAGGTTAAGAAGGGACATGATAGCCATGTTTAAATATTTGAAGGGATGTCATGTTGAGGAGGGAGCAGGCTTGTTCTCTACCACTCCAGAGACCAGGACAAGGAGCAATGGATTCAAAATGCAGGAAAGGAGATTCCACTTGAACCTCAGGAAGGATTTCCTGACGGTCAGAGCTGTCCCGCAGTGGAATATACTGCCATGGAGTATGGTTGAGTCTCCTTCTTTGGAGGTTTTTAAGCAGAGGCTGGATGGCCATCTGTTGGGAATGCTTTGATGGGTATTCCTGCATAGCAGGGGGCTGGACTCGATGGCCCCTGGAGTCTCTTCCAACTCTATGATTCTATGATTCTATGATAAGACATACTCAACTTGCATCACTTTTTACTTTATGTAATTGTACATGTACTTAGCTAAGCTGCAAGGATTCTAAGAAACCCTGTTAGTGAATTGCAAAGATGCATAGTGGGATACTAGTGAGAGTGCTTGATACATATCAGTGCAAGATGTGCATTTATGTGTAACGCACATCAGTGAATGATGCACATCAGTGCACAATGCACATAGATGCATGATATGCATCTGTGCATCATGTATATCAGCTACTTAACTGGCTCTTCTGTGTTGTAATGTAACAGTGCTCTCCTGAATATGGATGTCATGAAGCTGCCCAATTCTAATTCTGGTATATGTAAGTCTACTGGAGACACAAGTCTGATAATACAGTCTGGTTTTGGTATTTATCTAATTAAAAGCAAAATGTGACATGTTACATATATTTTTTTATAAAAAAAATCTCATTTGCAGAAGTTGTAATTTCCTGGCGGGGGGGTCTTAGAAGAAAAAGCTTCTGTCCTCATCCAATCTTGTTATTTTTAATTCAATGAAATAGTTTTTGGATGAGACTGTCTTTGCATCAGCAAGTTTACGGGCTTATGTAAAGCGACATCTGCTTGTAAATGTGTTATTTATTATGTGAGACAGCAAACCCTCTGTGCCAAAGTGCGATACCCTCAACAAATTGTTGCTAAGCAGAACACATAATAAAAATCGTAAGAACTGCTATTTCAGTCAAGTGGCTTGCTGAAGAGACAGCCCCGCTGTTCTGATGTGAGCATCTGGAGCATCTAGTGTTGGGAATCTCCTTCAAGAGACCATCTGCCTCTCGCTACTCACATTGTCTCTCTGTCCCACTCCTCTGTAGCCAGGAGAATCAGTTATCTTCACTAAGCTTAGTAGTATGCAGTTGAAACATTGAGACACATTTTGAAGTGAAGGGAAGTGTTTTGTGCACATGAAGTGGGGGTGGGATTGCAGGAAAAAGAAGTGAGAGACTCTTCTGCCATCCTGTTCATTGGAATGGAGTTAGTTAGATTTACACCCTCACTACTTATTTTTTTGGTTGTTGCAAAAGTCAGAGTTCTGTTCCAACCACAAAATGACCAAAAGCTCCTCTAAAACCTACCTTTTATATGCAGCACTGCCTCTGCAACATGGCTATAACCATGTTATCAGGGAACAGGGATGTGTCAGCCGCTCTCTTGTAATTGTATATACTGCAAGGATATGATTTGCAGGGACATAACTGAGGATAACTAGATATCTCCATGGCTGTTTGTTGCTGTCCAGCTATAGGAACATAGCTGGATGCATCTCCACTCATCTTCCCACTCTCCAACAACATGGAAATGGCCATGTTGGGAAGGCTAAGCTGTTTACAAGATATAGAGGTAGCACTGGGAGACTAGATATGGAGACGTAGCTACATTATACATGTATATCTCCTGATGAAGACTCTTGGCCAGAGTCTTTTCAATCATGTTAAGTTCATATAAGAATTAATTAGATTTGCAGAAGCATTTGTTACCATCTCTCAGGATTAGGATCAGTATTCAGTATCTCTGGGCAGCTGTCAGACTTTGGCCACATGTGCTTTGCCAAAAAACAAAGGAAATGCAACATCCAAAAAGAGGATGCCAATCAGCATGAAATGTGTACATGCTGGTTTATAGATATATGAGCAAATTTAGAAATAACTGCTACCAGTTAAAGAGAAATGAAATACATCTTGCCATCAAGGAGAAGATAGTGACCAGGACCCCATTCACACCAGATAGAAATAGTGCTACTATTCTACCTTAACTGCCATGGTTCCATCCCTCATGGAGCCAGATTGTTTTCTGCTGCTCCAGAGACTAGAACACAAATCAATGGGTTGAAACTACAAGAAAAGAGAGTCCAACTAAACATAAGAAATAACTTTTTTACTGTGAGACATGTCAGACAGTGCAATAAACTACTTTGGAGAGTATGGACATGCCATCTTTGGAAATCTTTAAATAGAGGTTTGATGAACACCTTTCAAAACTGCTTTAGTTGTATATTCCTGAATGGCAGGAGTTGGATTATGTGGGCCTTCTCCCTTTTAAGATTCTATGATTCTCTGGACTAAAATGTAAAGGAGGCTTTCTCATATGAGCATTTTTTGTGGGGGTTATGTGACTGGATGTGTCATTAATTAGCCCCTTTCTTTATAGGACTAGTCTGTTATTCTGTAATACTAATTGCCTCTTTCTGTCCAGCTCCTGTATACAAACTTTAAGGCCATTTCCGCACTAGCCTGTTATAGCACTATGATTCCACTTTCAACATCCTATGGAATCCTGGGGTTTGAAGTTTCGGGAGGGGCTGGCCAGCCCCTCCCGAAACTGCAAACCCCAGGATTCCATAGGATGTTGAAAGTGGAATCATAGTGCTCTAATAGGCTAGTCCGGAAATTTGTTTCAGCAAGAAACACTGTGGGAAAGCAAGGAATCATTGGTTGGCAAATACAGAACAACAAGAACATATTTACATGGGCAGGGTGTGGAGTGACCTTCACAGATTAGGAGTGCAAGGAAAAGCTCTACACTGTTCTTGAGGCAGATTTGTGTATCTGCCTGTGTGAGAAAGAGTGGAGAATCAGTCCCGCATGTGATCCTCATGTGGGCTATGCGAGGCCTTTCAGAAAATGACTGTATGCCCCTGGAGCAAAACATTTAACTGGTTCTTCTGAAATCAAAGGGAACCTAAGACTGGTTTAACACAATGCTTCCACTATTTAGAAGTTTTACCACCAAATCAAAAATACCACGGGATGTTATAGGCAGAAATGTCAATTTAGCACAAAATTATATATGTTTTAAGGGAAAGGCAGGATATTTTTGATTGAACCCTGGACCATTTTCAAAGATGTGTACACACAAAAAGGAAGTTTTTCCTCCCCTGCATTCACAGCCATCAGGAATGAACAAAGATGTGGACGAAAATTAAATTTGAAATGTGGTTTTTAAAAGCAATTAAGTGTTATATTTGGCAAGTATTTCTTGTAATTTACCATATCTGTAGTTCAGTCCTGTTATGAGCTTTCATGAGCTAAGATGGCTAAAGAGCTAATATTGAAATATTATGGGTTCAAATAAAGCAGTTTTAATTCTCAATGAGTTCTGTGAGAGATTTATACTGCATTCCTATTCACACTTACCTGGAAATAATGAACTCTGTGGGACTTATTACTGAGTAAGCATGCACTGTAGCATAATAGTGTTGTTTAGCTTAACAAGAACAGTTCTACATATTTTTACTTAGAAGCAAGATGGAGAGCCAGCATGGTGTAGTACTTTGAGCATTGGACTATGACCCTGGAATCCAGGATTTGTTTACCTGCTTGCCTGTGAAAAACTACTGGGTGACCTTAGGCATGTGACACACTCTTAGCCTCAGAAAACTCCATGATAGATTCACCTTAAGATTGCCATAAATCAGAAACAAGTTGAAGGTACACAACAACAAGTCCCTTTGAATTTAGTGAGGCTTCTTTCCCACTAAATGGGCATATATGAGAGGAGTGGGGATATACCAGACATCAAAATGACAATTTAAGTATCTTCTGGATTCTTGGCTAGCCATACAAGTGTGCCTAGCAGTGATTGGAATGGACATTTGGGTTGACCAGAAGTAATTTCTGATCACTTTTTGATCAATATTGGTATTTTGGGTTACATATGGGAGGCAAAATAGCATTTACAGGCCCAGATGGGTCCTTTGAGGTTTTTTGTTCCAGCTGATACAGCATTTTTGGCCCAATTTCTTTGCAATTGGGATTGGCAAGGGCCTGATGGAATCTCTGAAGGCCCCATAAAGCCTGCAGAATGTATGATTCCCACTCCAGCTATGCCACTTACCTAGAGGGAAATCCCATTGTCAGTAAAGCTTACATCTGAGTAAATATAAATGGGGCCTAAATCTAAATGCTAGTCACAACTGGAGTAGATCAATGAATCATCTGCTGAATGGTAAAGACCAGTGTTAATCCCATTGAAGCAGCGGGTCTGTTCTAGTGGGTACTAGCAACTGAATTCATTTCTAGAACTGCATTGTAAAATTTCAGTTTGAAACAAATGGGACTTAAAAGTGCCTGCCTATTTTGATCTTGGGTGTGACATCACAATTTGTATCTAACAAGCATTTCATCCATTTTTTCTGGTTCTTGCATTTTGTAATGCACCTATTGGTGGGATCTTTTTTATTTTTTTTGCACTAAGGGGATTCTCAAGGACCCTCAAACAATGCAGGGAGCCCCACCATGAGTGGGGCAGACTGAGATCACTTTAAGTGATGACAAAATTGGACTATCAAAACTATACAGTTTAGCTGGAACTATCCATTAGAAATGTACAAAAGATTAAGGATATTGTTGCAGTTGAGCCCTGCCAGGAGTAACTGAGACTGTATGCGATCCATCATGTGTACACTTGCTTTGGAATAAATTCCACTGGAACACATGGAGGAGATTTGTTAATTTTATTTATACCCTGCCTTTTCCCCAAGACTGGGATTCAAGACAGCTTATAAATAAAATAATTATAATACAATTAAAAGCCAATATTAAAATAGAAACAAATTAAAAACAATATTAAAACAATTTAAAACATAGAAGATAAAAACATAAAACATAAAAGATAAAAAAAACAGTTAAATCAATAGAATTTCAAAAAGATACATCACCTTCTTACAAGCTCTTTGCTTACAAGCATTCATTTCTAAAAGCCTCTCTGAATAAAAGTCTTTGCCTGCTGACAGAAGGACAGCAAGGAGAGGAAAACTCTAGCCTCCTTCCGAAGGGATTTCAGCAGTTTATGAGCAACCACACAAGAGGCAGTGTCTTGTGTTCCCACCAACTGAACTTGTGAAGGTGGTAGAAGTACTGGCAGATTGGAATTTCCTGAGGCTCTCACACTCCTATAGGGACATATGGTTTGTGAGATAGCCTGGGCCCTTTCCGCACGGGGTAAGTAGAACAGCGCAGTGCGACCTCTGACGGAGGTCGTCTGCACCTTGGGAACAGACTGGGTCGGACTAGTTGTTGCAGTTCCGGACCTCAGTAGCTTGTCTATAGGGTAGATGTTATGACTTCTTGGGGAAAGTTCTTTTCTATAAGCCATGCCTATCTTTAGTTCCCATATGTAGGAGAGATATTTTAACCTTTGTTGATAACAGAGCATTTAACAACAGTCCAGACCTCCTGGTTTCCCACGGCAGGAGATGGTGAATGCTAACAATAACAGAGCAATAAAGAATGGCCTTTCTGATCAATATCCTGCCCAGACGCTGAGCGGTGGCAGTTTTGGCTTATCTGAAACATCTCTATTGTTTGTTCGTTTTTCATTTGATTAGTGATTGGGCTAATTTTCAAGATCACAAAACATCAGGAACTCTCACCTCTAATTCTACATCTATACTTTTTACCAGCTTCTTTCAGCTGATTGTGCAAAAGTTCACCTGCTGGGAAGACCATAGCTAACAAATATCTTTAACAGGCCTGGCCAGAATATCACAACATTCACATATTTTTGAGGTTGTTTGAAAGTTTGTATACTTTTGAGGTATTTTGACTAATTCAAATAAAACTATTGCCCAACTGTATGTTTGTTTGTTTTTCAAGTATCACCAAGTCTATGTTTCTGTTTCTCATGACAGATAACAATAATTTGCTAGCCAGACAGTTCAACAGGTAAAATTCAGCTATAGTTTGTTTACTGCTAATATAGGATCGAGAGCCAGTTTGATGTACTGGTTTGAATGTTGGCCAACTCTGGAGACCAGGATTTGAATCCCAGCTCAGCCATGGAAACCCACTGTGTGGCTTTGGGGAAGTCATAGTCTCTCAACCTTAGAGGAAGGCAAAGGAAAACCCTCTCTCAACAAACCTCACCAAGAAAACCTCATGATAGGTTTGCATTAACAGGTGCCATAAGTTGAAATCAACCTAGAGGTGTACAATAATACTAGCCAGAGAAGGATTGCCCAGAATAGAAGTATCCATTTACGACCATGATTATTTCTGGGCCTATTAACGATTATAACTAGTAGTCCTTTGATGATAGCTTCCTGCTGTACACAGGGCCAGTTTTACCATTAGGCAGCACCTAATGGCAGCAAACTGCCATAGCTTTGAATTAACCCATTGATCACCTTAATTAGTTAATTTACTGGGGCTTTTTCAGTGATTTCCTTAACTTTCCAGATTCCTAAATTAACTCTAAACTTAAAATTACTCAGTTTGATTTAGTTAATAATTATCAGGGTTGGTGCTTGTGTCCCATAATATTCAGTAAAATAAGAAGGCCTACTGCTTCAGGATTAGTATTAGACGTAGACAAGCTCCTTGGAAATATAAGAAAGACAACTTGCCCTCTTGATCCCTGCCCTTCATGGCTGGTCATCCAGGGAGGAGTTGCAATTAAGACCCATTTAAGATACATTATTAATGCATCCCTCAGGGAGGGCAAATTTCCAGCTTGTTTAAAAGAAGCGATTATACGGCTGCTTCTAAAAAAGCCCTCCCTAGATCCCCTGGATATAAATAATTATAGACCAGTCTCCCATCTCCCATTTTTAAGCAAAGTGATCGAGAGGGCTGTTGATCTTCAGCTCCAAGCTGTCTTGGATGAAACAGATTATCTAGACCCATTTCAAACTAGCTTCAGGGCAGGATATGGAGTCGAGACTGACATGGTTGCCTTAGTGGATGATCTTCACCTAGGTATCGACAGGGGAAGTGTGACCCTGCTGGTACTCTTGGACCTCTCAGCGGCTTTCGATGCCATAGACCATGGTATCCTTCTGGAATGCCTGAGAGGGCTGGGGATTGGGGGCACTGCACTTAAGTGGTTCCAGTCCTATCTCTCAGGTAGATACCAGATGGTGATGCTTGGGGACAGCTGCTCCTCAAAAAAGGAGCTTAAATCTGGCGTCCTTCAGGATGCTGTCCTGTCCTCAATGCTATTTAACATCTACATGAAACCACTGGGAGAGATCATCAGGAGGCATGGAGCAAGGTGCTATCAGTATGCTGATAACGCCCAGATGTATCTCTCCATGCCTCGGATAATAGCATCAACTAAGGGTGGCATCTCGCCTCTGAACGAATGTCTTGAAGCAGTAATGGACTGGATGAGGAAAAACGGACTGAAGCTGAATCCAGATAAGACGGAGGTACTCGCTGTTAAGGGCCCTAGCCCAGGTATGGAGGTTTGTCAACCTGTTCTAGACGGGGTCACATTTCCCCTGAAAGACTGTGTTCGCAGCTTGGGGGTGCTCCTGTACTCGCCACTTCAGATGACAGCTCAAATACATGCGGCGGCCAGGAGTGCCTGCCATCAGCTTCGGCTGATACGCCAGCTGCGCCCCTTCCTGGAGCTGGAACACCTAAAAACAGTGGTGCATGCACTGGTAACTTCACGGCTTGACTTCTGCAACGCGCTCTACATAGGGCTACCCATATGCTTAGTCCGGAAACTTCAATTAGTTCAGAATATGGCAGCCAGGTTGGTCACTGGTAGACCTAAAACTGACCACATAACACCAATTCTGAAGTCGTTACATTAGCTGCCTATTAGTTTCCGGGCACAGTACAAGGTGTTTGTTATTACCTTTAAAGCCCTTTATGGCTTGGGGCCAGCCTACCGGTGGGATCGCCTTCTCCCATATAATCCGCCCCGCACATTAAGGTCCTCTGGGAAGAACTTACTGCAACCAGTCAGAACTAGGTTGGCTGTGGTTACCCAGAGAACCTTTTCTTCTATCGCTCCCAAGCTATGGAATGGCCTGCCGGGGAAGACTCGGCATAATACCAGTCTTGACAGCTTTAAAAGAGCAGTCAAGACTGATCTCTTCCAACAGGCCTTCCTAGACTAGCATTTCCATCGCCTCCCATCTATTGCCTTGCTGCTTTCCTAATAGTAATTGATGGATTGTTAATTGCTGTGTATTTTAAGGGGTTGGTTTAGGTGGATTGGTGGGTGGGGAGGATTGGGTATGTTTTTAATGCATTTTAATATATAATGTATTTCATGTTGTTCGCCGCCTCGATCCATGTGGAGAGGCGGGATACAAATAAATATTATTATTATTATTGTTGTTGTTGTTGTTGTTGTTGTCGGAGAAAATGTGTTACATGGCTGTTAGGCTGATTAATCTGTGCAATTATCTTGGGACGACAGCATGGAAGATGAAGGAGCAGAGACACAATTTTCTGGAGTCCAGGCTGGAGCAGAATAGCTTGATATGTGGAATAGAAGAACAGCCAAATTTGTAAAAGAATGGGGGGCAAAAGATGAGAAAAGAAGGGGAAAAGTGAGTGTTGGAATGGACTAGAAAGGATTTGTTTACTTAGCAGTAAACCAAAGTTCTCAAGCAGCCAGGCATCTTTCAGAATATCAGGACTTTCCAGTAAGCTGTTCCCTGGGTCCTCCATGGACCGCCTATATAGAAAGAAGATATTTGGAGTCTTTCAAGGGTATGTGTGCATTGTGATCCTGTTCATTAGCTTCTCCATTTCCATGGATTATATTCTGGATTGTTTCTATTGTGTACTATGGTATTATATACAAGTATTATATGATTTTATTTGAGGTAAGATTTGATGAACCCGTTTGCAATTCTTTAGTGTACTACTCATACAGTAGTTCAATAATTAAGTGAAAAGCTTGTTTCAAACTCATCCTCCATTTATTTTTCAACTTGTTTGCCTGTCCTTCCATTCTGGTTTTTACCTTCCTTTCTTCTTCTTCCTGTTCCCCTTTAATTATACAATTAAGTCAAAATGGGAGCAGAGAAGGTGGCCTCATTGGATATATCAGTATTAAAACTACCACTGATCTTTCCAGATAACACATCTTAGAATCTTAGAGCTGAAAGGGTCCAAACGGGACATCTAGTCCTGTGTACTGCCATGTAGGAAAACATAACTACAGCAGTTCTGAGAGACAGGCATCCAACCTCTTTTCAACGACCTACAAAGAAAAAGAGTCCACATGAAGCAGTCTGTTCCAGTAAGTTTGTTTACTACTAGGACTACTGTTTTGGAGTGGGGAGGCAGAAAGAATGCAGTAATTCAGTTGCGCATATTCTTAGAACATTTCAGATTAACTATTCTCCACTTTTGATTTAGTGATGCATCTTTCTAGCTATCCCTTAGTGCTGTGCTTGTGGCATGCCAGTGCCCTCTAACTGAAATAAATCACTCTTTTTAAACCTTTGAACAAATAAGGTATTTGAAGAATGAATGAAGTGTGTGTTGTTGAGGATTGAAAGAAAAGAGAGGTGCAGATGAGTGGCAAGCTGAATTAAAGAGATCATAAAATGAGATCCCATGCTTTGTGACAGCCCTCAGCAATCTCACTGTTCTCAGACATGCTGGACTTCCATTATTCCTAGGTAAAAATCCTATTACAGACTTTTTAGTCCCTGTGGGGAAAGATTCCAGGGTGAAGGCAGGTGACCTGAAAGGGAGAAACTGAGCCTCTTTGAAGGCGCCAGTAACAAGATGTGCTCCCTTAAGATAAAAAGTGACAACCTCCATGTCACTCTCAGTAAACTCCATGGTCTGGCCCAGCACAAGCTAATCAAAGATAACTTAATGAATTAAATATTTTCTGCCATCAATGTTTATGCTAGTGAAGCAATTTTCCAGTTTCTAAGGTTTTAATATTATTGAGCTAAATTGCAAACCCAGCTCTTCCAAGCTCTGAGCAGCACAGCCTCCAAGCCATTTCTTCTGAATCTACCAGCTTTTCCCCTTTGGAGAAAAGAACTCTGTGTGCCACACAACCTCTTGCAGGCCCCCTCAACCTTGCAAGATGTGCTCAAGTGTAGTGGACAACACTATTTCCTCACCAGTGTTTGAGTATGATGAATAAGCCAATAGAGAAGTTTCTGTACATGAACCAGGGAGCAGTTTTGAGGGACCCTCTTATTCCTTCATCTCTGGTAGCTTGCACCAACTCTGGTTTTACCAGTTTGTGGTCATATGCCTGAATTGCCTTAGTATTTCTGATACAGCTTGACTTCAGCTGAATCCCCTGTATGACTTCTGGGTTTTGTTCATTCACCTTACCATATGCTATGTTTGTCAAATTAATTTAATGTAGCATTTGGTGTGGCCATCTGTAGTTGTCTTATCTGTATCACCATGTGGAAGAGTTATTTTCTGAACTACAACATTCAGAATCTCTAAGCCTGGCTAGGGGATTCTGAGATTTGGAGCCCCCAGACATAAGGCTTCTAACTTCTGTTCTATCTTCATGTTAATTATCCATTAAAATATCACACTTGGAAGTGGACGATTGAATTCTAGAAGATGCATAAAAATGTGTGATTTGACCTTTTCTTACATCTAGACCAGAATGTTCCTTCCTGTCTAGACTTTCATAGGGTAACAACAGTACCTGTTGACCTTTGTTCTACCCCACCTAATATCCTGAAGTATCAGTTGCCATTGTGTCAGTTCCAGTGGCAAGTTCTTATAAGGTGAGAACTTTAGCTTTTGGCTAAAGAAAGTTTCCAGGCTACAGTGTTCAAAAACAGCTAGCTAGTCCATCAATTTCACAGTGTGCCTTTGCCAGGAAGATAGAGTCATGCCTTGGATTTTATCCACCTATTGTATCCTAGGATTGGGCACAGTTCCAGCCAGGGCACACTTATAAATTCCTAATTTTTTTAACTCTTGGAAGACAGAAATAATTTAATTTAATTTGATTGCAAAAATATATTCTCTGTGTTATTAATACCTTTTTTTAAAAAAAAAAGATGCTAATTTGTTTTGAACCAGGTTTTGCCTTATGCTCCTCAAGGAAGTCACCAACATTTTGCCTTGGCAAATACTGAGAGCTGACAGAGCGGTAACCTGGTAGTCCAGTTGATTTCTCTGTGTTCCCTGAATTTCTTAAAGAATCTTGAAGCTTCTTCATACTACATCAACAGAGCACTATGATTCTGCTATAATTGTCACGGCTGCATCCTATGGAATCCTGGAGGCTGTAATTTATTGGGGCACTGGACTCTTTGGCTGAGAATGCTAAAAATCCTTCCCTAAACTGTAAAACCAGGATTCTACAGGATGGAACCACAGCAGTTAAGGTGGAACCACAGTGCTATAACTGTGTAGTCTGAAATGGCACCTGATTCTCTTAACTATTAGTTGCCAGCATCTACTGATTTGCTGGAATCTTTTATGGTAGTTTTCATTCCACTGGTAAAGCTGGGTCACCTGCTAACCAATTTGGATTGCCTTACACAGTGACACCCATCCCTGCGAAACCAGGTTAAAGGAGAAAGGCAAGAATTCTTGGCGGGATTCTAGGATATGTCCAAAAGAGTGGGCTATCAAGTTGTCCAACTGCTTACCTTGGAAACTGAGAAAGGAATTTTCTTTCTGCCTCAGGCCTTGCATCAGACATGTGTACTAGCAGCTTAAGTTCCTAGCTTAGTCCACCAGAAATGTGAGCAGCTGACCTTGATGTTATAATGAGAATGTCTTTAAGGTCTGGTTTTGTTCCAGCTACAGATAACTAAATATACACAATTTCCTTCTTCAACTTAAAAAAGTTTTTCCTGTACCCTTCTACCCCTTTACCCCCAAAGGCTAGAAGAAAAGTACAATTGCATATCATTCAGCTTTCCTTCTTTGGTCAGGACAGTCCTAATTAGACCATTTCCACCTATTTTTAAAATTCCCAGTTTCTTTCTGTTCCTCCCACTTTCTTCCTTTGTCCTGAGCTTACTTCAATAGCTAGAAACTGAGTTCGAAGTGCAAAAGTACTGCAGTTTGCATTCAATTAATTCAGCAGGGAAGACAGGAAGGGGCACAATTTTGCCCTTTCCTATAGACTCAAGTGAAAGCAGACTGCTGCAGCCTCTCCTGGCTTCTGTGTTCTTCCTCATTCATAATGTTTGCTATCTTGACCACACTCTGATGTTGCTTGGCCACACATGTTCCAGTTTGCAGTTGTTCACATTTGTTCTCTGTGTGTTTGTTGCTTCTCAGCTCATTAGACTGCTGCCCCATTAGAATTTTCACCCATGAAGAACATAGAGTACTTTCCAAACCTGAATTTATTCTTGGTACCATGGCTGGCTATGAACATTCCAGAATTCCCCAGTCAGTGTAACCAGTGTTTCTTGCTAGCTGGGGGATTCTGGAAGTCATAGGCTACACACACACACACACACACACACACACCAAGTTCTGAGAAGGAATATGGAAACTGCCCTATGTCAAACATTAGTCCATCTAGTTCAGAATTGTCAACAGTGACTGCAGGCAGCTTTGTAGGGTTTCAGACAAGAGTATTTCCTAGTCCGAGCTGGAGATGCCAGAGACTGAATCCCAGATCTTCTGCATTATATGCAACACATGCCCCGCCACTGAGCTATGACCCTCCCATGATGTGGAGGAAGCTTCTGCACATATTTTCTATGTTTCTGTATCTGTGCTATTAAAAACAAAACCTCAAGATTGCCCCATGACATTTTAACCCAGACTTAATTTGTTTTACAGTGATAATGCCAAATCCTCATTAATCCCCACTATGATATTGCAGAAAGTAGAGGAGTTCTGACTGTCTTCTGAGGCAGATGTTTGCAGAACAGCCTCAAGGTACAAAATACCAGACTGGCAGGGAGCATGAATCCAGCTTCAGTTCTCATCAACAGCACCTCCTTGTTGACTTTTAACACATCCTTATCATTCGCTGGTCCACCTCCTTCCTAGTAGTTCTGATAAAATACCATCCCCAGTGAAATCTCCTGACCAAGTCTGCTGAGAATGCCACAGCTTTAGAGGTGAAATGGAAGCCTCCTAACCAGCTTGGAAAGGGACTGAAGAGAAGAGAAGAGAAGAGAAGAGAGAAATCTGATCCATCCTTCTATACTGGAGGAGGGAAATTTCATACTTAAACTATCTTTGTCTTCCTTCTTTCTTGTTAACTTTAAGCGATGGCCATAAATAGGCAATTCGTTGTACTGGTCAGCAGTTCTTAATTAAGAGGAGGGGGCAATAAAAGTGTTTTCCCTGCTTCTTTTGTACTGTTTTACGTGTGCTACACTCTTGCAAAACCCTTATATTGAAAATGCCCACTGTCTTCCCAAATGCATCTTAATACATTTACTGTACAGAGACTTTTAATTATGATTTCTCAAATGGAAAAGATATTCAATTACTGTAAAACTCCCAGTATGATGTGTTTGCATTTTTCACTCATACTTTCTATTTCTTTGTACATGCTGTCTTTTCAGAAAGCTACCACCTACGGTACTTTCAGCACTATCCTCAAATACTGTTTTAAGCTTATTTCCTATTGTCCATCTTCCATGTTCATTTTTTCCCCAGCCTTTCCCTGTCATGTTGGCTAACAACTCAATATGTAAAATCTTACAGCTTCAGCTAACTAAAAGATGATTCATACACTTCTTCTCCTAGTAATTTAAACTTACTAATTATCAAAACCTACAGTTCTCATATTATTCTCTTCTTTTTTCTGCAAAAAGACAATCAAGGATTCCTAGTCTTTCAAAAATGTCACCAATGATTTTTCTCTTATTAGAGCAGTGACTGTTATCCATTTCACCTAAATCATTCAGTTTTGACAGGCAGTCCCCTTTGTTGGTATTAGTTCTCTCTTCCATTTTTGTGCATGTAGTAGAATCATGGTGCTAAAACTCTGTAGTGTGAAGGGGCCCTAGTACAATCTCTTTCAATATATTTTTCTAACCCTGTTTTCCAACCCTGTCTTCCAACCCTGATGCATTTATCAGACAGTCAACATTGCTTAAACAGATTTTTCTCCTGTCTTTCAACTAATTGTCTGAACTGGAGATGATTAACTAATTTTTTCACATGCAAACAGTTCTCACAGGAAATATTGTTTGATGGTAAAGCACCATCCTACTCCCAGACTATAATCTCAGTGAAATGCATGTCTCAAGATGGATTAAGAACAGAAGTTAAATCACTGGTCTGCCTCTCCCCACCATCTTTGACTATGATCTTTAAATCACTGTTCTGCTTTAAAGTTTACTACAGTTTTATGCTCCCTGTGCACAGACATGAAGTGCTGATACTTTGAACTTCCAGTATCAGAATTATCTGCTTTATTCTGTATTTCATAGCTGAACTAATGATGAGATCAGCTAAAGGTTGTTCAGCAAATTCAGAACTTACAATGCTACTTCCCACTAAGTAGTCTTAGGAATACCTTTTGCATAGTGATACTGTAATTGTCCATTTCATTAAAATATAGTGTAGCTAATACTGTATAGTTACTAAGCTAACCACTTTAATATAACTTCAGTCTTTGACAGTCCTGAGATAATTGATTATGCAACTGCAAAATGGTTTTGCTATATTATGATATCTGAAATCAAACATCCCAAGTTCAGTCTACAAAAGAGGGATTTTTTTTCTTTCTGAAACCAAACCATTAAGCATCAAGTGGTATTATTTATTCATATAATGCCATTAAAATCTATTGATTCAAACTTTGATTCAGTATACCTAAAATCAGAACAGCCGATGTTCCACATCTTGAATGACTGGGTCTATGAAAAAAGCACTAAGCTAATTTGGAATAGAGGTGTGGATGGAAATAAATGGCTGGATTAACATAGGGAGCACATGGATTTTGACAGATGTTCAGTAACTGATCAAAGGGCTTTGTAAGTCTTTGTGCATCGCTTGTCATTCCAAAAATGCACCCTGGATGTCAAAGGGAGCAACTTGAAATATGCTCAGTTGTTAATCACCCTCCCAGATATAGGTGGCATATCAAGTTGCAGTAGACCCTGTAGGATATATGAGAACAGTTGCAATGGGAATCCATTGGTAAAGCTGGTTTTAGGATATTTGCAAAAGGGAAAGCAGATCTTTGAGAGTGGTGGTGACAGAATTCCTAGTCTCTTCAGCTGTTTGGCATGAAAGTATTTCAGATTCTTGAAGTCTTTCTTTGCAATAGGAATAACGCTTTCCAGGGGTCTTTACTGAGCATTAGCCATCTGCCAGAAATTAGGGAGATGTTTTCTGATGTGCATAGATTTAAGGCAGGAGTAAACAATGTTGTTGGATGAAAGGGCTGCATTGGATGTCAGCTATGCGCTCCAGGGTTGTTCCTATACACACATGCAATTATCCACTCACTCACATATACTCTGTCTCTGTCTGTCTGTCTGTCTGTCTGTCTGTCTCTCTCATACACACACTCACAAGCACTTGTATGTGCTCTCTCTCTGACACATAGCCTGCACACAGATTGTGTGTTCCCACCACAGCAACCCCAGTTACTTCTTTAACATCATCATTAGTACCAGTGAAGCCAATGATGGTGCTGTCTTGTCTCCCCTCAGCATGACAAGTTTAAGATTGTGTCTGCACACCAGTTTCATGCTCTCCAGTGTTTCACAAATGAAAACTGGGACATGGGTGACCAAGTAACATCAGGAGTGTGGTCAAGATGGCAAAGGTTACTAATGAGGCAGGACATAGAAGCTAGGAAAGGCTCCAGCAGTTTGCTTTTGCCTGAGTCTACAGGAAAGGGCAAGATTCCTCCCTCCTCTCCTCCCTGCTGAGTCAACTGTGTACAAACTAGTTTTATACATTGAACTCAGTTTTCAGCATTTGAAGTAGGCTGAGGTAGAAGAGGAAGAGTAGGAAGAGAAGAGAGAAACTGGGACATTTTATGCAGTGGATAAAGTGGGAAGATAGAGGATTATTTGAGACTGTCCTAGCAAAATTAGGACAGTTGGAGGGTACGCAGTGTTATAGTAGTTTGATATCTCATCCTATAGCATATGTTTAGAATTCTTGGCTACAGAGTTCTAGTGTTGTAATTCAGGGAAGTAAACTTTGGTTCTCTAGCAAAGAATTCTAAACACCTCACCAAGCTAAAAATGGTGCTGGTAGAAACTTTTTTTTTTGTAATAATAATGTGGTGTTTTGTTTAAATTGGAGTTGAGTTGTTTAATTTTGTAAAACAAAAACAAAAAAAAAACAAAAAAAAACAAAAATAAAAAACAAGTTAAAATATAATCGGCTTTAGAGATAGTTTAATATGTTAAGTAAAAAGATTATATTTAGTAATAGCATTAGATTAAATTTAAGGGAAAAATATAGAATTAAGAATGATATTACTATAATAATAATGAGTATAATGAGAATATAGAATAAGCTGAATAAGTTTTTGATTGTAATTATATAAGAGAGAAATAATAATGTAAGTTTGGTTTTGGTTGAAATCTTTTTGTTTTACTAATAGTTGTATCACATGGTGTTTTATTTTTGTGTTTGTGTTATGTTTTTTGCTTTCTGTATAATCAATAAAATAAAAAAATATTTAAAAAAATTGAGAATCCATACGTTGAATGAAGTATGTAGCAAGATGACTCGAAGAAAAGCTAGCTCAGGATGTGAAGGGTATATTGATTGGAGCCCATTATTGGAGGGAGGGATTTCATTCATGCTATATAGGATCCTGGAGCTTGTAAAAGTTACTCTTTTGATGACATCTTCTACAATCCTGTCTAGAGGAGGATTCTAGGAGCTATTGTCCAAAACAGTAAGTTTTTCAAGCTCTGTTTAATATATACGTCTTACTATAAGCGATTGAGGCAAAAGAGATAAAAGGAAATATTTGGGAAGAGTGTCTGTTTTGTATCTTGTTTAAATCCAGTTGGTAGACTAACAAGTGTAGACCAAATAAATCAGTAGTATTTGCCTAAGTGCTGACTTAACAGTCTCCAGTTAATTGAAGGATTCTACTCTAGTATAGACGAGCAATTGGATCTAGGCCCTTGAAGTTGTCCCTAAGTATATGTGCCTATTTTTAAATCTATAAATGCATAAATTGTTGCTGATAGGTAAAAGCTTATTTTGTCTGTTGGTGGCTTTCTGTGCCTTGGAAGGGATACCATGATGAAGCGTTGAAGGTAAAGGAAAAGCAAAACATGCTGATAAGTCAAACAGCAGGGGTGTGGTACAGAATTGTTATGGTGAGCCTGTGAAGACACAAGGGATTTAAGCTGATAAACTGAGTTATGTGGCCATTGAGCAGCAGCCTCTGTAAAAGGACTTCCAAAGATTTCATGCCAATTCTCTCACACAATGTTATCACTGTGAACCAGCACACGTCCAAGCCTGCTGCATTCACACAGTTGAACCACCAGGGAGCGAACAGTTCTTAAGAGATTTTGGCTGAGATGCCTTCAGTGAGAATCTTACTCATTCTGTGGTTTTCTGATTCTTGACAGTAAAGCTCCTTTGTTCCTTGGTTAACATCAAGTGTTGTTTTTTTATTTTTTTTATTTTCAAGCACTTAAATGAAGGTGAGAAACTGCGAGGAGCTGGGGGCTGCATCAATGCCCTGAAGGGCTAAACGCCCCTTTTCTGTCCCTATGTCCCCAACCACCAACGTCAGGGAGGAGTGTGAGTGCAGGGATCCTTGAGAACTACAAAAATGACTTTACAGCCTTACCCTGAGTTTACAAGCTTAGCTTATACCAGTCCTGTCCTAAAGCTATGGTGGCCACATGGAGAGTTGCCAGACTGAAAACTGGAGAGGGCTTCTGTACATTTAATGGTTGCGTAGCAAAGCGAATTTCAGTATGTGTTCTTTGTCACACAACCAGCTAACAAGGAACACTTGTTGAAAGCCCCTTTTCTATACAACCATTAAAGGTTCAAAATCTTTTTCCACTTCTCAATCTGGCAGCTCCAACTATGTGTGTGAAAAAATGTATTGCTTGTTGTTATTGGCTTCAGGTTGTCTCCTATGTATGGAACTCTGCCATAGGGTTTTCTTGACAAGATTTATTCGGAATGGGTTTGTCATTGCCTGCCTTTTAGGTTCAGAGAATGTGGCTTGCCCAAGGTCATCCAGTGAGTTTCGGTGACTGAACCAGGATTAGAACCCCTAGTCTCTCAAAATCCTAGTCAAGCAAAAAAACAAACAAAAAACAAAACAAAAACAAACAAAAAAATCAAACAAACTACTGTACCACACTGGCTATCTTATCTTTCCTCCCAGTGCTGTGACTCAAGGGAGCTTACAAAAATGCTTATAAAATATGATATAGATTAAAACTTACAAAGGATGAGAATTAAAGGGTAATGATCATTACTATTAAAAACAACTGAAAACATTTATTAAAAACAAAAAAGTAGAAAAGCAGGGGAAAAAAACCCCAGCACACAATTAAACGCCCTTTAAAAACCAGTCATTATTGGAAAGCTTGTTGGAATAAAAATATGTCTGCTCTGTCAACAGGAGAGAAAGGAATGACCTGGTCTAGTCTTCCTAAGAAGGGAATGTTAGAATCTAGGAGCAGCATAATTTTTCATAGATGGTAGTCCTCTTTTTCATGGTCCCTTTGTTTGAAGGGATATCTGAGTCATATCTGTTTTAAAGATAATAACCATAATAAGAAAGAGAAGTGGGAGGACTTGAAGCAACACCATCTGGCCTTGCCACAGTACACAGTTATAGCAGTATGATTCTATTTTAAATGCCATTGCTACCTCCTAGGGAATCCTGGGTTTTGTAGTCTGGTGAGGCATTAGAGCTGTCTCACTGAAAATACCTCTCCTTAAACTGCAAATCCCAGGATTACACAGAATGGAACTAGGGGCCGTTCTGTGTTCTGCACTATACAACTATTGCACTGCAAATCCCATGATTCCATAGAATAGAATGGTGGCAGTTACAGTGGAATCATAGTGCAATGGTTGTGTAGTGTGGAAAGGCCCTATGGTAATTAAAGCAGAATTATAGCACTGTTACTGTGTAGTGTGAAACTGTGCATGTGGACAGAAGGCACATAGATCACCTGATCACCATCTTCCCCAGGTGAGAATATTGTAATACTCTTCCAATTATGATAATCTTTTCTAATTTTGCCTCTGCACATACAACTAAGGACATGGAATTTTATGCAAACCAGTGCTCACATTGCTCCTTATTGGGCAGCACATTTCCTTTTGGGTAGGGTGATGATGTGTAAGTACCCACACTAACGAAGGCTGTACATACCTCCAGAATATAGAAGGATGATATTCAGCTCTCCTTTGAGAGCTTATATTTCTTGTGGCTAACCACTGTTTCAGTCACAACATATTTATTGATCATAACAATTCAGGCAGTGATTCAGTGGAAATATCAAATGAGAAGATTCATTCTTAGGCTTAATGGCCTCAAGAGCTTTAAAGGGAAATTCTCTCTTTTCTCTGTTAAGAGGTTGTTTGCTTTAAATGGACAGAAATAGCCTATTATCTCTTTAGTGCTATTTTGTTACAATAAATTTGAAATATTGTTCTTGTTGTGTGCCTTATGGTGATGCTAAGTTGACCCTATCATGAGGTTTTCTAGGGCTGAGGATTTAATGCCCCCAAGGTCACTCAATGGGTTTCCATAGCCAAGTGGAAAATCAAACTGTGGTCTCCAGGGTTATAGTCCAACATTCAAACCACTATACCATGCTGGCTGTCTTTGAAATATACCCCTCAACACTTCACTGGTTGAAAACCAGGACATATGTGATCAAGCAACAACAGAGTGTGATCAAGAGAGCAAATGTTATTAATAAGGAAGAAGACATAAACTAGAAGGGATGCAACAATTTGTATTTTCATGAGCCTATGGGGCAGGACAAGATTCTACCATCTTCTCTCATGTCCCTTCGCTTACTGAGTTAACTGAGTGCAATTTACTTCTGTACTCTGAACTCAGTTTGAAGCAACTGAAGTAAGCTGAAGACAAAGGGGGAAAGTGGAAGAGGAGACAAAAATTGGGACATCTTAAAAGCAGATGAATAAGTAGGAGAATAAAAGATTAATCAGGACTATCCTTGCCAAAATTGGGACAATTGGAGGGTATATAATTGTGCAATGTGAAAGGTGCCAAGTAGATTTCTGTCTACATCCTACCTAATTTTTCTTTTTGCATTATGAACAGTCTGTTTAGCCCCATCCCCAGAGGGCCCCATGGGCAGGAGACTACCCCCCTTGATCTATTGTACTAGCTACCAACACAGTCTAAATAAATAAATAAATAAGATATAAGTCCTTGTAATCAAGGTCAGCCTTACTGCAAAATTAATAAAGCACCTTGTGTAGTAGATTTTCAATGGGGTATCACCTCCCTGTTTCCAGGATTAATCTTTAAATGACTCTGCTGGCTGAGGGCTTCAAGAAATCGTAGTGCAGAAAGATAACTTTGCCAGAGGTTGGCTTCAAATAGAAGACCTTCTATTTCCATCTGTTGGAAAGTAGGAACCATGGCTAACTGAGCACTCTTCTACTTGTGCCATGTATGTAGTAGCTCTCATCTGTGAAAACCAAGAGCACAGGGGGTTACAGTCAGCATAGTTACTCTCTGAAGTAGGGGACATATTTTTCTTAGAGGCTCGCCAGAGGCTTACCTTGAATGTATTTGGAAAGCCATGTTGCATCTTTTTCTCTGTGTAGAGCTAGTATGAGCTGGGATTAAGACGAAATGGGAAGTATTGGAAGGAGCTGCTATGCAGATTAGCAATAGCAACAGCACGTATATTTCTATACTGCTTATCAGCTAAGTGCTCTCTAAGCAGTTTACAATGTGTTAACTAATTGCCCTCAACAAGCTAGGTACTCATTTTACCGACCTGTGGAAGGATGGAAGGCTGACTCAACCTGGAGCTCAGCAGGATCAAACTTAACAACCTTGTGGCTGCAGTACCGGCATTTAACCACTGTGCCACCAGGGCTTTTCTTGCTTGTAGTTCTGTCTTTCTCATATTTCTCCTGCATGCTTACATGGTAGTGGCAGGCACGAGTATGACAAGGCCCATGATCTTCATGTTATGGTATTTTAATACTATAAAAATACTGTATACTATAAATTTGCAGTGCACTACCTACCTTCTTAGCACAATCCTTAACACTTATCATTACCCTCCAACTGTCCGAATTTGTCAGGGATAGTCCTGATCCTAATCCTCTGTCATCCCATTTTTTTTCATCTGCTTTTAAAATGTCCTTCTTACTCTCCTTCTTCTCACTTTTCCCCTTTCTCATCAGATTAGCTCAGTTACTGAAAAGGGAAAAGTGAGAAGAAGAGAGAGTAAGATGGGCGTTTTAAAAGCAGATTGAGAAAATGGGATGTTTATACCAGCATCATTTTTAGCTTGGTGAGGTGTTTAGAATTGATATTGCTTGGCCACACATATCCCAATTTTCACCTGTGAAATGTTGGGGGGTATGCCATGTACATGGAAGCAAGCCCCAACTGTGTTCATTAAAGCATATTCCTATGTAAGTGTTCAGAGAATTGCAGCTTTAAGTCAACAGGGATGTATCTACATTGCACAGTTACAGCAGTCTGATCCCACTTCAAGTGTCATGACTTCATTCCAGAGAATCCTGAGATTTGTTTTATGGAGGATATTAAAATTCTTCACTAGAGTTCTAGTAAGTCCTGTGTTACTGGAGCTCTTATAGTAGAGTAGTCCAAATCCTTCACCAAAACTACAGTTCCCAAGATTGCATAGGAAAAGACCTTGGCAGTTAAAGTGGTATCCAAATGCTGTTAATACCATAAAGGTGTAGCTTAAGTGCACTCTGGGACAGAGAAGGATAATTGCTGAAAATAATAAAATGGTATATCTCAACTTGAATTAGCTGTGTTGGAAGGAGCCCCGGGAAAGAAAACCCCGCACATATTTTTATTTTTGGAACAGCATGTATCTTTTCAGTCTGCCACCTGAGAAGTGATACGTGCTGTGTGAACTGGAATGAGTTTTTTCCCTGATAAAAACAACTGAGCTGCAAGGTGTTGATCTTTTGGGATTAGTGGCTCACAAAGTCTTTCCACATAGCGACACCTTTACAGAGACTTTCTGCATACCTTCTGACTTTCATGATGGCATGGACAAAGTATCCAGCACTCTTGTGAGGATGTGATGATATGCTTTATCTGGGACTTGATATCAATGCACCAGAATGGCACGCAAAAACAGAAATAAAGATTGTGTATCACATGAACCCTCTAGAACCCAGCTGGCTTTCTTATTGAAAAGAGCATGTTATTTTGGCTAATTTTGTCATCTTGTCTTTCAAAGAGGCGAGCAGTGAAGTATTTGAAGAGCAAAAAAAATGTTCTGTGAGCATAATTTGGGAATACTTATTTGCTAGTACCTGCTTGAACTGACCTCAAATGCAGTGACAAAGAAACTCTGTGTGTGGACATTTGTTTCTCTCCTGACTGGTAGGCTTTAGAGACTCACTCACTCTACACAGTTATTGCACCATGATTCCACTTTAACTGCCATGTTTCTGTCCTGTGGAATCCTGGGATTTTCAATTTAGGGAGTGGTGTTTACAAATCTCAGACATATTATTCTAGTGCCTCACCAAACTACAGATCCCAGGATTTGTTAGAATGTAGCTATGGCAGATAAAGTGGAATAATTGTGTAGTGTGAAAGGGCTCTAGCTGCAGTCTTCCCTTCTCCCACCCTATCTGCCACACTGTGGCTTGGGAAAGTCTTCCACTTTACCAGCACAGAAGACAGAAGTATGAAAAGTAGACAGGGAAGGAGTGGAACTTGTTATATTACAGAAGAACTCCTGCATACCTTAAATATTCTTTTAATGACAGCTAATGGGGGTTGAAGTCCAACACCTGGAGGGTGACAAGTTGTGTAATGGGATACTGATTGGGAATGGTGGGAGTTGTAGTCCAATATATCTGGACATTGCTGGGTTGTGAAGATTGGTCTGAGAGAATCAGAGTTGCAGTTGAATCACCATATTGCAACTCTTACCACATTTGCAGTGCTCTCATAACATTTTGTGTTTTTTTATTTTGAGGGGGAAGCTGTAAACTTTAGACTGTTTCTATTGCTTAGTTATTATAAATTGAGCTGTGAAAATCCTGACTGTATAGGAATTCAGAATATTCCTTGTCCCAAACTGTCAGAACAATGACACCATCTCAATCAGGGATGGACAGCTGCAAAGGGAGTTAGTTCCCCGCCCCCATTGCTTCCTTCATGATCTTTAGGGCTTTGGAGAATGCAAAATGGGGACTGAGACACTGTACATGGTCCATGAGCTGTATTTCTCCAACTCCTGCTCTAAACAATATATCAAAATAGCAACCAAACCTTGCTAATTGTGATGAATATACAGTACTCTCAGCTATTCCTTGACTGGAATTGTTTCTGAACAAACATTATGGCAGGCTACTGGAAATTCCAGAATTTATGGCCCCTTCCGTTCTTCACTTCAACCCCATAGCAATGTCCTATGGAGTCCTAGGATTTGGTGAGCCACTGAATTCTAAATACCCATCCCTAAAATGCAAATCCCAGGATTCCATAGGATGTTGCCATGGCAGTTAAAGTGGCATGATAACACTATTAACGTGAAAGGCTCGTACATTTCTACTGGCCCAAAGTTAACACTTCCCCTTTAGCATTCTCAAATACTAACCTTTAGTGGACTGAGAAGTCATGTGCTAGAGTGGACACAGTGTAATCTTTCTTCTTATTTCCTTCATACCTGTCTTTGCTCCATGTTGCTCTGGTGATGGGAACTGTAGTTCAACCCATGTCAGAGGGTCCACCAAGCTAGAATCCTCTGCTATGTTAGCTTAGCTGCTCTGGTACCATGTTTCTCATAGCTTTACTGTTTGGATGTTGGGAGGGGCAAGCTGGGCAGAGCCTGGGAACCAAGGTTAAATGGTACAGCCTGGTGATGTGTTGTGTGGGAAAGAATGCGAACCAAGAGGGAGCAAGGAGTTCTTGAAACTGAAACCTGTCCTGCATCTTCAGTTCTGGCAAAAGCAATGTCTCTATGTTACATCTAATTTTTAATAAATCTTTTCTGGTTTCATCCATGAAGCCTAGCTATTGAGTTAGACTAAGACAGAACATTACAACCCAGTTGGGGGACAGCAGATAAAGACTGCAGTACAGCATCTTAGAATTATTTTTCACTGTTATCTTATTCACTGTTAATTGGGCCCTTTATGGGTCTGAGTCTATCACAGTATGTGATAGGGAAGTTATTCATATCTGGCCTCTGTTTGTGAATGCATGTTCAGCTAACTCACTCAGCACAGTTTTGAAATCTAATGTATAAGATTCTTTCACTTTTCCAGGCAAGAGGGCTGTTGTCGCTGAAACCAACATTTCCAAGTATGGGCAACATGAGGCTACCACGCCAGTCAAGGGCAGTCTTGCTTCCACCCCTTAGACCTACAAGCCAGCAATATTCCCATAAAAATAAAGCCCTGCTCTCTGATTCAGAGAATGTCTGGCCACTTGTACTGAGAGATTAATGATCTATGAATGGCTGGGATCCCATACCAGGAAAAGAGAAGTACAGGGTCAACTGCTTCCAAGTTTGAGAACTTTTTCTTTCTAATAAATTGCTCAAGCATGAGAGGCTTCCGTTCTTTTGCTGGCATATTTTGCACTGTGCCCAGAGAAACAATCATATCAGATGCAGGAAAGCAAGTGACTGGGAGGGCAGGGAAACAGGAACTGTCCCTACGGATGTCCTCCCAGGAGGGGAGTCAGCCAGTTTCTGGGAACAAACATACTGGAGAAAAACTGGAAGTCACTCTCAACCTAAGGTTCATAACAAGGTGTCTGCCTAATTTGTTTCAGCACCACAAAAACAGAGAGAAGCTAAAGACCAGTTCACTGTCACAAGTCTTCCTTGCTCAGAAGTCCAACTGGGAGGTGGCTTGTGGAATCCTGGTTCTTGTAGGGGATTTATGCCAACTGAAAACTTCCTTGCAAGCCCCAAGGACCTTTCCGCACTGCCCTGTTATAGTGCTATTATTCCACTTTCAACATCCTGTGGAATTCTGGGGTTTGCAGTTTACTGAGGCCAAAGAGCTCTCCGGCTGAGGATTCTAAATGCCTCTCCCTATACTGCAAACCCCAGGATTCCATAGGATGTTGAAAGTGGAATAATAGCACTTTAAAGGTTAGTGTGAAAAGGCCCCCCGAATCTAAGGAATCAAAAGGAGAAGACCATAACCCACGCCTCAGTCTTCCCCCAAACTGGCACTCCTACCTTGATGTACTAGATTACAACTCCTATCATTAGCCAAGGGGAGAGCTGCCTTGGGATGATGGTGCCTGTAGCCCAACACATCTGGTAGATGCCCATTTGGGGAAAGCTGAGTAGGTGGATTACATAATCAACTCACTACAGCATTGGTATGGACATTTTTTTGTTTTGTTTTGTATGCTCATTGTAAACTGAAGGGTGCATCTCTCTTTGAGTAGGGATGGCAGGATCCAAAGCAACCTGAATCTCTGTGTCCACATGCATAATGTAAGTATCAATATATATAATGTAATGCACATTTACTTCCAGCTTTAATATTCTACAAGTTAATCAGCATCTTCCTGAATAGTGTCTTTTTCTCATAATTTCCACTTCAGTGGTGGATATAAGAAGAAGATAGCTTACGGTATTGAGAATTCACTGTGAGATATCATCTTTTGTAAAGCTATGCTGTTCTTTTAGGGTCTTCTTAAGGAAGCACATCTGATATCTTGTAGGAACTGATCAGATGAAATTGATTTAGACCAGGCAAAACCTTTCGCTTATCTATCTAGCCCAGTGGCTCTCAGGCAGAGCTTGGGAAAGCTACTTGTTTGGACTCTTCACCATGATGGCTGAGAGAATCCTGGACTTGTCCAGAAAAGTAACTTTTCCAAGGCAAAAAGTAACTCATCAAAGACAGAAATCTTTCTCATTGCCTGTTGCCATTTTGCTTGAGCTACTTTCAGCCACAAATGCCAGGAGCTAAACATACTGAAAGTCCAAAGCTTTTGCTTTAGTTTTGACTTACCATCACATTATTTTGGTATTTTTTTGGTGGCCAAGGACATGCTCTGTGGGATTTTGAAACCATTTTTAAAAAATGAAGGGCTGTTCTTCTCCCATAATATATCAGAAATTTTTTTTATAAGTCCTGTTACACTTCTTTAATACTATATAGTTAACAGCAATTTGAAATCACTTTTACTATCAAAGATGCATCCTATAAAATCCTGGGATTCTGGTATGGAATTTGAAATACTTCACAAAACTACAGACCCTAGGATTCTGTAGCATGGAACCATAGCAATTAAAGTGGTTATCAGAATGCTGTAACTGGAAAATATGAAATAAATATTAGTTTTTATTTATTTATTAGTTTTCAATTCAGTTTGCCATTATTGCTTGGCAGCAATAATGAGGAGAATATTCTCCGAGAAACATAGAACAATCTCCCCTTGGGCACATAGAACTAATTTCACTGCTTTTTGCATCTGGCACATATTATTTTGTGAGCAGACATCACTAGAACTGTTGTGTCTGATTTGTTCATTTTTTGTATGGATTCAGTCTATAGGATTCTCCATATTTTATTCTTTGTGATGCTGCATTCTCTGTTGACTGATGAGGGAATCGTCTGTTCTGTGATTTGTATTCTTTGCAAAAGTTGTTACACTGGTTATATTTTGTAGGGTTTTTTTGCAGATGTTATTCAATGAGGTTATCCATGAGACATTAGTCAATGAAGTGTGTTATCTTGTTTGGATTTCTCCAACCTACTGCTCTCAGCTGTGCTTGACTATAGCTCCTCTCATCTCTGGCCATACTAGCAGAGGATGGTGGAAGTTGCAGTATACCTGTATAATGCCTTAACATTTTGCATTTAAAATAGCATTATAACATTATGGGGTTTAATGCTATGTAGAATCTGAATACCCTTACTAGAAATCTATACTACTGTGAGAATATGGCACCCTCTTGTGGTATTAATTTATACCAGAAACCTGCACATGAACATATAGCCTATTTTTTTTCAGAGTAATACCTGTTCCCCTGCCCCACCACCCTCCTTCAAACATATCCCACTCGTATTCTAAATGTCTTTTCACTTTAGTGAACAAATTTCAACTGCCCTTCCACAAGTCACCCTGCTCTCACTGGCCTGACTTTTTCCCCCTGTCCTGTTCTCCCTTTCCCTTCTGAGGCCTAAATACCCTAAAGGCACCAAGTCCGTGATGATCTTAGAAGCTAAGCAGACTTGGCTTTGGTTAGAACTTGGATGGGAGACAGACAATAAATACCAGGTGCTGTAGGCTATATTTCAGAGGAAGGAACTGGCAAAACTGTCTCTTGAGTATTCCCTGCTTACAAAATTAATGGGGCTGTCATAGGTCACCAAAAAGCACGCGCGCACACACACACACACACACACACTACAAATCCACTCATGCATCAGGTGTTGTTCCAAAGAAAAAAGAAAAAAAAAGAGGGAGTTCCCTAGGCATCAAGAGGCTGGCCTCCTTCTGCAGGAGAAAGTGTGTGCCTTAAGGCGGGGGGGGACGGGACAAGAAGTGTCCTGATAGCTTGAATGGTGTGCGGTTTACATGTTGGGACTACAAACCCTGGAGACCCTGATTCTCTGTTCAGCCATGAAAATCCACTGAGTGACTCTGGGTGCATCACATACTCCCAGCCCTAGAAAAACCTGTGATAGATTAGGATCACCATAAGTCAAAAATGACCTAAAGGCACACAAGAGTTGCCTTGCATCTGCCTCCTCCTGGCAGACATATCATTTTGTGTTCCAACTGCAAGAAAGGAGCAGAATGGGAGTAAGAAAAGCCTGTTGTAGATGTGCCCATAACAAATCACCTGAACAAACTGGCTCATTTTGCCAAATAGCAGTGATGTTTGCTGCTCCTTTTATTTGGAGGGGGATTTTATTTGGATATTGCATTTGATAAGAGATAGGTTGTTAAAAGATGGGGTAGAACTCCTATAATTAAAAAAATCCTATAGAAAGTGACTACCACACTAGGCATCCTTGTATACATGCAAGTTGAAATTCATGCAATAGTCAATTCTGGTCTTTTTTTAAAAAAAAGCTCATTGAAATAAATAAGATGCTTAACTCTAATGGGTAGTGATTATGTATGTGCCAATCAGAAACCCAAAGAGGCTGACCAGGCTCTGAGATTATTTAAAATGTCACAGATTTCTCTGAAGGAATTGAGATGTATGATGTTATCAAAGTATGACTTGTTGAATGTGACCGAAATGCCAGTTCACCTTTGTTTCCCAGGTAGAATCATGGAGCTGAAATTGGGCCCTGAATCAAGTTGGGAGGGAAACACACACACACACACAATATTAATCTTGGCCAAAAGGAAACATGAGGGGGTAAAACAGAAGAGGCAAGCCTAATTCAGTACCACAAATGCAGATGGGCAGATCTGTCAATTTTTCTTTCTTCCATGTTCAAATGTTTTTATCTCAGATTCTTTCCATCTAGTTTATGAAGAAATCTGTGAATCCTAGTAAATCCTTATTTTTAAAAAAGTTCTAACTGATCACTAGCAGTTTTTCTCTTAGTTAAGGTAGCATTACAGGGTACCAATAAAACATAATCAGCCTAAAGGCACCAGATCCCATCTGATCTTGGAAGCTAAGTGGAGTCAACTTTGGTTAGTATTTGGATGGGAGACTGCCAATGAGTACCAAGTGCTGTAATCTATATTTTAAAAGATAGAGCTGGCAAAGCTACACGAGTATTCCTTGCCTAAGAAAATCCTATGAAATTTATGTGGTTGCATAAGTTGACAGATGACTTGAAGGTGCACATCCACACACATATGTCCTTTCTCTTCACTTAAACTTTTTCACATAGTCTGTCTTTCCCTAGGAGCAGAATTCAGGCTATGGAAAGCAGAACCATGTATGATCTTAGAGCTACTGAGCTGCCTGCCAGGCGATTCATCACCATCAACTATAGTGCAGAATCTCATTGTGATTTACAATGCAGATAACTTGCACAATAAATAAGTGATTCCTTCCCCCATTAGCTGGAATCCAAAGCCTGAAAAAGAAAATAGACACTGTGTGTATGTATATATCTTTTATTGCAGTAACTAGATTTTAAGGAGCTTTAGAAGTTTGTAAACCTTACAAGGTTCTTCTGGAATGTGTGTCCATGGTTAAGATAAACCTACAATGGATAGTTATATAAACTCAGTTATAAAACTTTCAGGAGCAAGAAAGATGTCTTGATAAAAGGGTATGTTAGCTGAATTAGACCTGACTTCTCCACAACCTTGGTGGTGGCTCAAGAGACTCAGGTTTCAATCTTTTTTGCAACAGAGCTACACTGATTATACTGGTCTCATTTCTCTAAATGCTGATTTTTAAAAACAAATGTTGTTGTTATCACAACTTGTACTTTTATTTCCAGTTTTCATCTTTAATAAATAACTCTAACTGAGCTAATGTGAAAGAAGGATTCAGTTGCTGATTATAAGGTATTACTGAGCTTAAGATAATGTAGTATACAGTTAGCATTACCCACGAGGCTTATGATCGATGATGCAGTCTAATCTATCGAGCCAGTGGAGTGATAATCCTCTCCAAGAGTTGCCAGAGTTGGTCTAGGACACAGTGGTTGAAATCCTGTTGGTGACATATATAAGCACAACTTTCCATTAGACCTATGTACATTGCATAGGGAAGTATTCAATACCTTCCCATGCCACAGTCCCTTCCAGTGTAACTGATCTTTTCCATGCTGGAATGTACCTCAACAGCCAATTAGTGGCAGGGATAGAACAAGGATCGTCTGATGACTGTCTGGCTGTGGCTTCATAGCTGGGGAAAAAGAAAAAAAGACATCAATCCTCAGATCTCCAACTGAAGAATGGTGTCTTGTCTCCCAGATGTGGAACCCCAGCCAGATGCAGCACCAGCCACTAATCACCCAGGGGAATATGCTTCAGGATAAAAAAGATCAATCCTGCTGGAGTGGAACAGGAAAGACTAGGAGAATGCAACTGATGTAGAATCTTAGGCTTTGTTGACTGATGAGTATGACAAGCTCAACATACAGAAGGTGAGTGACTTTGAAATACACTGTTGCTTCAGAACTGGTGACATAAAAACACCCTCCACTGGAAGTGAGAATAGGCATCTAGCTTAAGATGTGCAGGGCAGACTGTTTAAAGCAAACATTTCTGCCTTCCAACATCTTATTGGTGCTCACTCCCTGCCTCCCTCTGCCTGCTCAATGTCTGGTCCAACAAAGACAGTGATGTGGTATAGTGGTACCAGGATGAATCATATGACTTGAGCACTGCATGTGTATGTATAGGCACATGTGTGTGATGGCTGCTGGGGTACCTGTTCAATCAAACAGAGTCCTTTTCCAGCGATATTCTCTGTGATGAATTGGGAAGTGATGCCTTGCTGACAGCAAAACGACCTGCCAGCCAGTTCTAGCAATGAGCAAGTATTGCCACCAGGGCAGTGGCTTAGGGAAATGGAAATGGAGAGCAGTCCAGAGACTTGAAGAGTGGTGGTGTTTCTGCTGCCCTTCTCCTGTCCTGCTCCCTAGCATCTGCTGCCTGAGGCTCAACTTTATGTTTTTTATTTATTGATTTAGTACAGCTAGTCCCTTTATTTATTTATTATATTTGTATGCCACCTTTCTCCCTAAATGGGACTCAGGGTGGCTTCCAACAATAAATTAAACACATTTAAACAATTAAAACAGTTAAAAACATATAAAATTATAAAACATAAAACAATATTCAACTTTAAAACAAGTGAATAAATAAAACTCCCTTGTTCATATAAATGCCTGCTTAAAAAGAAATGTTTTTGTCTACCGGGAGAAGGGGAGCAGGGAGAGGGCCAGCCTAGCCTCCCATGGAAGAACATTCCACAGGGTGGGAGCAGCTATTAGGGGGTTCTAGGTGACATCCAATAGCAGAAATTGCATAGACAGTGGGTTTGATGCACCTGCAAACAAATGAGGAATTCTTTCCCCTGTCCTGTGCTGGAAGAAAGGTAGGACATAAATTAGATAAATAAATACTTTGATGTCTGCACTTCTGCAACTGAGGGAAAGTAAGGAGACCGAAAAGTAAGAAATGGTGTTTTTGCAGCCCCTGAGAGAGATGAATACATTCTCACCACTACCTACCTCCTATGCATATCACACTTTTTTTTCATTTTGGAAGACCTTCCATCCAATTGTATAGCTGTGTGGAATTCAAGCTGTGAAGTGGAAATCATGGACAAGATAACATCTGATTTTTAAAATTTGCCAGTTACAATTACAGCCTTCCTTTCCTCCAGTTTGCTCATAGCAGCTTATATGGGTCTCTTCCTTCCCACTTTATTTTCACCAAAACATCCCTGTGAAGTAGGTAAGGATAAGAGAGAAAGAGAGAGAAAGACTGACCGTAAGTCATCTATGGAGTTTCATGGATCAGTGGGAGCTTGAAGCTGGATCTCCCAAATTCCAGTCTAATACTACACTGGCCCTGTTATAGTTATCACAACATCTGTGTTAAAATAAAACAGAAAATCAAAATATTAACATAGAAGCCCAGCTTCTTTTACTTTTTAAAGTAATGAAATACCAAATTTTCTTGGGGATTCCTTGGGGTCTAAGCCTCAGCATTTAGTGGAGACTGTATCTTTGCTATGTCCAGCACATTAGCAGGAAAAATGAAAACTGATTTCTAGATAAGCAGATCAAGAGATGATAACTTTGTTAGAGGGGATTCCAGTTGAGTCTAGGGCTGTGCTCTTTCTGTCTGACAGAATATGCCATCACGCATGAACTGCCCTGTTCGAGTTCAAAAGGCCCTGCCTTATCCTGACACCATTGTGTTAAAAATCCTTTTAAAACAAAAGAAATCTACCCCACACTCTCCTCTCTGGTCATTTCAGCCAAAGAGGTGCATGGAAGGGGCCTGTGCTATAAAGGAGGCTTGATTCTTTGTGCCCAGAGGTTGAAGAAGTTACTTTTTTTTTTAACCACAGTTCTCAGAATTGAACTTCTGTCATAGTCTATCACCATTCTATATGTTCATTTGATCTATCCTGTTGATGTTCTCTGTGACAAAGGGAGACAATTAATTATCAGTGGTGTAGACTTGAGTCAATTGACTTGGACTCTCAAGTCAGATTTAAGTCACTTAAGTGACTCGACTTGGACTCAACTCGGCAATAAAGGACATGCTGACTCGACTCGACTTGTGATTTATATATATTTTAGTGACTGACTTGCTGCCTTTGGTTCAGTAACATAACACATTCATCCATAAACCTTACAACTTTGAAAAATGCTTCCATCCCTTTTTGCCTACTGGTCACATGATGAGCTGTCTTTTGCCCAAAGTGTGGGCAAATTTCTCAAAGGAGAACAGCAAATGGGTCAGTCAACAGGCTTGAGGCAGGGTTGAGGTCTGTTCAGCAGCCTGTCACTGCTTCATATCGGTGGAGCCTTCTAAAACTTTTCCTAAGAGCAGAAGGCAATATTTCCCCCCAGAGTGCAGGGCATGTTTCTCAGAGGGGAACAACAGTGGACTTGAGGAGGAAGGATCTTTGAAGCTTCAGTAATGGGGGGCAGGACAAGAAGGATACTATTCTCTACTTTTGAAAAAGCATCCAGCTTCAGAAATGAGAAGTAGGAAGGATCCTATTCCCCACTGCTGAAGCTGCAGACACTTTTATGCCCATTGACACAAAAGCCTCCAGCTTGGGGAAGGAGGAGTGAGAAGTTTCCTATTGCCCACTTCTGAAGCTGCAAATGGCAAAATTGCAAATGTGGAGGGCCGACTCTACTTAAATTGTTAAAACTGACTTTATTTGACTATGTCTGGAAATGCTGGAATATAGGTTGAGGTGTAAAGTTGACTCCCCAACTTGAGATTTGACTTGAAAATATCTTGCAAGGGTTTGAGACTTGACCTGAGACTTGGAGTTTTGCCTGGGTATGTGTGTATTCCTTCTATGGCCCTGGACAGAAAGCAAGTGAATGGCAGGGGGCAGCCCTGAGAGTGTGCCTTCTCTGGTCATGTCACTGTCCCCTCTCATTTGCTTGCCTATCTCCCAGCAGTCTGGAAGGCAGTGCCCCCAAGTGAAATTCAAGCAAAGGGTTGAGGTGGGGGAAGCCCTGGAAGGGAATGGGAGCACTCACTTAAATGAGATGGAGTTGTTTCTTGGTTTTTTTTTAACTTTTGTGAGAATTCTGCACCCCAAATCCTTGTGAAAGTCGAAGGGCCACTGTATATGGTCAGGATTGTTCCTGGCTTCAGGCAGAATGAAGTACGTGCCTAAGATGGCAGATGCTTAGGGGGCAGCAACAGCTATCCCCTGGCTAGTCCCTTCTGTTGAAGTACAGAGCTGTGCCTGCCACAAGACTTGGCCTAATTTTCCAAACTGGCCCTCATGTGTTGCAGTGGGAGCTACTATGTCATTGTCAATACAGAAGTAAGATGGCAGTTCAGTGAACTTCAATAGGCCCAGCTCAAGACCTTTTGCTGCCTGATGCAGAGCAATAAATGATGCCATCATCAATCCGTGATACCCAAAGCCAGTCAAGTTGTTATGGCACAAGAGGCAGAAAATCCTGCAAGTACCTCTCTTCATATCTAGCAGTACCAACAAAAGAATAACAAAATAAATAAGAACTAGCTATCTAAAATCTGCCTCCTGGGGAAGCTTTCTCATTCTGCCTAATGGTTTGTCTGGCCCTGTAATAAGAGGTGACACATTTTATTTCACCTCAGGCAGCAAAATATCTTGGTTCAGCCTCTATGTGGAAATATATGGGGGTAGGGAGTTCACAATGAATCTATTTCATATGCAGTATGTAATAGTAGTGTAGTGCTAAATATCTAATCTATTTAAAATGTATTTATTATCAGTTGTCATATGCAAATACACATGCTTGACCACAGAAGCACCTAACTTAGTGTGTTATCTAATCGGCCCTTCTAGACCATCAGCTATTCAAATCCAAACAAACACTTCAGATTTCTGTATATATATATTTTACTCTAGAATGCACATTTGTGAACTTATTTTGACTCACCTTAACACTTACAGTTAGGCTGACATCCAGAACATTTCTGTGGACATTTTGGACTGATTAGCAAACTCCTCATTTTTAAAAGAAAATTGTTGAGATTTTTCTGTGCAGAAAACCATGGTTTCAGTGTAAGAAATGTCCTTTCTATATGAGGAAAATAGCACTTCTGTGCAAAACATGCCATTTTCTGCACAAAAGGAATGTGCATTTTCCCCCCTGTTCAGAGTAAGTAGCAAAGTGTGGAGATTCTCATCTGTCCTGGATTCTCCTCATCAGGGGAAGGCCCTTTTCCATCTGGGATTAGATGGTGTAGTAGTGGTTTGAACACTATACCAGGATTCAATTCCCTGCTCAGTCATGGAAACCAGTGGGTGACTTGGGTATGTCACACACTCTCAGCCCCAGAAAACCCAATGATAAGTTCACCTTAGAGACACCATAAGTCTGAACTGATGTGAAGGCACACAGCAACAACAACTTACTCATACTTCTGAAGGAAGTCACTAGTGTGCAGCAGCCCTCATTGAGCATGATTAAGTTGAAGACTGTAAAACATTTTACAGATTAAAAGTGTGATGGAATCAGTGCTACAACATGCAAATTCACCAAGAAAGAAATCAGCACATGAGTTTTATACTGTGATCATCGGAAAAGATGACAATGCTTGGTTTAGTGGAAGACAGTAGGGAAAGAGAGAGACTGCAGAACAGGTGGATTGACTCAATCACAGAAGCTACAGGCATGGATTTGCAAGACCTGAGCTAGGTAGTTGATGAGCGGGGCTCTCATTCATAGGGTTACCATAAGACAAAGTTGATTTATTCTGCAAATTCAGTGGACTGCCTTGGAAACCAACTGTCTAAATGAAAAGTAACAATCACCTAATTAATTAAATAGTTCAAATGTCATTGGTGGTGATAATGTATTAATTTCTCCATTTCAAACATTTAACATTGTTGAATTACTTTTCAGACCCAACACTGCAATCTCTGCATGTGTCCTAGGACTGAAGTCTGCTTCAAAAACCCTCCTCTGCGTTCCACCAGTGAGACTAGTAAAACATGTGAAAATGTGCATCAGGGCCTTCTTTGGCACCCAAGTTTTGGAACGTTTTACCCTCAGAGGCACAATTTGCACCAGTGCTGGCTTTTTTCTGGTGTCAGATTAAAACATGGAGTTTTACATAGCTGAAGTCTAACAAATTTGTCCAAATGTATACAGGTTTTACACTGTTTTATTTTAATTGTTCAATTGTTTAATTTTTTAAGAATGGTTACATTGTTCTTCAATGCTTTTAATTTAAATTTATCTATGTTGTGTAAAATTATGCGTACATCACCCTGATATCTTGTCTTAAAGGGCAGGATATAAATCTTTAATAAAATAAATAAATCCATACCTCCCCAGTTTCCAGTTTCCTGTCCTTACAAGAACTATGTCTTTTTTTTTGTAACCATGGTTGACCTTTGCATTTGTTTTCACTGATCCATTTTCTCTTTCTGCCTGAATTTGTGCACAAGATAACTCTGAGCTAACAAGCTGCTGCCAGATATTTTCATTGAAAGACGGCACAGAATTGAAACCTATTGTGACTGGACTGATTTTGGACTAACAATAACCACTATGCCAATAAATCAACTGAAAGGGACCTTTATGTGGTTGCAGAATGTGAGTAAAGTTATAACACACACATTTTCAAGACAAATGTTAACAGTATCCAAATGGAACTACAGTCCCCCTCCACATTTGCGGATTTGACCTTCGTGAATTTGATTATTTGTGAGGCACCTTCTTGCCCCCCTTCCCCCTTCCCATTCCCTTCCTTTTGCCCAGGTGCGCATGTCTTCCTTCCACAGACCTAGGCAAAAAGCAAGTGAATGGAGGGGGGAGCTCCTTGCACATGCCTTCTCTGTTTGTGAAGCTCCCTCTTCCCATTCGCTTTCCTATTGCCTGAGTGTCTGGAAGGCAGTGCAGCTGGGTGAAATGCAGATGAATGGCGGAGGGGAAGCATGTGAGTGTGCAGCTGTTACCCCCTCCCATTCATTTGCCTATTGCCTGTGAGCCTGGAAGGAAGTGCAGCTGGGTAAAACACAAATGAATGTGGGGAGGGAATGTGCGTGTGTGTGGCTGCCACCCCCTCCCATTCACTTGCCTATCGCCTGTGTGCTTGGAAGGCAGCATGGCTGGGTGAAACACAAGTGAATGCGGGCAGAAGCACATGCGCATGGCTGCTGCCCCCTTCCATTCACCTGTATATTGCCCAGGCACTGGAAGGCAGCACAGCTGGGTGAAACACAAGTGAAATGGGGGTGGGGGCTGGAAGAGAATGGAAGAGGGAGCACTCACTTGGGTGGGTGAGTGAGCATTCTTTCACTTTTTTTTTTTTTACTTTCGCGTGGGCTATCCTGATCCCTCGCAAAAATCGAGGGGCCACTGTATATGTAGGATGAACATACTGAGGTCCCTGTTATACTTCAGGGTTTCCTCCATTCCTTTTGATGTGTTGCAGTAGCAGTGAATGGAAATGTGTATGTTTAAGTGGAATTTCAGCTTCTTTTAACTATACTTTTGTGCCCTCCTCCCATATTTTAATATGATGTTAGGGGACAATCAAATCTGATTTGGTGAACTGGTGACATTATGGAGCCATGCAAAGATGTTGATAAGATGTTCAGCATTTATTCCTCTTCTTTTTTTATACTCCAAGGGAAAAAAGATCAGATTAGGAACTGCTGCTCATTCATATGACATCCTGAGAGGAAAAGGGCAATTAGCCACTTTTCAAATCAGCAGAATTTGCAGTGTGGGGTAACTCTGAACTCATATGGATGATCAAGCTAGCTGTCCTAGAGCATACCTGATCATGTGTGTCATCCTAAGAAATAGCAAGAAGAATGATTTTATCAGGCATGCACACAAATGTGATAATGTAATGTTTGCAAATACTGCTGTCTGTATAGGCCAGGAGGAGGCAACCTGGTGCCTTCCAGTTGTTCTTTTGAACTATGACGTCCATCAGCCCTAATAACAGGAAACAAGGGAGGATATGTAAAACAAAATACCAAGAACTGGGGCAACCTCCAAGAACCTCCAAGAACTGAGGTGACCTGTTTGGGTGACCTCCAAACAAGTGCTCAAAAATATATACCTGGATATACTTGTCTATACTTACTGTATTACCTATGGCATCTGTTGCTCTATGTCTTTTATGACGCTCAGATTTTTAGATTATCTGCTTATCTGCTTATTATTAGATTATCTGCTTGGAGGTGGGTTTTTTCCTTCTCTGATTTTTCCTTGGTGTTTTGTTCATCAGCCTTAGGCAGTATGCCCAATGATAAAAGACTATAGGATTGGTAGTCCAAAGCACTTGGAGGGCATTAGTTTCCCTGTGTTTGGTATAGGCTCTCAAAACCTCCTCACCTTCCTAAATGCCTATAGTGGAAGTAGAATAGTAAGAAATGTCTTCGTTGGCCATAATGATCCTAAACAGAACTGACATCCTATTTAACATGTGTGGTGTATAAAACTCTATCTGGGTATTTGCGCAGAGGTTTGAGGTTGTGATGGCTGTCATCCAGGCAACACAGCATTCCTAGTGCGTCTCCCCCACTGCCTGGCCAAAGAGTACCTGCTTAGATTTGGGGGTTACAGCTACACTCCAGTGTTGGCAGGCAGCCACTGTTCACCTGGGAGGAAACCACTGTGCAAGGAAGTACTGGGTGCCTCATTACACAAGGCACACAGAAGTAGTTAAATTGGTGTAACCCAGGGGCCCTTTTATGCTATAGCATTGTGATTTCACTTTAATTGATATGGATACATCTTGTGGAATCCTGGGGTTTGTAGTTTGGTGGAGTTCCTCTTCCTAAACTGCAAATACCAAAATATGTTGCTATGACAGTTAAAGCAGATTCATAGAGCTATAATTGTGCAGTAGCCAAGGCCTCTGGTTGCATTAAGTGTATGGAAGATTCTCAACAAGGCATTAGTCAAGTTCATTTGGGTTTATATGCTTTTATGTGCTTCCTCAGTTTACAAATGGTAATTTTAGTGTAGGCTGACACTGGGCTTTGCAAATAGCATTTTTCCTGCACTATGCTTCCATTGCCTGTTGTCTATTCCTAGTTCACTTAGTTTCTATTCAGCATATGTACACTTCCTCTCTCTCTCTCTCTCTCAATCCCTTTTTCATTGTTTGCCTCTCACTTTCCCCCCCCACTTTCCCTCTATTGTTCTCTATGTCACCAAATGTCATTTGCTTTCTAAAGATGTCTGGCTTGGAGCTTATATACTGCAGGGCAACTAAAGCCCACCCATCATTGCTGATCCACTCACATCTGCTCAGTCGTGCGACAAGGTTGGGGCTTTTAGAGCAGGGAGAAGCTAAAGTTCACTTTTTTGCTGTGGAGCATCAACTGACGAGGGGAACACATACTTCGGTGGATCCTTTCTCTGTGGCAAGTTGCCTGCTTGATGGCGTTGGGTTTTTTAAAAATGGATTTTCTTTTCCATCAGGATTTGATGATGTCAGCATTTTAAGGGCTAATGTCATTCTCTTCCTCCTGTTCTCTTTCTCTTTCTTCTTCTTCAATAGATCCTCAGAGCTCTTCTTCACTTTACCCCTATAAAATTTGTGACCATGACCATTTTTCCAATGTGTTCCTAACATGTAGAAACATATTGGTAAAAACAGCCATAGTCTTCTATTTCAAATGTGTATTTCTTTGTGTGGCTACCACATGTGGGAAAGTTGAACATGCAAAAGTGTCCTGACTTGGATAGAATAGGCAATATGGACAGGAATTATTTTAATTTACATTTACTTACAAATTCCATTGCCTCTCAGTAAGATTGGTGCCATTTAGTTCCCAGTGGGATTTTGGGATTGCCTTAAGGGAAAATAATAGGTTCAGATGTATGCCTAGCTTTGTTGTTCCTGTCTGCCTTCAAGTCATTTCCAACTAATGGCAACCCAAAGGCAAAACTATCATGGGGTTTTCTGGGACTGAGAGCATGTGGGGTGCATAAGGTCACCAGTGGGTTTCTATGGCCAAGTAGGGAATTGAACTCTGTTCTCCAGGTGTAGTCAAATGCTCAAAGTACTACACCACACTGGCTCTCATGTCTTGCTTTACCAGCACTAAAAGGATGCTAGTGAAGTGTATTTAAACAATTAGCCTATTTGGTTCTTAGGTGATAAATTTTAATGTCTGAATCATGGATATATCTCACAAGTTAGAAGGGAACCAGCATAGGATCTTGTTTGTTTGTTTGTTTTTTAAAAATACAAATACTTCTGAGTTGTCCAAAGTTTTACAGTTTTCTGAAAGGACACAGGAGGCAGTTACTGGATTGAGAACACTGTGACTACTCCTTGTCACAGAGGCTCTTCAAGGATAAATATTATGAATGTTCTGATCACATTACAGAATAAGATTATCAAGACGTTTGTATAAAATCAAGTGGGAAGCAATGATAGTTATATAAATTACTCATGATGAGGCAGGTGAAATAGTCTTTTACCACATGGAAAAATATGCACAATATTAGTTGATTTGTGCTGTCAACTGATTCCAAACTGGCAAATGAATTTGCATTGTGGATGAATACCTTGAAGTGGGAATCACTTTTAAAGAGGAATGCTGAGTGAATGCATATATGTAATATATTAAAAACAATTTAGATAATGCATATAGAAAACACTTAGAGAGTATATAGCTATGTAGAAAATAAAATTTCACCTGCCTCTTCAGATCATATATACTATGAAAAGAGGGTTTGGAGATATTAGCAATTTAGCACATCTATTTAAAATGGAGTTGTTCCTCATATTTTTAGCTTGTATATGTTGAAACTGAAATGATGGAATGGAAATGACACTGAACTTTCAGAGCAAATCACATGGAATGTGGAAATGTGTGAATATAGTCTGATCTTATGAATCTCTGTGATATACCACACTGTATTGCAACTGCAAACTGCTAAATAGAAATATTTGATTATGACTTGCCTCGTTATGCTGTTGATTAAGCAGAAACTCATCGGACGAGGTGGCAGTACTGGTGCAGGGGTATAGATATTTGATCATCTGGTGCACTGTTTTCTTCGATCATGTGCACCAATGCTTTTAGTAAGATCATGTGTATTGCAGATGTAATGCATGAAGAGCCTACCAGTATATGGAGGAAGGGGTTGTCTCATGGCTCAGAACGCTGCTAGAATCTTGTGGGCTATTACATTACTATTTGTACATTTTTAATGATTTTTACATGCATGCGTTAGGAGGTACCCAACCCCCATTTATGAATGCAGTTTCCTATATACCTGCAGTGCAACGGGCTGGATTAGAAGCTAATTCTCACAACCTAGGCCATTTCTACAGTACACTGTTATAGTACTATTACAGTCAGCCCTCCACATTTGTGGGTTTCATTTTTGCGGATTTGATGATTCATGGATTATTTGCTGTCACCTCTTCTTGGCCATTTCCGCACAAGCCTGTTCTAGTGCGATGATTCCAGTTTCAACCTCCTCTGGAATCCTGGGGTTTGCAGTTTCTGGAGGGGCCGGTCGGCCCTCCCGAAACTGCAAACCCCAGGATTCCAGAGGAGGTTGAAAGTGGAATCATCGCGCTAGAACAGGCTCGTGTGGAAATGGCCCTTGCTTCCTATACCATTTTTAATAGGGACTGCAAGCCTCATGAGACTGAGAAACTGTGAATGAGACTTGTATGTTCCTATTAAAAATAATGTGGGGTAGCAGTGGAGGTGGCATTAAGCCCCACTGGCCACCTACTTCTGCCTTGTGAAGGAATCCGGATGCCTCAAAGGAATCCATGGCAGGTTGAATATAGTGATCATATTTTTTTGTGTGTTTAAATGTGGCTTGGGAGGGCCTAGAGTTATTCATGGTTTTTCCACTTGTATGGGGGTCCTATGCCCTTAACCCTAGCGAATATGGACGGATGACTGTGTTCTAGTTTTAACATCCTATGGAATCCTGGGGTTTGCAGTTTAGAGAGGGACATTAAGAATCCTCAGCCGGAGAGTGTTTTGGCCTCAGCAAACTACAAGCCTCAGAATTCCACAGGATGTTGAAAGTAAAATAATAGCATTATAACAGTGTAGGGCAGAAATGGCCCTAGAATAGCCATTGGAACAGGTACTAGAATGACCACCATAATGTTGCTGCTGCATAAGAATACCACCACTGAAACCAGAGGAAATCACCTATTAGTTGGGAGGTTCTGTATCCACCTTTGAAAGCAGTTTGGGAATTCAAACAGGTTTTTCATTTTCAAGTGGAGAAGAGTAGTGTGGCTTTACATCAAATATTACACTGTTTGACAAGGATGTTTGCCTACAAGGGTTTCTTCAGGATTAAAGAGTGCAGTCCAGAACTAATGAAGCCAGCACAGCATATGCTATTTATTTCAGTGGTATGTGGCTCGTGATTGAACTTTAAATGACCAATTATGGAATGGGGAGGTCTTAAAAGACAGGTACAAATAGAATATAGACTATATTTAAATACTTTAAAATATAATTTAATCATTGTCTTTCTCTTAAACAGCTAGCCAGAAATGGGTGACTGGAGTTTCTTGGGGAACATTTTGGAACAGGTGAATGAACATTCCACTGTCATTGGGAGAGTCTGGCTTACGGTGCTCTTCATTTTCCGCATCCTGATCTTAGGCACCGCTGCAGAGTTTGTGTGGGGAGACGAGCAGTCAGACTTTGTGTGCAACACCCAGCAGCCGGGTTGTGAGAATGTCTGCTATGATGAGGCCTTCCCTATCTCCCATATCCGGCTATGGGTCCTGCAGATCATCTTTGTCTCCACTCCTTCGCTGGTTTACTTGGGTCATACTGCACACCACGTAAGGATGGAAGAGAAAAAGAGACAGGGGGAAGAAGCAGAGAGAGCACTGCAACAGCAAGCTGAAGGAGATGATGAAAACTTGTCCGCTGATCCAGAACAGAAGAGACAAATAGCTACCAAGGGAACCAAGAGGTTCCGCCTTGAGGGAACACTTCTAAGAACCTACATCTGCCACATCTTTTTCAAAACCCTGTTTGAGGTAGGGTTCATAGTGGGTCAGTACTTCCTTTATGGCTTCAGAATTCTTCCTCTGTACCGCTGTGGCAGGTGGCCTTGCCCCAACCTTGTAGATTGTTTTGTGTCTAGACCTACAGAAAAGACAGTTTTTATCATGTTTATGTTGGTTGTAGCATCAGTATCTCTCTTCCTCAATCTTGTGGAGATCAGCCACTTGGGTCTTAAGAAGATTCTGAATGCCTTCAAGAGACCAGTTGAACAACAGCCTGTAGAAACTCCAGAGAAGCCCCTTCACTCAATTGCTGTTTCATCCATCCAAAAGGTCAAAGGTTACAAGCTGCTGGAGGAAGAGGAGAAGCCAGCATTCCACTACTTCCCTTTGACAGAAGTGGGAGCAGAAACCACACCTGTTCCTCCTTCATTTAATGAATTTGAGGAGAAGATCAGCATGGAACACCTGGAGGACATTCCCAGTGCCTTTGAGGAGCAATTGCCATCCTATGCTCAAATGGATGAACAGAAAAAGGAGAAAGTGGAAGCAGGGGTGAAGCCAGAAGAAGAGGTGGCTGAAGAGGTCCAAGAAGAGGAACGAACAGTGGAGGAACTGACAAGGAAAGTAAAAGAAAAAGTAGAAGAAGAGAAGCACATAGAGGATGACCAAGAACTAGAGCCACCAGGAGAGGACACAGCCATACCATCTGCAGATCTTACTGCTGACACAAGATCCCCCAGCAGGTTAAGCAAAGCTAGCAGTCGGGCCAGGTCAGATGATCTAACTGTATGAAGGTACTAGCTCAAAGGGCTCTGACACATATACATATACACATACACACACATACACACACATATCTCAGAAGTTTTAAAATGCTAAACCAGTCATTTTAATATTGTTCCTTGTCAGTGTTTTTGGTTAGAAAAAGCTTAACTGCCTTGTCAGTCCTGTTTATCCAACAGCTGGTGCTAACTGTCACATCAACCATTTCGTCTTCCTTCTAAGGCAGATGCCTCCGTACTGTAAAGTAAATGCACTATAATACAGTATTAAAAATCCAAGAGGGAAACTTCCCCAGAGTAGAAAGGAGATCAAATGTAGTAATTGTGATCACATTTGTTTTTATATTCTTTTCTACAAGGAACTGGGGTCATCACGTTTCTACATTAGACTACCATAGATGTTGATTAACTGATTGTTTAGGTGTTTCATTTTTTAAAAAAATATTATTTTTTGTTCCTTTCTGGAGCTACAATCTTGATTTTGTCTCCCATGCTGGCATTCAACTTAAAGCTATTTCTCTTGCAAAAAGGGATATAGGCAATTGACAATGTTAAGTGAGATCCAATGGTTTCCCTATGAGAAAGCAAAATCTGCAGTGTAGTTTGCTTAAATTCCCACTCTCACCCCAGTACAGATCTTCAGGGACTTAACATTTTATCTGTGCAATACATCTCCATCATTAGAAGCACAGAAACTATTATGTGACTTTTTGTTGTCGCTGATATAGAATCACAGCGTCATAAAATCTTAAACTTGCAAATAAACCACAGAGGCCACCTAGTTCAATTCCATCTTGCATGCTGGAATATGCAGCTAGTGCATTCCTGAAAGATGCCCATTCAATATCTGTTTAAAGACCTCAAAAGAGGGAGAATCTCCCTCTCCCTCAAGGCAGTTTGGTCCATGTTGAACAGTTCTTGCAGTAAGAAGTTCTTCCTAATGTTTAGGTGGAATCTCTTTTCTTGTAATTTCAATCCATTCAAATTTGTGTTCTGGTTTCTGGGGCAGCAGAAAACAAACTTGCTCCACCCGCCACATGACATTCCTTCAAATATTTAAAGATAGCTATCATCTTCTCTTCTCTTCTCTTCTCTTCTCTTCTCTTCTCTTCTCTTCTCTTCTCTTCTCGCCTCTCCAAGCTCTGCATATATAGCTTTCTAAGTCATTCCTCATAAGGCTTTTCCAGACCTTTTATTGGCTTGGTTGCTCATCTCTGGATGCATTCTAGCTTGTCAGTATCTTCCTTATACTGTGATGCCCAGAATGTTGTCTTCAAGCTGCCTCCGACTTATGGTGACCCCATTCTAGAGTTTTTTTGGCAAGGTTTATTCACAGAAAGTTTGTTATTGCCTTTCTCTTAGATTGAGAAGATTTGACTTGCCCAAAGTCACCCAGTAGTTTTCTATGGCTTAGTAGGGATTTGAATCCTGGCCTCCTGCAGCCCTAGTCCAATAATAAAACTACTAGATCACTCAGGTTCTCAAATCTTATGACTGTGTCATCAAACATGCTCCCATTATCAGGAATATCCACTTTCTGTGAAAGAACTGGGTCACACATTTCTTTCTTCTCATCCCAAGATAGCCCTGGGGAAACATGGATCAGGTTGTAGAGCAGGATGGGGATTTTTAGTCTGAAATACCTGGAGAACCAGATATTTCAGACTAAAACGCCTACGTTCCTTACCAGTGATCATGCTGAATGGCAATGATGAAAATTGGAGGCAAAAAGATATTTGATCCTCTAAAGATTCTGCTCCCTTGACATGTAAAAATGTGATCACCCCTCCCTTACTGATTGTGTCTTCTGTGACTTGAAGTCACCTCTCCACTTATGGAGACCCCATGAATTTCACTGGGGTTTTGTTAGATGAGGAATACTTACAAGTGGTTTTGCCAGTTCTTTCTTTCTAAATATAGTCTACAGCACCTGGTATTCACTGGCAGCCTCCCATCCAAATACTAACAAGGGCTGGTCAGATAGGACTTGTTACCTGTAGGGTATTTAGAATGTTTTGGGAGCAACTGCTAGTGATCCTTTTGGGAGCAACTGCTAGTGATCAATTAGAACTTTTTGAATAAGGGTTTACCAGGATTCACAGATTTCTTAATAAACTGTCCAGAAAGATTTTGATATAAAAACATTTGAACATGGAAGAAAGCAAAGCTGACAGATTTGCCCATCTGCACTTCTGGTGTTGAATTAGGCCTGCCAACCCTATTTATTCCCCTTCTCCCTAAAAGATTCATCATTCTTAAGGGTGACATGGCAAGCAGATACAGAGTATGTCCCTATCTGTTGCATTTGGTTGGTGCATTTGGATGAGAATTTCTCTTGGTTCATTTTTTTTTTTTAGAAAGAAGATCTTAAATTTATTTTTAAATGGGATGGAAAGAACTAGAAATTTTATAAAATTGGATATGAGAGAGAAGGAAGCTGATATATGAATCCATTTTTAGATGCCCCATTGTGGTAATTTTGGAAGTTTCCCCACTTTCTGCAGACGTATGGGCTGAGTTCATATCACAAAGGTAAGGCTAGAAATGGGCTGGGGAGGTGATGCTGTTGTATAGCATTGCATATTTTATTCCTGCTTGTAATACATCATATTCTTTTGAGCTCTATGGTGAAATATTGTTTTCTTTTTAATGGATCACAATTGTATTGTCTGACAGTAAGTCTACCTTTTAAAGTTGTATTTCACCTATGGTTACATTTATCCGTGACTCGATCCTTTCTAACCAGAGTAAATGAGAGCATTCTATTTTGGTACCAACAATATTCTCAAAGAATGTTTTGCTACATTTTGTCCTTGGCATCTGTGTCTTAGATGATGGTAGCTCAAGCCCGACTGTGCAGACCGCATGGACTACTCTGGTCTTCCAGTCATTACTTTCTGGTGGTTTTGACAGGATGAGTCTATGTAGGGCCATTGCAGAATGAAGCTGGTTGGATATAATCTGGACAGATATCTGTTACTATTCCAGACCAAAGTGTAGAGAGAAAAAATACCACAGCTTTATAGGACCAGATCAAAGTCCATATAATTCATTATCTTGGTGTCTTCAATAATGGCCAACTTGATACTCTGGGATGCTCACAAATAAAGTAATAAGGCAAGAGGTACATATGGTGATAAACCCTCCAGTTTCTCTGGTACTCAAAAGAAACACACATTTTAAATACCTGCTTTGTTAACAGTATGGGGCTGCTAATGTTAAAAGTAGAAGTCCACATTGGGGCAGTATCTTTGTTAGGACTGACCAAAAAGTCACAGAAATGGTGTGTACTCTATCTTGTGGCATTCTGATTAGCTTTGAAAAACAGTATTTGTGGATTTGGTAGATTTTTCCTATGGACCAACACAGCTACAGTTTGTCTGTTTCAGTGATTTCTAACATTGAAAATGCCAATTGTAATCTAGCATGAGCACTAGAAATTAAATTTAGAAAAGTAAAAATTTATGTTAGGCTTGGGTAGATGATCACTTGCATATGCATTGCAAGTCAAATATTTTTAAGAGGGTGGAGACTGATAAATGAAATGTGCAGGTATGCACTTTTATTGGCTCTGCTTTTTCCATCCTCTGCAGCTCAGCAAATTCTCTCCAGTTTGAAACAATGGAAAGGGTTTACTGCAATGGAAGGTGTAATCCATTTCACAAAATCCCTTTAGCATGAATTGCCAACACACCCAGAAAGGGCCCCATAGAATTTTTCATAAGCTCGAGTTGGTAGTATCTAATTCAGAGGTCAACTGAAGTCAGGGATTTTTCTCCATATTCATTCCCATGGTATGGGATCAGGCATTTAATCCCAACCAAATTCCAATGTATTCTGTTCCCCTATAGATATGAGCCTTTATAGTTTCAATTGTGTGCTTTTTTGGGTATGTAGGGGAGAGTTAAATCACTTGTTGTCTTCCACTGATAAGCAAATTTCCTGTGCTTTGGCTGCCTTGATCCAACAGGATGGCTGAGTGACCATGTCATTAAAATGTTTTAGGACTGTTTACTATTTTTTGGAGGGATTAGGGATTATATTTTCTTGTAAATAATAAATTCTTCTTTAGTGGGTATTATATAAATAAAAATTTCAGAAACATCTTAAGAATATCCTAAATAGAAAGAAGTGATCTGCATTGAATGATGGGTTGATTTAGTCCAGCATTTTGCTTCTGATGAGCACCTCTAAACATTCAGAAAGCAATGAAGACAACATTTTTAATTTCTTGCCAGTGGTTTGGCATTGCAATTAATACACATATAAAATTTGGCTCAGGAAGAAGTTAGAATGAGAGGGAAAAAGAGATGAGATACAAAATATAAGGCAGTCCAAGTGACTAACTTCGTCCCAAAATGGGAAACAATTTTGATTAGAACACGAAGAAATTAAAATTATTGACACTTCACAATCCCAGGGTATTCACAACAAGCACATTTGCTATGTTGCAGCAAAAGTGCAAACAAATGTTTTTTTTTAAAATACAGAATATATTTGTGTTTTCATGTCCATTCTATATGTTTTTTTTTCATTTTTAACCATTTATAATGCTTTTATATGGTTTTGATTGCATTCTTTTTGTAATCTGTCTTTTGCAAATTGTTTGGTGAAGATCATGAATAAAGATTGACTTGAGCTGAAAATGATAGGAAAAATCTTGAAATATGTAGAGCCAAAGCACCTGCTTCTGTTTATCCAGTCGCATGGAACTGTGAGGAAATATGCATTTTTACAGCTCCGAAAACCTAGAAACCACTAAAGCAAAACATTTAAATATGAACTATCAATGTAAATGGAAATGTGCCACAATGTAAGACAACATACATCTTTATCCTTCCTGTTGTTGTGCACTTTCAAATCATTTCCAATTTATGGTGACCCTAACTGAAAGCTATCATGGGGGTTTCTGGGGGCTGAGAGTGTGTGATGTGCCCAAAGTTACCAAGTGGGCTTCCATGGCCTAGCAGGAAATTGAAATCTTGATCTTCAGGGTCCAATGCTCAAATCACTACACCACACAAATGTTATCATCATCTTCAGTTCATCCATCATCACTTGATGATGATGCAGCTGTGATCCACAGAGCTACACAATTAATGCCGAGTGTATGGATAGCTTCTTGGCCTTCTTTTCACATCCAGTAACTTTGCTGCTCAAAAATGTACTTTCGAAAACAGAATTTTAAAAGAGGTTTCTGATACTGAACAAGGATCTACTCTTAAACAGAGGGATGTCTGGATATGCACGGTTTAGATCCCACTGAATACTGGCAGAGTTTTACAGCCTTGCCAACATACTTCTGCTGCAGGTTTGGAAGGTTAAAGCCAATTTCTGTCCCCCCCAGGTGTGCAACAGCAGCCAAATAGCACTGCATCATCTCACCCCTGGACAGTATTCAGCAGCTGTTTGGATCAGGGGGTTGAGGTAAAGCTGGGCACCACCTGGCTGCTGCTGCACAACCGGGAAAAAAGTGTCACACAAGGAGGTACCTAGTGCCCCCTTGTATGACACTTTTTCTCCTGGCTGTGAACAACAGATAGATACATCCCTGTGCAATGTAAAAAAAAAAGGAGGGGGGAGATAGGTGAGCATAATCTTTGGTTACACCAGTGCAAATCATCAAAAGGATTCCAGTCAATATCTGCAAGCTCTTTTGTGAATCTCTGAAAGGATTTAAAATTCATGGCTGTTAGAACTGCAAATAAACTAGCCATCAGGTAACAGAAATGGAATAATTGCCAATATTGTCCCAATATTATCTGCAGTACATATACATTTGTTGTTGTGTACCTTCAAGTTGTTTCTGATTTATGGTGACCCTAAAGTGAACCTATCGCAGGAATTTCTGAGGCTGATAGTGTGTGAGATACCCAAGGTCACCCAGTGGGTTTCCATGGCCAACCAAGGAATCAAACTCTTCCAATGAACATTAGCTGGTACACATGGCTATCCTCTTCCATGCTTGATCTTCACAACAAGCCTGTGAAGTAGGTCAGCTGAGAGAGAGAGAGAGACTAGTCCAAGATTATGTATAGTGACTTTTCATATTAGCAATTCAATATGCCTTCTTATTCATCTATGTATACTAGGGAAAATACTGCAAAAAGCATCTGCAGAATTATGAGGCACACAAATCTGCCTGCAAAACCAGGGTGGGGAGACATGTAGTCTTGCAGAGGTTGGATTGCAATTCCCATCCACTTTAGGCAGTACAGCCAATGATAAGGGATAATAGACATTGCAGTTCAATATTGAGAGGGCTGCATGTTCCCCATTCTTGCCTTCAAGTGCGTATATGTTGCTTTTGTGTTTAAATGTTTGAATACAATTGAGAAAAAGCAATTGTTAATATAATATAATGTCCTTGACATGTGACTAAAACTCTAGTGGATAATGCATAATTTCTGTGTCTATAGTTTACCAGACTCAGTCTTGAAGATCATCATTTTCAATAGCCGCTTGCCGAACACAATTGATTTCACAGAGTAAGGTAGTACAACTGGCCCTCCACATTTGCCAGTTTGACTTTCACAGATTTGATAATTTATGTTTCTTTAACACCCCACCCCTAGAGCTCTGGTTAGGTTGCAAAGGCTGACTTGCAACCTAATTTCTCAGCACTAGAAGCCCTCTCCCAATGCCACCCCACACCCAAGAAAGGAGATGGGTGTGAAAGAGAAGTATTGGGTCATCATGCCAACTCCTCTCTTCCTTCTTCCTTCCCTGAGCTGGATTAGACCTGGGTGCCAGTTCTACCCACCATACCTCGACCTCTCCCCCCGCCACATTTTGATATTTGTGATTTTTCCACTTCTGTGGTGACTTGTTCTCCTAACCATAAAGGTGTGGAGGGCCAGCTGTATCTTCTTTTTGCTTCATGAAGATGAAGCTTCACTTGCACCAGAAAACAGAAGGGATAATTTTAAGAGTGGGAAAATGTTGCATAATACAACATTTTGTAACATAAGAGCTCATGAGAAATTTGGGGAAACTGATCTTGATATACACATTTACCAATTCCCATTGAACTCAGTGAGCAGACCTGCAAAAGATAACACTGTTAATCATTTTTTTTAAGCATCTTTAATCTTGAGCACAAGATAGGAAGTTTCTAGGGCTAGATCTATGGAAGATTCCTTTGCAGCTGCCTTATAGCTTTCATGGCTGACACCAGCATCTGGAAAATCCAGGCAATCTGGAAGGAGTCACATTTCATGTATGAATGACAAATTTCACTGTCCTGGCTCTGGACAGTAGCATGGAAGGTAGATTAAGGTTGATAGTGAAAAGGTGGCTGAAGTGATACATTCTTAGTTGAGAAAGGATGTGTTGCCCGCAAACAGCATTCTTGCCCTCAGGTAATAAAGTTTTTCCTATGTGGATAGAAGAAGACAATGTGGATTAAAGTTTATGCCAGCTGTGAGCAACTTGTGGCCCTCCAGATATTGGTGGACTGCAACTCCCATCACCCCATGCCATCGACTGTGCTAGCTAGGTTTCATGGGAATTGCCACAAGTTGCCTAGTCCTGGCATACAACCCAGAATAATAAAATCAGTATGCTTTCACTAGGGAATTGGCTTACCAGAGAAAAAGGATACTAGGTTATACTGGCACATAACACATCTGTCTCATGAAAACAACTCTAGTGGCTTTTTAAATTATATATTTAAATTATGCAGAGGGTAGTGGATACCACTAAATATTAGTTATTAATAATAGATACAGTGCACTCTCTCTATATGTGAGGGTTCTGTTCTGGTAACCCTCAAGTAAAACAAAAAACACCAATGCGCTGTGCTATTATCGTCAATAGACACAATGTATGTGCAGCTGCTATGGTGCAGGTGCACATCTGGCACATCCACTGGCAATAATGGAACACAAGGGCTTGCATAACCTCACATTTGTGTGTGCAGAAGTCGTGCCAGCAGAATGTGCACTGTATTATATATTAACTAGCATATGTACCCAGCATTGCCTAGGATTTTATTTTCTCATAGGTAATACTTGTTAGAAAGATTAGAAATCCTGTGTCTCTAATTCCCCACGCTGTCTTGTCCAGTACCTGTAACTTTTCCCCATATTCTCCAATCTGATCTGTATTCAGAGTTGTTAATATACAGAGGTTCGGTTTCTGGCCTTCTTGCTGCTAGGCCTTGTCTCCATAGCAACCTCCCTTAGCTCCCTGACTGAGAATGCTAAAGGCTCCTCCCTGAACTGCCAACCCCAGAATTCCATAGAATCTTCACAGCTAGTCAATCATATGAGGTTTTCGCCTTACAAAGCCAATCATATGAGGTCTGCACCTGCCAGACACAGACAAACAGATAAGATCACTCACAGACTTTGACTTTTATATAGTAGATATTAGATATAGGACTGCAACCTTAAAACTAATTCTAACGTTGTTTTTTGACTTCAAGTTGTTTCTAACTTATGGCAATCCTAAGGCGACTCCATCACATGATTTTCTGGGGCTGAGAGTGTGTGACACACCCAAGATCACTCAGTGGGTTTCCATGACAGAGTGGGAATTCAAGCCCTGGTCTCCAGAGTTGTAGCCTAATGCTCAAACCACTACACTGCACTTTTGCTCTCTAATTCTAACATTGATCATATGTAAAATTGACCAATTAAAATTAAGTGAGTTTGTTAGTGATATAACACATTTGAGCTCTATTGATTTTTATTTATCTAGTTTAGGTAGGTCTCATATTGGATTCAGTTCTTTATTGACATTACCTGTGAAGACATAAAGATGGCATATGATAATTATACTCACTAATACTGGACAAACTAATAGCAATTGACTCCAGACAATTTAGAAATGGATTAAAACAATGTCTAATTCTACCATTTTTAACTGAAAACAATACAAAATGGTCTGGAATAAGGCTTCAGCTGATTTAAATGGACAAAATTATGTGCCCATTAAGTCTTTACAAAATGTGGAATTTAGTCAGTTTTGAAATCAACAAAACTATGGGCATTAGGGTTTCTGTCTTCTTACTTGTAGATGATGACCAACTCATATGTGGCTATTAAACTCATCTGCAGTTTAATGAAGAATAGATCCAGTGTAATAGCTGAGTGTCAGTGTACAAAATCCAGATGATTAGCGTATTTACTGTTCTCAATGTGTGAAGAGATATTAATTCAAACAGTCTTGAAATCTGGCAAATTCTGAACATTGTTCTGCTCCTGCAGTGCTCAGATTTCTTGATTGTTTCTGTCTCACTTGTCCCACCAACACCCTTGTGAGATAGATGACATGCGAGTCCACTTTTACAGATGGTGGACTGTGACTGAGAAACAATAGGTCCACATCCAGCAGACCAGTTGGGCTTTCAACATTGGGCTACCTAGGTCAAATTCTATGTAGCATACCATCCCCTGGATCACACCAGCTCTTGGTTATATTGCTGTACTTGGCAGATACATTGCAGAGGTGGTGATTTCATAAAAAGCCTGCAGAAAACCTCAGACTGCCATTGTGCACTGTTTTCCTGAATGTGCACTTTTGCCTTTAAAAATAGACCATGATATTTGATGCCGAGGAAGCAGCCATTTTGCTGTTTACAGACAAAGCTGCCTTTCAGAGCCCTGATGGTGAATAATGCCAGTGTGAGCTGTTCTTTGTTTGATAAAAACAGACACATAAATGGAAAAGTTAGCTCCTTCAGCAACTCTGCTTTATGGAGGACAAGAAAGGTACTGATTAAAAGAGTTTAGGAGGATTCTATTGCCAAATGGGTATGGTGAGCAGATCATACAAGCAAACCAATCCACCAGCCTGTTAAAACTGCAAAAGTATGCATGCTAATGTTGGAGTAAGTCCTATTGAACACATTGTTCATTTCTGAAAAGGCATGTTTATGGATATGCTACAAAATATCTTAAACCCACAAAACTCAGAAAGGTGAAATAGACTTGGATTTATGTTATCCTAGTGATTTATTGGTTAAGATTTTATCTTAACTTTTACCTTAACTGCATGTGTCTTTGAAAGCTGTTTTCTAAAAATGGCCTTGGTTTGTTTTTAAAAGAATATTTTTATATGTTGTACATTCCCTTGCAGGACCTAGCAGGCTGAGAAATGAGCAAATACTTAAATAAATAAATAATCTATTTTATCAGATCAATTGTCCCAGCAGAAGTCATCATGTATATTTGCATCCCACCAGAAATTATGTGTATCTAAAGAATGTGTATCATTTTCTTTGTATTTAGTTGAGATAATGAATGGGCATCCCCCCCACTGAGTATTCCTTGCCTAAGAGAACCTATAAAATTCATTGGGTTGCCATAAGTCAACGGGCAACTTCAAAGCACATATATACCATCAGACTTGAAATTAGTCATAACGACTCTAATCCATTTGGCACTTACTTGGCATGTTAATTTGTTCACCAGTGCCCATAGTCTATTCCACCATTTCTGGATCAAGGGTTTTTGAGATGATTTTCAAGGTGCTGTCACGGTTAAGTATTGTTAGTTGCTTCCTAACAAAAGGTAAGTAAATTCTGATGGTGGATTTTCTCATTTTCTCCCATAAAGTGGAGTAATAAGCGCATTCCTGACAGTATTATTGTTTGTTGGCAAATCATTTTACTTGCTGCCTGGAAGGCTTCTGACCGAAATTCTAGCATATGTGGCCGTGACTCCCACACATGTAGATATGTGCTCATATAGCCACATCTTTGCCAACATTTGGCATTCCACATATTATTCTATAATGTTCCAGATTTTCAGGTTTTGTTCCTACATTAGTACTGCTTTTTCAAGTTTACTGTGCTGCATATTAATAAGAATGCCATCATTTTAGCTGACACACTTTTCAAGCTGTTTTCAGCTGTCAGAATCATAGTTTCAAACTCTGTTAAAGGTGGTCAACTTTGTCATAATACTCAAGTCTTGTCAAGCCAAACACATTTTTGTTTTACTGAAGTGTACCATACTCATCCTTCCACACCTGCTACGATTAGGGGCACCGGATGTCCATGAAAGTGGAAAAAAACATGAATAACTCTAGGCTCTCCCAAACCATATTTAACACACACAAAAAATACAATCACCATATTTAATCCACCATGGATTCCTTTCAGGCACAATGAGTTCCTTCACAAGGCAGAAGTGGGTGGCTGGCGGGGCTTGCTGCCACCTCCATGTTGCCCCACACTATTTTTAACAGGGGATTTGCAAGCCTCATTCACAGTTTCTCAGTCTCACGAGGCTTGCAGTCCCTATTAAAAAAGGCATAGGGAGGCAGCAGAGGTGACAGCAAATAATCCGTGAATAATCAAATCCACAAAAGGGAAACCCACAAATGTGGACAGTGAGTGTATGTTCAAAAACACTGTCAATCAAAACATTTGTGGTTATTTCAGTGCATATTGTTTTTACACCACTCAGCACACAGAATTTTCAGAAAAAAATCAGATCTGCAGCAATGTAGCAAAACTATGTAGCAAGTTAAGACTGTTACTTACATAATTCAATGTAAAAAACTACAGTCCTCCCTGCACATTTGGTTTGACCTTTGTGAATGATTATTTGCAAGGTGCCCACTTGCCTCTTCCCCATTCTCCTCCCCCATTCCCTAGCCTTTTGCCCAGGAACAGTGCCTTCCTTCTCGGCACCCTGGCAAAAGGCAAGCAAATGTGAAGAGGAAAAATTCATGTGCATGCAGATCTTTCCCCCTCCATCTGCTTGCCTTTTGCCCATACACACAGAAAGAAAGCAGGGTGTCTGGGGAACAGACAAAAGGTGCAGGGAGAGGGAGTATATGCACACCTTCTCCACCCATGGGGCAGCCCTCATCCATTCCCCTGCCTTTTGCCCAAGTGCAGCTAAGGAAGGCACAGCTGCCCAAGCAAAAAGCAAGGGAATGGGAGGGAAGAGACCTGGGAGGGAGTGGGAGTGGGAATGGAAGCGCTCAATGGGCTGTCGGGGGAAGGTTTTTCTTTTTTTTCTTTTTCCTTTTGCAAGGGTTCTGTACTCTGAACCCTCATGAAAGTCAGGGGGGCACTGCAATCTTATTTTTTCCTATGTATGTTTTTAGCAATGCAGTTTTATACTATCAATTCGGTGTTATATTGTCCATAAGTCTTATAAGCTAATCCTAAAACCACCACACTTGTATTTAAACTACTAACTATTGGGAACCACATAAAACAGTCCTATACACATCTGTTGAGGAGCAATTTCTACTCTGCTTCATGGAGCTTACTTCCTGGAAAGAGTGCACATTCTTGCAGTTTTTATCATGATATTATCTAGATAGCTGTCCAGAAATCCTGAGATAAATATGAGGTTTTTCATCTAAAGCCAGTGAGAGTAGCTTTAGACATCATGAATTTCCTATAGATATTATTTTGTATGCATGAGCCTTTTATTCACCATAGGCTGAAGATCTAAAAAGCCTTTCGGATATTGTTGGAGACAACCTGCCAACATCCTTCCTTTGGGTTATGTTGGTTAGGGCTGACAGAGTTCAAGTCCTGACATTTGGAGAGCTATAGTCCTAATTTTGGGGAAAATATGGTGAATAAATAAACTTAAGAACCATGCTTCCCAGTGCTAGTGGATGCCACTTCCATTTATACAAAATATGTCTCTCCTTGCCCTGCAGTTCTTCATGGACACTTGACAAGTATAGTTGCTTTTCTTGGCTCTCACAATCTTCCCTCCTCAACTTTTTCTCCTCCTAACAAATTTTTACTATGTTTAAAATCCTATGCAGGTTACCAGAATTACATATGCAAATAATCTGGCAACATGTTACCTTGCTCCCTCTGATAAGATTTTTTCCCCCTGGAATGCTGTAAATCTATGGTCTTCAACTGGAGTGTGTTTGTGTATATCTATTCTACACTGTACAGAGCAGGGAACTTTTATTACTATAGAAACAAACATTTAAAGAATGGTTACCAAGATGTCTCCAAAAACAGAATATAATCTGGATTGGCTATAAAAGTAATAGTGAATTTCTGCTAGTGACTGATAAAATCTATTCTATAAAAGAAAAAGCTGCTGGGAATCTTAATTCTTACAGAAATGGAAGTGAAAGTGTTTAGACAAAGTTAGTCTTTAAATTTCTAAAACTTCATACTTGCCTCTGTACCCAGTTACTAGAGCACAGGACTTCCCCCAGCCCCTTGAGTCGATTATATTTTCTTGTTTTGTGTAAAGGAAAAGAACAACTTGTACAAACCAATTCTATAGGGAACTGACACCCTATGTGTGCTGGCATATCTGATGCTCTTCATATTCCAGCAGTGTGCTAGCTGGTATAAATGCTAACATCACTCATACTCAGAATAATTACTGACACTATGGCCATTTCCGCATTACACTGTTATAGTGCTATTATTCCACTTTCAACATCCTGTGGAATCCTGGGCTTTGTAGTTTCTTGAGGCCAAAGACCTCTCTGGCTAAGAATTCTAAATGCCCTTCCCTAAACTAGAAACCCAAGGATTCCATAGGATGTTGAAAGTGGAATAATAGCACTCTAATAGCGTAGTGTGGAAATCGCCTGTGTAATTTTTCGATTAACAAAAGTAGAAATGAAAGTTAAGCTGAAAAACAAAGCAGAGATCAGCTCAAATGGGATACTATTGGATCAATGCTTGAGAGTAGGAACCTTTTAAACCTGATCCCCAGGGGGTTATAATTTAAAGACTTTTCCAGGTTGACCTGTGTACACAGCAAAAAGGCTTTCATACTTATGAAGATTTTCCTTTCTCATGCAAAAAGACTTAGTACTTTATTTATTTATTTATTTTATTTATTTGTATCCTGCCTCTCCATATGGATTGAGGCGGTGAACAACTTAGAAATAGCATGTATTTCGATAAATTTTTCTATACATGCCCCCAACAAGCTGGGTACTCATTTTACCGACCTACGGAAGGATGGAAGGCTGAGTCAACCTTGGAGCCCAGCAGGATCGACCTCATAAACTTGTGGCTTGCAGTACTGGCATTTAACCACTGCACCACCAGGCGCAGTTCTTCTATAATGTAATGTAATTACAATAAGGAAACAAGCCACCTTTTGCTTAAAGGTCATCCAGGAAAGATCTCCAAATAACTTGGCAGTTCTTAAGGTCCAGGTCATTCCCCTGTTGTTAGCATTCCTGGATAACAAGAGATGCAGTCTACATTTTCACCCCACCCCTCTTTGCACCACAGATGAGACAGTTGGCCTAAATAGAAAATAAAAATAATAAAATAAATATTGTGACATCTTAGAAAGTGACAGAGTGCAGACAGATGCTGTGTTTCCGATTGCAGATAAAAGGCCCAACAACTGTGTGCGTGTGTGCGCGCCAGTTCAAGTCGCCTGTAATAATAATAATAATAATAATAATAATAATAATAATAATAATAATAATATAAATTATTTATATCCCGCCTCTCCCGACGGATCGAGGCGGCACCACAACAGTACATCAAATATGTTAAAAGCAATTAAAACATAACCCATCCTCCCCACCCACCAACCCATCTAAAACCCCGTAAAACACATTAACTATTAACAACAAAAGGACAGTTGGTGGGAGATGGTGGAGCACTAGTCTGGGCAGGCCTGTCGGAAGAGAACAGTCTTGACTGCTTTTTTAAAGCAGTCAAGACTGGTAATGTGCCAGGTCTCCTCTGGCAAGCCATTCCATAGCTTGGGGGCGACAGAAGAGAAGGTCCTCTGGGTAACCGCCGCCAACCTAGTTCTGACTGGCTGCAGTAAATTCCTCCCGGAGGACCTTAGTGTGTGGGGCGGATTATATGGGAGAAGGCGATCCCGCAGGTAGGCTGGCCCCAAGCCATGAAGGGCTTTAAAGGTAAGAACCAACACCTTGTACTGTGCCCGGAAACTAATAGGCAGCCAATGTAAAGACTTCAGAATTGGTGTTATGTGGTCAGTTTTAGGTCTACCGGTGACCAACCTGGCTGCCATATTCTGAACTAATTGAATAGACTTATGATATTGCTGTTACTCATTATAAATATTCTGTTCCCAGGGTTTAAATATTATCAGCATGCCTGTTTCTGCCGGCCTGCAATCTAAATCTTGCAGAACTGCTAAAAGAAACCCCTCCAAAAGGCTGCAGGTATTCAGGCACCAATAAACACGTCCAATCGAATTCAAATCTTTTTCACGTTTCAGCAACTCACTCCGCAACCAATGAGAAAGCGGCAACTCTCGCTTCCGCTTCTACCCGCCTTTCCTTAATCGCAGATGACCCGCCCCCCCATTTCAAAAACCTTTCCCGTGCTTTCTAGCTAGCGTCGGAATTAAAGAAAGAACGTATGTGTCTAAATGAGCTTTTCTTATCTCTATGGTTTTTCATACTTCCCTGTATAGACTTTTACGATAAACACACACTTAGCTCCCTGACTTCCAGGTTCCTTTAGTTTTTATTTGTGGCAGGAAGCGAGAGCTAACCTGAGAAACGGTGGAGAAAAGGTTTTTGTGGAGTGATGTCCTTGCGTGTTTACTGAGGCCATTTCCGCACTAGCTTGTTATAGCGCGATGATTCCACTTTCAACATCCTCTGGAATCCTGGGGTTTGCAGTTTCGGGAGGGGCCAAGCGGCCCCTCCCGAAACTGCAAACCCCAGGATTCCAGAGGATGTTGAAAGTGGAATCATCGCACTATAACAGGCTAGTGTGGAAATGGCCTGAGATTTAAGTCCTCAGTATAGCTTCCTCTCAGGTAAGCACGCACAGAATAACAGTTTTCGTGTTTATAATCGAATCCATGGTGTGTTTTCCCTCACTTCCCTCCCCGAAGAAAAGGAAAAAGAAAGAGGCAAAGACAATTTGCACTCTAATTCAGACTTCTTATATTTAACAAGTTGTTTTTAACTTCTGCATACCAACAAAGCTTGTTGTTGCTGTAATCATCATCATCATCATCACCATCACCACCACCACCACCATCATCTCCTCATCTTTTTTTGGAACTCAAAGCGGCTTACAAATTTAATACAAATACAACTCAAAAATTGAACATACAAAAGAATAAAAATATATTTAATCGATCAATACAGTTTAAGTAGTTAGATGCATAGACATTAAAAAAGACAACTATAAATAACACAACACAGGAAAGGGCCTTTCCCCCAAGCCAGTCAGTCCTCAAAGGCCGCCAGAACAAAGACATCACATTAGCCGAAGAGGTGATAGAAAGGGAGAAGGTTCTCCCCAGGTCTGAAGACATGGACAGGTTCTTTCATGGAGATAAGGGTCTTTAGATAATCTAGCCCTGAGTTGTATATAGGCGTTGTAAGTCATCACCACATACCCACCGACATTTCATAGATGAAAATTGACACACGTGGCCGAGCACCATCAGGGTGTGATCAGCACGGCAACCATTACTAATGAGGAAGGACAGGTAAACTAGGATTGTGCAGAAGTTTCCTTTTGCCTGAGTCGACAGGGAAAGACAAGATTCTGCCTCCTCCTCTCCTCTTTCCCACTGAATAAACTAAGTGAAAACATGTTTGCACTTTGCAGCAATTGAAGTAAGACTAGGATGAAGGGGAAAAGTGGGAAAGAGAAACTGCGACACTTTTAAAACTGTTGAAAATGTAGGGTGAGAGAGGATTAATAGGGACAGTTGGAGGATATGTAGGCCATTTCTGCACTAGACTGTTATAGCGCTATTATTCCACTTTCAACATCCTATGAAATCCAGGGGTTTGCAGTTGGGGGGGCGGAAACTGCAAACCCCAGGATTCCATAGGATGTTGAAAGTGGAATAATAGTGCTATAACAGTCTAATGCGGAAATGGCTGTAGCCGACATTTTGAATTGTGCAAGGAAATAGACTGGCAACCATTGGAGCTGATGCTGGTTGACAATCCGCTAGTAGCTCCTTGGACCAGCTGAAACATCCCAACACTGAACACTGGATTCAACCCAGAAAGGGGAATGATGGCACAAGTTCAGGAGGCTGGCCTTTTTTGCAGTCCCAGGAGTGCTTCCTATGTGGATTTCTGGTTGGAAAGCCAAACCAGATTCAATACGCTCTACCTTGCCTTGCAAATATCAACAGTGGACTATGTTGCAAGGCTGATATGAGACACTTTCTATAGCACATGTAAGAATTGTAAATATTAAATAATGTTTTCTTAAGATCATCAATGCCTATGTGTCATCGAATCATAGAGTTGGAAGAGACCACATGGGCCATCCAGTCCAACCCCTTGCCATGCAGGAACACACACGAAAGCGTTCCCAACAGATGGCTATCCATCCTCTGCTGAAAAACCTCCAAAGAAGGAGACTCCACCACATTCCAAGGCAGTATATTCCACTGCCGGATACTCTGACCGTCAGGAATTTCTTCCTGAGGTTCAGGTGGAATTTCCTTTCCTGTAGCTTGAATCCATTGCTCCTTGTCCTGGTCTCTGGAGCAGCAGAAGGCAAGTCCCCTCCCTCTGCGACATGACATCCTTTCAAATATTTCAACATGGCTATCATGTTCCCTCTTAATCTTCTCTTCTGCAGACTAAACACGCCCAGCTCCCTAAGCTGTTCCTCATAGGGCATGGCTTCCAGACCCGTCACCATTTTGGTTCCCCTCCTCTGGACACACTCCAGCTTGTCAATATCCTTCTTGAATTGAAGTGCCCAAAACTAGACACAGTATTCCAGGTGAGGTCTAACCAAAGCAGAGTAGAGTGGTACAGAATAGAATGTCCTCTCTTGGAAGGCAGTTCTTTCCTTGAAAGTGTCCTCTATTTGAAAGGCAACTGAGTCCAAGTCTGGTGGAAAGACAACTGAAAGCAGGAATCTTGGAAGATATCAATCCACAGGCAACACCTGGGCAGCAGTCTCAGCAAGCACACAGTTCTCTTGAAGCCCGTTCATACTACATATTATAGCACTTTAATTCCATTTTAACTGCTATGGGTACATCTGTTGAAATCCTGGGATCTGTTTGGTGAAGCACTAGAAGTCTCTGGCTGCAGACTCCAAATACTTCCAAGTCCTGCGATTCCCTAGGATGGAGCCCTAACAGTTAAAATGGTAAAAGTGTGATAACTGTGTAGTGTGAAAGGACCCCTGATCAGAATTCCTCCTTCCTGCTTGATGAGAAACTTTGTAATTCTGCACAAATTATGACACTTATTACTGCAACAAATTCTAACAATTTGTTATTACTGGATCTTTCTAATTTTGCATCTATACTGATGCAAATCTTGTTTGGTGATGTGTAAGAAGTCACACTACCTGTATTTGACACATCCCAAGGTTCTGTAGGACGCATCCACTGCAGTGAGATCAAAGTCCTCAGATTGTGTAGTGCTCTGGCCTTGGGCAAGTCACACTCTCTTAGGCTCAGAGGAAGGCAAAGGCAAACCTGCCCCCCGCCCCCCGCAACTCTTGCCAAGGAAACCGCATGATAGCTTCTCCTGAAGTTAGAACACAACTTGAAGGCACGCAACAACCATGCCACAGCGCCTGCTGCCATCCTGCATTGCATTTGCAGCTATAGACAGGGTGTTTGGAATTCTTTTACAGAACTACTACTCAGTCAAACTCCAAACCCCAGAATTCCACACGATTCCACAGCAGCAGTTAAAGTGGAATTGCCTTGCTGAACTGTGTAGTGTCATAATGCTTAAATCCCACCCTCACAGCTTTTCCCTGTTCGCCCTTTCTCTTCCTGAGCAGTTCTTCCACCTTACACTATCATAGTGCTATTAATCCACTTTCAACATCCTGTGGGATTCTGGGGTTTGTAGTTTACTGAGGCCCAAGAGCTCTCGGGCTGAGAATTCTAAAGGCCTCTAACTAAACTGTAAATCCCAGGATTCCATAGGAAGTTGAAAGTGGAATAACAGCACTATCTGAGGAAATGGCCTTACTTCCGCCCCACCCACTGGGAATGGGAAACGCACACGTCCCGTAACGGAACCAGGAAGTTCCGTCCCTGCAGAAACAGGGGAGGGTTTGCTACTCTCTTCCTTTCCTAGCTCTAGCGCCCTCCCTGCAACCTGGGGCTTTGTGGAGCCCCGCCTCCTGCCGTGTCCCCAGTCCGCCGTGGGGGCGCCGATTGGCTCCGCCGATTGACAGCCGGGAGGCCGGCGGTGGAAAAGAAAGGGGGCTGGGGGAGGGGAAGGCAGGGCGCCCCTCGCCCCTCTCCGGGAGGCGTCGTCCACCATGAGCTTCCTCATCGACTCCAGCATCATGGTCATCTCTCAGGTAAGGAGGCGCCCCCCCCGCCCGTGCTGTTAAGGTGGAGAGACCCCTTCCTCGCCCCGCTCTCCCTTGGATCGGATCGAAGCACGCGGCCGAGTCGGGCGGTTAGAAGGCTGAGTGGAGCGGCGTGGATTGTACCACTTCCGGCGACAAGTGGGGGGGGAATGTTGGGCTGTACCACTTGAGACCGCAGGGGGAGGTCCCGTTCTTCAGTGCTTCCCTCGTCAGGCCCCTGCGACCGCTTTGTTATGGTCGCTAACGAAAGAGGAGGCGCGGAGAGCTTCGCGGTTCTCCAGCGTCCCACTCGTTCATGTGTGGGGGGTGGGGTGAAGACAAGAAAACGTTTAAAAATCTGGAGGACCAAAGTAGTGGCCGAATGGGCGGTTGAAAGAGGGAGACAATACATTGTAGAAACAGAAGAAGGCTGTACGCACTAGGCTGTTATAGCGCGATGATTCCATTTTCAACATCCTCTGGAATCCTGAGGTTTGCAGTTTCGGGAGGGGCCGGCGGGCCCCTCCCGAAACTGCAAACCTCAGGATTCCAGAGGATGTTGAAAATGGAATCATCGCGCTATAACAGCCTAGTGCGGAAATGGCCTCAGTGTAAGCAGAAGATGAGCCCAAGAAGACTGATGTGTTTGTTTTCTGAGGGGAAGAGTTTCACATATGGAGCATTCAGAAAGAGTCCCCTTCTCCCTAATCGTTCATAAGGGTCTGCTGCCCTTGTAGAACCGCAGACATCAGAAGAAGGGTGGGAGTGATGTGACCCTTCAGATATTATTGGGCTGCAAGTCCCAGCTGTGCTGGCCAGTGTGCCGAATGATAGGCATTGCAGTCCAAGGGCACCTGAACAATCGCACAGTTTCCATTCCTGTGAGCGTGAGCTGGGCTATATCCCACACAGCAGAGTGACCGTTGCTGCTAAGCACAGTCTGTTCGCTTTGTTGCCCTGTTTTATTACAAGGGGGAGATTCAAAATAAACATTTAAATTACGTATAATTTGTTTGTAAACCTTAGCTGGGTGACGTCCACTTTCATCCTTGTCTCTAAAGCATCTTTGAGGTTCCGGTGTACGATATGTGGGCATATGTGTGAACATTGTTAAAACAGGCCGATGGCACAAAAATCAAATTTATAGCCAACAACTGAACTCCTGATACAGGGTAGCAAAAAAAGTGTCATTTTATTAAAGCAGTCCAACGTGTACAATAATTTCAAAGTTGGCAGCCTTCTTTGTATCCTGTGTTATACATAAACAACACATTCTACATTAAAAAAGATTTTAATTTTTGAAATATTCTCATTGTTAACCTCCTTGATTCAGTTGTTAAAACTCTTAAAAGAACAGCCAAGGTGTGAGTTGAATACCAGGGTTTTATCACACGAGGCAGGTAAATCACAATTACAGGAGGATAGTGACTTATACATTACCTGGTTCCATTTCTCTTATTCTTGTAGTGGTAGATCATCAAAAATACAAGATGTATACTTGTATATAGATGTTTATAGATATATATAGTACATATGTTAATAGATTATAAATTAAGGTTTGATTAAGAAGATGGATATGCACAGTAAGTATGGAGAATGGAAAAGCAAACAGAATTGGATTGGAATTACTTTTCTTTATAAATAAAAGGTAAAAACGTAGTTAGGAAACAAAGATATATCTAATATAGAAATATAAAAGAAAGTGTGTGCTCAAACCAAAAAAATATACTTAGAACCTAAGATTAAGGGAGTTTCTTTATAGGTAAAAAAGATAGCATAAAAAGATGATTCCAAATAGACGGCAAAAGGAAGTGGAAAACTAAATCATTATAAGTTTATTTATAAATATATATAATATATATATATATATATAAATATATATTCAACATGGAACATTAACAATCTTTCTTTGCTTTATATAGATATACATTTGAAATGTTGAATACAATTATAACCTTCATATGTATAATTTTTTAAGAATTATGTAAATATACAATAAAAAAAAAGAAAGTAATGGGTTGATCCATTAATGAGCTCCTTTGTGAAAGAAAAGCTTTCCAAATAGTCTCCCACCTGGAGAAGAACAGAAGACAAAGAAGGTAATGTATAAGTCCCAGCCAAAGATGCTGTTATCAGACTGTGTGATTTACATACCTTTTGTGATAAAGTCCTAAGAATGTCGTGTAAGTAATATTAGGACTTGAGCTATACCAGTTAGTATGATTAGAACATGGGGAACATTCCTGCTTACCTTGTCCCTCTATATTTGGCATCTTATCATTTTGTATTTTTTAACTGTGAATGGGTACGATCATTTAGCCACCCAGTTGTCACAAAGTACATGGCTTCCCCACATGGTCCAGTGTGACCGTCAACCTTTCTTAATGCCCCTGTTTCTTAAACTACCCGTTTCTTCTTCGTGTTGCTGTGTGGTTTGTGTGCTAATGATTTAATACTTCAGTACTAACTCAGGAAGCTACTGTGTAGCCATATTGAGATTTTTCATCCTGGTTATCCTTGTGCATTAGGATGCATTATGGTACTGCAGCTTTAGGCAAATAGTTTGGCAAAAACAAATAGCTTAACTGTGGCCTAGCTTATTTATTGGATTGATTTATATTCCATCATTTATTGTCTCCCATGTGGGACTCAAAGCAGCTGTGGGACCCAAGGTGGCACCTTTTTCCCAATATGGCTTACAGTGTAAGTTAAAATGTTTAACTTATTTATCAGTAAACCATAATACTATTCTTTTAATAGAAAACTAGAGTACCAAGCAAACAGCTTTGGGTTGGTAGCCATCCACAGTGGTTTCCCAGCTGAAGGCTTAGAATGTTATTATTAGACTACACCTCTCAGAATCCTTCATTGCAGCCCTTGCTGACTGGGGCTTTTGGGAACTAAAATCTGAACCCATTTGGCCTTCCAGGGTTAAGACCAGTGTAGAGAGCTTGGGAAAGTCTAGTTGAATAGTCTAATGTCTATGCCTGGACAATGGGCTTGCTAGGTTCCTCCAGGCCAACCTGTATCCCCGAGGCTAACCAGCCATTGTAGGCTTGCTGGAAAGACAACCCCTTGAGGGCCCTGGAGGAAAGAAGAATGCAAGTGAAGTAGGAAATAGAAGAGGTATGAAGTGGCATCATTTTTCAAAGCAAGAAAAAACTTGCCACTGAACTGCTGATTACTGCACAAGTGTCAAAAGTATATGGGAAGTGGTACTAATGGCAGATTTTGAGATACAGGTGAAAATAAATAACGGTGTAGATGTGTTCTTGGGCATTATTTCTTTAGCAGAAGATTTGGTACCAGAGATAAAAAAAATAACATGAAAATGATAGGGATAAGTACCCGCACCATAAAAAAGAAGAGCAGTTGCGACATGTTGTAACAGACTTTTTATTCAAAACTAGCAGTATATGCATGGGAAATAAAACAACCAGCTCAGGTAATCCTTGTATAAGTAAACAAAAAGATTTTGAACTTTCTAGATACAACTTAAGAGCTTCTTCCAAAATGCATCCAGGGATGACAAGGAAACTTCATCAGTCTCTACTTTTATTATGATTTTCATTTTGGTGGACAGATTTAAAGATCTATGCATCTTTAACATGCTAGGAGGAGCTGGTGAAGGAAGCTCACCTGCTTTTTCCTCTTTTATCTCCATTTTATTTTATTTTTTTCTTCATGCATTCTCAATAAAAAATTCTGTGGCAGCTACTGTTCATATGCTTGTTGTAGGTGGGCACAGCTACAGTAGGATTGGCTAGAGTAGAACCTCATTAGAACCTTATTATTTCTCAGCTCAATCTTTATTGCAGTTTTTACTGAAGATATTCTGCTGCAATGCAACACCAGAACTTTTCCAGTCCTCCATCATCCTCCCAATGCTGATGTTGCTACAAACAAACAAGCAAAAATTAAAACAAAAACAAAAACCAACCTTGCTGCTAGTCATAGGGTTAGGAGGGCAGGGCTGGCTGGATGTGAAAAAAAAGCTTTGTAAAAAGGAGATGCCTTGTCAGAGACTTTGTTAACAGAGGTATACCTCCACCAAATCTATAAGGAAGCATTTGATTGATCAGAAAAGAAATCATAGAATCATAGAAATTCAGAGTTGGAAGAGACCACACAGGCCATCCAGTCCAACCCCCTGCCATGCAGGAACACCCTCAAAGCACTCCCGACAGATGGCCATCAAGCCTCTGCTTAAAAACCTCCAAGGAAGGAGCCTCCACTACACTCCGAGGCAACAGATTCCACTGCCGGACAGCCCTGACTGTCAGGAAGTTCTTCCTGAGGTTCAGGTGGAATCTCCTTTCCTGCAGCTTGAATCCATTGCTCCTTGTCTTGGTCTCTGGAGCAGCAGAAAACAAGTCCCCTCCTTCCTCTACGTGGCATCCCTTCAAATATTTAAATGTGAGAAGTTAGGTGATAAATGCAGTGCAGGAGCTCAGTTTCTGTCCTGCTTGGTCTCTGCGTGTGAGTCTTCGTTAGTTCAAGACTAACGTTAGTTCAAGAGGTTAGTTCAAACCTCTCGGGGTTTCTTGTTGAAGTCTGGGGGCTGACAATTACTGATCTGGGCTAAGATGGAAGAATATCAATGAAGTCATAAAGCACTCCAACCAATATTGCAGATATGCATCTGTGAGGCAGGTGTATAATTTCATGATAGAAAAAGATTCTAAAGAGTACATTCCAGTATGAAGCCTTAAAGAAGTGACCATTAAAATGACAATCCTAAAAACATGTGCTGAGAAACAGTTTCACTGAGATGGACTGGATTTATAAACCTTTACTATATTTTTGACACTTCATGTTTTCCATTTCTCTCTATTTATTTTAAAAAGATGTTACGTTGTATGGTGTTTTTAGTTGTTTTAAGCTTCTATGGAAACAACAGAGCCTTGTTGCATTTTATATTCTCAAACATAAGGCCCAAACAAGCATTTTAGATAGTCACAGGAGGATTTTTTTTACCAGCTATGGCCACAACTTTATCTAGAGAAAGAAGATTTTGCCAAGAGTTGTACAAATTCCAATATTATCCATTTTAGGCTAGAGTGTGAAAAAAATATATTTGTGTCTACAGCTCCCAGAATCCCCAACGCCAATGTTTATTTACTTGTTCTCTCAACCAACCAGGTGATGCACAATAAATAAAAATGCTTTTAGAACATTTAAAAAACACAACTAAATATTAATTAAAATGCTTAAAGCTTCTTTTGAAAAAAGCTCTGAAGTGAGTTTTTAAAACAAACACCCCAGTTTTAGGATCCAAAGGTCAACTGAAATAGCACAGTCTTCACTGTCTGCTTCAGAGGGATGAAGCCAGCTTGGCCTCTCTTGAGAGGGAATTCCACAGTCATGGTGCTGCTACAGAGATGCTATGTGTACCCACCAGTCTAGGCTCACATGTTGGTGGGACATGTAACAGGGCCTCTGCTGATGATCATAGATTTCTGGTAGGTGCATATGTGAAGAGATGGTCTTTCAGAAACACTCCCCCATTTGTTGTACTAGTTCCATTGGTAGTCTGCTTGTTTCTGGGCTCAGGGTGCTCTTTGTGATCTTTAAAGCCCTAAATGAGACTTTCCCCTGCTTGAGTCTGAAGATCAGTTTTAGAGGACTTAACTTACTGGCCTGCCGTTATGCTCATTACATTAGTAGGTACTAGTGATAGGGCTTTTTCCAGTGTATGTGGCCCAGACCTGTCCATTTTATGTCAACTTTTTAAAAAAAGTTTCAATCTCTGGTTTCTTAGTATTGCAGGACTTTTACAAAAGCTGCCTTTTTAGTTTTGTTTGGAATGCTTTACATATGTTTAAGATTGTTTTATGTTGTTTTAATTATATTTTTGAAATGTTTATGGAAGATCCTGAGAAGTGTCATATAAATGTCTGAAGAAAATAAATGGGATTGCACTGTCAATATTCCTAGTAACATGGCCCCATGTTTCTAGCAGTAAGAAGGCTTGCACAAAGAGTGGAGTTATCCCTCATCATTCACTAGAGTTAGGGGCACAGGACCACCATGAAAGTGGAAAAGCTGTGAATAACACTAGGCCCTCCCAAACCATACTTAACACACACAAAAAATATGATCACCATATTCAACCCACCGTGGATTCCTCTGAGGCATCAGGGGTCCATCACAAGACAGAAGTGGATGGCTGGTGGGGCTTCCTGCCACCTCCACTGCTGCCCCACACCATTTTTAATAGGGACTTACAAGCCTCGTCTGCAGTTTCTCAGTCTCATGAGGCTTGCAGTCCCTATTAAAAATGGCATAGGGAGGCAGCAGAGGTGACAGCAAATAATCTGTGAATAATCAAATGTGCAAAAGTGAAACCCTCAAATGTGGAGGGCCGACTGTATTGTGATTTCCTATTCTGTTTTTAAGAGAAATATAACATGGTTGTGATATGATCATTGGCATGGACTCATGTTGTTGAGGAGAAACAAGCCCCTGTCTAGTATACATAAGTATTTTTTAATTTCAGTATTACTATTTTTTAATTTTAGTGTAGTCTTACCTTCATAGCAACAATATCCTTTCAAGTTCTAAAGAGTAGTGAGATTTTGACATTTTGTACAAAATACAAAATTTTGCTCTTATTCTGTCCCACTGCAGATTCTATTTTTTGGATTTGGATGGCTGTTCTTCATGCGCCAACTTTTCAAAGACTATGAGGTGAGGATGATCAGACTATGTCTGTTAATGATAACTTTGCTATGATCTGAAAGAAAAGATACTAATGTGAAATGTTCAAAATTAAAATAGCTTATCCTCCTAGAGCCATTGATTTATATACCTACATTCGCTTGAGTGTAACCCTCCTTTACCTCAATAAGATGAATACAAGTAGACATACTTTTGATAGGATTTTTTACTGTGTGTTTCACCTGACTGCTGTCACAGTGTTACCCAAAAAGGTGGTCCAACTGTGACGTCAATGCCTCCTCAAAACGGCGGGTAATATTAGCTCAAACAGGAGGCCTGCAAGAGGGGGGTAACCTAGCAGAATCTTTTACACATGTGTGCACCGGTACTAACATGCAGGGACACCAGTTGGAGAATCAGAGAATATTTGTTTTATTGGGGGAATTAACATTCACACACATACAGGATCCAAGCAGTCTTGCAATCACACAAGGCTAACTGAAGGAAAAGGGAGATAAAATTGGATAGTGAGAAGTTAGGGCAAAGTGGGTGATATTTATCTGTCCTGCAGAGAAGAGATAAAGCGATGTGGCTCAGACTAAGGGTCCAAGGGTAGTACAAGAAAAGGAATCGGAGCAGCAGAGTGATGTCCTGTGTCTAGAGTACTACAAATTATCTGGCTCAGAACCAGGGTTTAAATACCCTGTTTCCATCCTGAGGGTGAAGGTGCTAATGGCTCTCTGGCGGAGTAGACAGCAAGGTCTGGAATAGGCTAATAGCTTTAGCATTAGGTGACAAAGGACTAATAGGGATTGTAATAGCTTCTTAATGACTGGGCAGGTGAGGAAGCAAAGGAGAACCCTGGCAGGAAGGGGAAGCAGATTGAAGACAGTCAGAGGCAGTTTTGGGTGCTATTGTTTCTAAAGGTTGAGTTGTTGAGGGACATTTGCAAGTCCATTGTCGTCGGAGCTTCCCTGACTGTGACCTAATTTTGCATTGCACATGTTCAACTAGTTTGTTTTGCCAGCATAGCTTTATTGCTGTGTCAGTGTATAATTTATATTTAATGCCAATTAAATGATATTTGTCAGTTATACCATATCATGGAGTAGGGGTATATGGCCTGGGAAGAACAAAACTGTTTCAAGTTCATTTTTTAAAATGATTTTAAGAAAGGACTTCTATATTACATAGTACAAAATGCAATCAGATATTAGAAAAAAGAGCTACAGTATAAGAAGCAAAACAATTGTCAGATAAACTGAGAATGCAGATTTTATCTCTCTCCCACTGCCTCCAAGTTAGTTCAAGTACAGGCTCTGCTGCAGTTTTAAATCCATGCTGTTCTATGCTTTTCTCTTGGTTATGGATGTTGAATACATTATGGAGATAAGTTTTGTTTCTGCTTTATTTTCTTTATTACAGGTACGGCAGTATGTTGTACAGGTTGTCTTTTCAGTCACATTTGCTTTTTCCTGCACCATGTTTGAACTTATTATTTTTGAGATTCTAGGAGTCTTAAGTAGCAGGTAAGTACAGTAACTATCATTAATATGTTTTGTACTTTTGCACAGTTTATGGGTTTGTTTGCTTGGCCATAGTTCTGTCACATTTAGAGGTCCCATTTTGTCTAGCTCTAAAATGTGAGTACTATGTATTTATTATTTATGGGCACGGGGGGTTGGAATAAGAATGTTGAAAATTGTTATTGAGCTGTTTGTATGAAGGTTTTTTTCCCCAAGAGTGTTTGCTGCTAAGTACTTGGCAACATTTCCAACAGTAAATAAGATGTCAGAGAAACTGTAGGAAATATGTTCTAATGAATCTGAACAACTATTGGATAGCTAATTTTAAATTGACTGTGTTTCAACGTTTTTCTGTCCTAGTCTTACTCAGGCAGTAAGAACCTGGATGATGTCAAAATATTTATTGGTCCCCAAATATGTCTAAGTCCATTTATATAATTCCGGTTCAATAACATCACCAAGTTTCTCCTGCAATACATAGTGATTCTATAAATTGTGTTTTCCTACTAATGAATCCTTTATTTCTGACACAGGTTGATCAAGGTGTCACCTTCAAATTATTTATCTCCAAAGGTCTGAGCAGATATAGTTTTTAGAAAACATCTTGGAGTGCCAGCAAAAATGTATTAGTACCTGTAAATTGTGATAACTATACTTCTGATTTTTAAAAATATGTGTATGGTTAAGAGATCAAAAACATCTTCTAGATAACTGGACACTCATGACATCTGGTAGAACTGTTAGCAAAAGAAAGCAGACCATATTCTCTGTGTGGCTCTTCAGTTCAGAAATTTATATTTGCGATGTTAATTAGGGAAATACATGGGCAGAGCATGATCAATAATTACTCCCAAGCTATGAAACTTAATTTTCAGAGGGACTGTGAACCATTCCAGAGCAGGCCAAATATTAATATCTGACCCAGGCTTCTTAATAAACAACAACATTTTAGTTGTTTATGTGTTTAAACTTGCTGCATTACCCTCATTCAGCCAGCCGTCAAGCTGAAGGTCATTGGAGTCAGGTGACAGAGAACATTACTGCTTAATCTTACCAGCATATTGTTGGCATCTCATGCTAAAGTTCCAGGTGATCACTTCCAGTTATTTGATGTAAATGTTCAGTAAAATAAAAGACAAGTCAAAAAGCATTGGGACATCACAAGGCAGGCATGCACAACCTGTGCCCTTGGGACTGAATATGGCTAACAGTTACTGTAACTGAGGGAACATTCAGAAATACAGTCAGCCCTCTAAATTTGTGGATTTGACATTCACGGATTTGATTATTTGTGAGTTTCTCCAATTCCTGCCCTCTCCACCTTGGGTGCTTTTTTCTTGGGGGGAAACTTCTCTCTTGGTGGCTCCAATCAGGTCATGCAGATCTTTAAAAACCCGCCTCCAGTCTTCCCTCTTCTCCACCAGCCACTGCCTGGCCAGCCAAGAAGAGCTCAAAGCCTGATTTCTCACCACCAGAAGCCCTCTCTCAAAGCCCTCCATACACCCAAGGAAGGAGATGGGCAAGAGAGAGGAAGCACAGGACCACAATGCCAACTATCTCCTTTCCCTGACCTGGTTTAGACTCTGCGTGGCCACTCTCCCCAGCTGTGCCTCACCCCTCTTCCCAGAGACACACAAATTTTGATATTTGTGAATTTTTCACTGTTGTGAGGGTCCTGTGCCCCTAACCCTAGTGAATGTGGAGGGTCAACTGTATACTTGCTTTCCCTCACTGCTCAGTTGATCATCTGAGCTACAGGGAGAAAAGGTCATTTTGTGTTCTGAAACTTCTGGGCAGCTGGAAAGGCAAAAATGTCTGTCCCAGCTTTCAGCAATTCTCCTGCCAAAGATTGCTGTTTATCCAGAACCTATCCAAATGTAATAATGCCCTGAAGATCTGGCCCAAGCAGTCCAGAGGGATATAGGTCTGAATGATACCAAAATCCAATGAGAAATCACAACACCTACTAGAGTTGCATGCCCTGGTGTAGTTCATAGTGTAGGTGAGCACTGAGACAAGCAAAACTAAAATAAAATAATTGAAAGTCCAATAGTCTAATCAGAATCTTTACTGAAATGGGTCTACATATTATTATGATCCGAATATATTTGGAATTATGAGGGCATAGATGGCTTTCTGCAGATATTGCTTACCTGTTTGAGAAGGGAAAATGAAGATGGGTTAAGAAAGATTCTCTGATACTAAATAATTTTTTTTTATTTTTGTCATTTTCAGCTCACGGTATTTTCACTGGAAATTGAACCTCTGTGTGATTTTGCTTGTTCTGGTTTTCATGGTCCCCTTTTACATTGGCTATTTCGTTGTGAGCAATATTCGATTATGTAAGTATGCCTTAAAGAATTGTACTGGTACCAGTGCTTTGAATTGTCACTCAAAAGAACAGCTGTCACTCTGAGTGGAGTAGATAATAATCTTAACGATTTTCATTTTTCTTTGTTAATTTTAGTGCACAGACACAGGCTGCTTTTTGCCTGTGTTGTCTGGTTAATATTTATGTATTTCTTCTGGAAACTGGGAGATCCATTTCCTATCCTCAGTCCAAAACATGGTAAGTTTTCTAAAATATTTCAATTGCTAGCTTCCTGAAACAAAACAGTATACATGCCATTCCAAGTTATGTCTTTCTGATCAAAAAGAATGGTCATATGTTACTGTTTGGTCAGGTTGTCAGAAATAATGGGTAATTTCTGTGCACCTGCACAGCACAATCTGTATGTAGTATATTTACTAAGATACAAGTCCCATTGTGTTCATTGGGTCTTACTACTGTAAGTGTGGATAGCAGTTCAGCTTTAGGAAGTACAACATCTAAATCATATTTATTTATGCTTCAAGAATCTTTATTAGTAATCTAGTTTTAACAGAAATAATATGCAATCACATGTGTGTTTGTGAAGATGACAAAACAGTGTTCCAGCTGTCTGTATTTTCTTACTTACCTAGCACTGATGATTATTAAGAAGTAAAGTACAGTGCTTGTCCCTCCCCTTCCCTTTGAAGGGCATCTTGGTCTCAAAAACCAGTTCCTTCTGGTGAGAATGCTATGCTGATAGCTTTCAGTTTGTAGCATTTATTTTCAAATCCTAGTTTGATTTTTTTTCATTAGAAGATAAATAATTTTTGCACCTGTTTTGTTGGTTATGTTCATATCACCATAGGTTGCACATCAGGAGCACTATATTGGGCTTAAACGTGAAGCACAATCCCTAATTGCAGTTCTGAAAATCTTGGATAGAAAACCTTTAACAAGCAATTAGAATTTCAGGATAACTATTTCTGTCTTCTTGAACTGAAATAGTTGATTAAAACAGCAGTATGAACTAGTGTCTGAGTTTACTTGTTTGTTTTTAAAATTTTCTGTACCCGTTCTCTGTTATGTGGTGATGGTCTGAAAGCCATTGGCTGCTAGATCATAGTGAATTGCTAGGAAACCTCAAATATGGCAACAGTATGGCACAAATATAGTACTGGTCCTGACACACTGGGGAAAAAGAATTTCCACTTCGCTGCATCGGATAGCTTGAGGAAGCACTGCCCAAGGCCATCATGCTTCCTTACACTGTGACTGTTCTGGATTTCAAAGACTGACAATTTTCCAATTAAATCTATCTCAGTCTACATGCCAGTGCAGCCATAGTGTGTATCCTAGTGAAAGTCAATGTGAAACATTGTTTCGTAGGTGATAGCAGACTATGTGCATGAACAAATGGTGATTCTCACTGAGGTGGTTTTTGGCTATTCAAAAAGGAGTATTAGATTATGGCTTCCATGTACAGAGCTGTTTTAAACATTATTGTATTGTGGTTACTCTGTCACTACTGTTTTGGCAACATGAGTGATGTAGTAAAGCTTTCAAAGAAATTCTGAACTCCTGACAGTTGTTTACCAATTGAATATACTCCCAGAGTAGGGAGCTTTGGGCCCTCCATTAATTGATAAACTACTAGGCTTTTAACCTAGTGGGTTAGGAGGCTTACTGGCTCCTTAGCCCTGTTATACTGTCTCAAGCATTTCTGAAGTGCCATTCATGGAGAGGATTATCTGTTTCTCTGAAAAAAGTTCATTTAATATCAAACAACTGAACTTCTCCTGAGAGTTCAGAGATGAGCTGACATGTACAGATGAGGCTATAATAGTGAGTGCTATTCTGCCTTTTTGCATTTAAAGAATATAATCATAGAATCATAGAAATGTAGAGTTGGAAGAGACCGCACAGGCCATCCAGTCCAACCCCCTGCCATGCAGGAACACCCTCAAAGCACTCTCGACAGATGGCCATCTAGCCTCTGCTTAAAAACCTCCAAAGAAGGAGACTCCACTACACTCCAAGGCAGCATATTCCACTGCCGGACAGCCCTGACCGTCAGGAAGTTCTTCCTGAGGTTCAGGTGGAATCTCCTTTCCTGCAGCTTGAATCCATTGCTCCTTGTCCTAGTCTCTGGAGCAGCAGAAAACAAGCCCTCTCCCTCCTCTACATGGCATTCCTTCAAATATTTAAACATGGCTATCATGTCCCCTCTTAACCTTCTCTTCTGCAGACTAAACATACCCAGCTCTCTAAGTCTATCCTCATAAGGCATGGCTTCCAGGCCTCTCACCATTTTGGTCGCCCTCCTCTGGACTTGCTCCAGCTTGACCATCTCCTTCTTGAATTGGGGTGCCCAGAGCTGGACACAGTATTCAAGATGAGGTCTAACCAAAGCAGAGTGATACCAGTACCTCCCTCGATCTAGACACCATACTCCTATTGATGCAGCCGAGAATTGCATTGGCTTTCTTGGCTGCTGCATCACACTGCTGACTCATGTTCAGCTTGTGGTCTATTAAGACTCTTAGATCCCTTTCACACGTACTGCTATCCAGTCACGTGTCCCCCATTCTATATTTCTGTATTCCATTTTTTCTACCTAAATGTGGGACCTTACACTTCTCTCTGTTGAATTTCATTTTGTTAGCTTTTGCCCAGCTCTCCAATCTATCCAGGTCATTTTGAATTTTGATCCTGTCTTCTGGCGTATTAGCAACCCCTCCCAATTTGGTGTCATCTGCAAATTTGATGAGCATGCCCTCTATTCCTTCATCCAAGTTGTTGATAAAAATATTGAACAGCACTGGGCCCAGGACAGAACCCTGTGGCACCCCACTAGTCACTTCTCTCCAGGATGAAAAGCAGCCATTCGTGATCACCCTTTGGGTTTGGTCGGTCAACCAATTACAAATCCAACTAACAGTAGCCCTGTCCAGCCCGCATTTAACTAGCTTCTTTGCAAGAATGTCATGGGGAACTTTGTCAAAGGCCTTACTGAATAATAATGAAATGAAGCTTCTTCTCCTCTTTTTCATCAGGAATTCTATCCATAGAACAGCTTATCAGTCGAGTGGGAGTGATTGGGGTGACCCTTATGGCCCTGCTTTCTGGATTTGGTGCAGTCAATTGTCCATATACTTATATGTCTTATTTTCTGAGGTGAGTATAATGTCTTGAGATAGATAGATAGATAGACAGACAGACAGATAGATATATCTTTGTCTATAACTTCTTTCCTTCACTCTTTCTTTACTCCAGTTTCAGTTACTTCCTCAGAGCTCTTAAATTTCCTCTCCTGCCTTTCTCTGTCTCAGTCATGCTTATTCTAGCTTGATACACTTGTTGTTTTGGTCCAGTCCAGCATCTGTATGTTTAATGGTTGGGCTCAGTTTGAGGATTGGAGGGCCATTTTACCATGTTTTGACCATTGGCAGGCTGTACCCATTTTCCAGTTCCTCCTCACCATGGGAAAAATGCCACTGCTAACAGTGGTGGGGAGGTGAAGTTATATGGGTGTTCAGCTATCTAAAATGCCTTGCTTTCAGTGATTGTGAAAACTGTGGGCAAATTAGCTGGTGCTCCCCCCTTTGCTCCCAGCACCCCTGGAAGGAAGCAAGATATTTCAAAAGGGATGGGAAGCTCTTGCTTAAAGAATAGCAGAGGATGCATGGCTGTAGTAATCTTTCTTCTCTGTGCAAGAGAAGCACAGTTTCAGCCCAATATAACATTTGCTTCTGAGACTACTGGGACACAAACCAGGAGGGGAACTACAGTCATCCCTCCACATGCGCTTGGGTTAGGGGCACAGGATCCCTGTGAATGTGCAAAAACCGTGAATAACTCTAGGCCCTCCCAAACAATATTTCACACACAAAAAAGTATGATCACCATATTCAACCCACCATGGATTCCTTTGAGGCATCAGGGTTCCTTCACAAGACAGAAGTGAGTAGCTGGTGGGACTGCCACCCCACTGCTGCCCCACACCATTTCTAATAGGGACTTACAAGCCTTGTTTGCAGTTTCTTAGTCTCACAGGGCTTGCAGTCCCTATTAAAAATGGCATAGGAAGTCAGCAGAAGTGACAGCAAATAATCCATGAACAATCAAATCCACAAAAGTGAAACCCGGAAATGTGGAGGGCTAACTGTATTTACTGCTGAAATTTGACAGTAAAACATGACAACCAAAAATAATGGACAATTGAGATAGAGATTTGTGGGGAAGAACTAGGAAACACTGGGGATCTTTGGTGGCTACTTGCTCCATGGGCACTGGGACCCATTCCTCTGTTATCCTGTTTACTGGGGGTCCCGGGAGGGACACTTATATGTGCTCTCAATTAACTAAGTTTGGGGAAATTAGCTAGAGCACAAGGTAGCAATGCGAGAGGCAGGGCAACGCAGTGGAATCTTTTACCCAATGTCTACGGGGTCAGACCAAGCCAAGGAGCACACCAAGTTTAAGAATAATTGAGAATTTTATTAAATACAGACAAACAGTGTATGCAACACACGCACTCAGATAACTATAGAAAATAAAGGTTGGAGTGGTATAGAGGGATTTTGAGAGGGATTGTTGAATTGGGTGATACGACACCTGTCCTGAAGCCAGGAGAGGTCTGAAGATTGAGTTCATTGGTATGGAGTCTCAGTATGTGGGACTGAGGGGACAGCTCGCCAAACAAAGCAGCAGCAAGGATGGATGGAAGTCCGGAGTGATCCGAGGAAGGTCTCAGAATCAGGGGTTTTTATAGGGAGAAATGTAACTGCAGGCTATTCTGTACTTGGGGAAAACAATGAGTTTCGGGTGCGAGACAAAGCTTTGGAAAGGTCAAAATTTAAGATGATTGAGTTAGGTCCGAATTAACAAATAGGTAGACAGTATGCAAATGCTCAGTGCTTGACAGTTGAGTATTCAGCTTGCCAAGTTGCCTGCTAGGGGCAGGGAGTTCTTTGTAAGCAGTGTGCATACATAATAAGGGTGTTTGCAGATCTCCTAAAGTGGCGAGCTGGCAATTTCTGGCCTGCCTGGGTGGGGAATGGAATGTCTAGCGATTAGTGGCCGAGCCTAGTTCTGTGTTTGTCCGGGGGCCTCACAAACACGTGGAGAGGGATGGTGGAAGACAGCCAAATTATTGATATCAAAATGATATCTAGTATCCCTAAATCCGGGCTAGCAAATTCAGTAACACCTCTTACACATTTGCTTCTTCCCATATGTCAGGGGAAGTAGAAAACAAGGAGCAGAGGATATATGCAAGAAAGGAAGGATTTCTGGTACTTTCCAGTACAAGCATGGTCCATTGGCAAGGCTGAATTGACCATTCCTGTACTGGTAAGTCAATGCCATATCAATAGTTCTATATTTCTGTCTCTTGTAGGAATGTGACAGATGCAGATATTCTAGCTTTGGAACGTCGACTCCTCCAAACCATGGACATGATTATCAGCAAGAAGAAAAGGTGAGGGAAACATATTGGGACTTTTTTTTTTAAAAAATAGATTCTATCAGGACAATTACTTACCAGTAGACAAACTATTCCTGCTGTACGACATCAGATATTAATTAAAACACCTAAAATAGCTGCAGAACTGATGCATTGGATAAAATGAGTTAGTTTGTTGACTGTGATAAGTAATTTGGTAAGATTAGAATAGTTAGCAAAGTAATATTTTTTTGAAATAGTCTTTGGAAAAAGATGCATTGTTTTCAACCCCCTGTTCACAGGAAAAATGAGTTGTTTATTTTTTAATTTAAATGAATGTTGTGGACTTCAGCATTACTTTTTCGTGCTCTTGAGTATTAATTTATTCATAAGAAGACAGATTTTGAAGTCTTGACTGAATAGCTACAAGGAGATTACACAGAATTCATAAAATGAAGAATGTTTATGTATGCCATCCTATCCTTAGAAGACCTGTGGAATACAAACATGGCTTATTATTATTTCATCTGCTAAAACTGCTAAGCTGCAGGTCATTTAGTTTGAATACTGTCCAGAGTTTGTTTAGTTTTTGTATTATTTCGATAAGAAAAAAACACAAATCCACCACTCATCATAAATAAACATAAGTAAGAGTAAAATCAGGGCCTAAATTCTGTTTCATCTTGAAAGGTAAGCAGGGTTCATTCTGGTTAGTAATTTGATGAGAGACCACCGACAAACACAAGACCAAATTGTGACAGAGGTTAGTTATGTGTGCCACCCAAACCTACTTTACAAGACAAAGGCTGCATGAAGAGATGGAAGTAATGGGAGCATAGCAGGATAATGTTTCCACCCCTCTCCCATCAGGGACCAAGTCTGTGATGATAAATTGTGTGTGTGTGTGGGGGGGTCCTGCTTTTGATTGTTATAGCCTCTCTCGCTGGTGGGAGAGGATTGGAAACATGATCCTATTTACACCCTGATTGGTAGCTATAAAGACTTCCACTGCCCAGTATAGAAGATGGCTGTTATGGTAGCTGGGGAAGGGCGTATATGTAGTTTTAGAGTAAGACTATATAGTCTTAATGAATACAGAACAATTACTGATCTGTAAGGCTAGCTTACAAATCCATAACTGCAAATATAGAATACCAGTTGTCTTCATCATCATCTCATCATCATCATCATCATCGGGGCATATTACAAATTAAAACAAGTGAAATACAGTTTAAATCTACAGAAGGTCAACTTTAACATGGAATTAATTATGAATATGATTCAAGGCACCAGATTCTGTCTGATCTTGAAAGTTAAGCAGGCCCAGTCCTGGTTAGTACATCTATGGGAGACCACCAATGAATACTAGGTGCTGTAGGCTATATTTCATAGAAAGGAAGTGGCAAAAACCACTTCTGATTATTGCTTGCCTGAGGAGGCTTATGCAATTCATGGGGTCACCATAAGTCAGCAGGCAACTCAAAGGCACATACACACAAGAGTAAAATCATTTTCTGGATTTACAGATTCCCTAGATCATCTCAATAGTTAGTGAGCTTTGACAGTGCAAATGTCGTTCAGTTGCGTGATGAATGAGGTACCTTGAGACCTCTGTGGGCAGAAGGTGGAATATGAATGAATGAATGAATGAATGATGGGGTGGAAGGAAAGACTAATTGATGTGTTGTGGTGGTGGTGGTGATGACGATGATGACGACAATTAATTGATGAAATCTAGTTTTTAATTTTTATTAGCTATGAAGAGTGAACAGTTGAGAGTCCTAGCCTGAAGCCTGTGACACTCATGGAGATCACTTCCTTCACAAGGAAGCTATTTGTATATTATTCCTAACATCAACTCCTTTCTTGTAAGCAAATTGCCAAACATGAATGGCTTTCTACATGAAGGGCTGGAATTTGAAGTGGTTTCCATGTTCTTTTTATGTCGTGTGCTCCATGAGGCACCAAGGTTATTTTTTTTCCTAGTTAGTAGTGGTGGCTTCGTGCATAGTGATAATAGTGATGATTGCTTTAAGAAGAGAATAGTATGCAAGATGAGTTTGTGTTAGGGCTTAAATGGAAAGACAAATTCTTCTTACCTTAACTTGTTTACCATGTTATAAGTCATAGTCTTGTAATTCAAAATTTTAAAATAGCTCATAATAGAATGAGATTTATGCTTTGTCCTAAATTACATACATGTGTTAAAGGCTTATTTAGAGAGATGTTTTTGAAAGCCAATGCAGCTACACTAATGACTAAAGTCTGAAAAAAAGTTTAGCTTTTTGTTATCTTCAGAAAATAAATCATAGAATTGCATCCAGGGCAAACCTGCTGAAATTAATGGAGATAGTGTTAGTCATAATCCCCTTAAGTCTTGTTGATTTCAATGAGTTGTAAATGATCCATTGTAAATGATCCATTGTTGTAAATGATCCCATAGAGCATTCTTTAATTTGTGAAGCACCGCATGGCTCTAAATTAAGTATGTGATAGATAGACATTGTCTTTTCTCAGAAAATCTGGATCTAAGTGCTTAGTATGTGTGTATGTACCTTTAAGTTACCTGTTGACTTATGGCAACCCCATGAATTTCATAGGGTTTTCTTACGTAGGGAATATTTAGAGTTGGTTTTGCCAATTCCTTTCTCTGAAATAAAGCCTAAAACACTTGGTATTTGTTGGTGGCCTCACATCCAAGTACTAACCAGGACTGACTGCTTAGCTTAGCTTCAAAGATCAGACAGGATCTGGTACTTACTTAGCTTCAAAGATCGGAGAGGACCTGGTACATACCTAATCCTTTTTTGAATTGTACTAACATAAATTTTACTCTGAAAAAGATTTCGGTCTTTTACTAGAACTTGGAACAGCACTTTAGACAGTCTAAATATTAAGACTTTGAAAGATTGGCCACACTGGGTTGGATCCTGCTTTGGTTATACTTAAGATTAATGGAATGTGAACTAGGACTCAGCTTAACCCCACTGATTTCACTCTGTCCTCTCCAGGTGTTACTAAAGATGGATCCAGTCCACTATAAACTTGTGCTTTGTTTAATTTTGGTTCTAGTTTGTAATCTTGTTTTTTAGCACTTGACTTTTCCTCCCATTCAGGATAGCAATGGTTCACAGAAACATGTTTCAGAGAGGAGAAGTCCACAACAAGCCCAGTGGTTTCTGGGGGATGATAAAAAGTGTTACAACATCTTCATCAGGCAGTGAAAGTATCCTTTATGTTTTGCTTTAGAGAATGCGAAAGTAGCAAGTCGGTTGACAGATAGCAATGGAGTGAAAATAAATTGAAAAGAAACAATGTGAGGAGCCCATTTGTTAAAGTGTAGGGAACAGACTACATAGAACCCCTTACCTGCAACTCTTTAGTGTTATATGACTTACAGAGTATAATGGTAAAACAGTCCTATTTCTGTGTCTGGGTGTGAAAGCTTGAAAGTAAAGAAAACTGAAGGGAAGACAATCAATACATTTGAAATATGATGCCAGAGGAGAGTTATCCATATAGCATAGACTGTTTAAACAACAATTCAAAGGGTCCTAGAACAGATCACTCCTGAACTTTCACTAGAAGCCAAGATGAATAAACCAAGGCTGTTGTATTTTGAACATATTATGAAACAACATGACTCTCTGGAAAAGATGAGTAATGCTCAGTGGAAGTGGAAGACAAAGTGGAAGGAAAAGAGGAGGAACGCCTTACAGGTGGATTGATTCAGTCAAGGAAGTCACAGCTTTGAGTTTACACTTTGCAAGACCTGAGCAGGGCAGTTGATAACTGGAGCTCTTGGACATCTTTCATTCATAAGGTCATAAGTTGATGTCGACTTGACATAAAATAACAACAGAAACCTGTGAGTACAGAATACAAAGCCCTTATCCATTGAGGCACTTACTCTTTACAAAAGCAAGCAATTCTGATAACTGACAGTGTATGCAAATGAGAAACATGCTGTTAGGCATGGACTTAGCTCTGTATTCTAGTTTACCTTCTATAATATGCCAATGTTGATTTACATACGAAGGAAAGAAATGTCGTGGCAAATTGCCAGATATTGATTGCTATTGAAGTTGTCTTGTGTTGTGGTTTGCTCTTATCTTCTTCACTGTGTTTGGATATTCTGGATTACAGCTGAGATTTCAACAGCGTGCAGATATGAGGTGTTAACAGCTAACAGATACATGAGGTTGAAATTTTGCACAATTTTAAATGTGTAGCTACTGCAATATTTATTCCACTCTCTTGCCATAACTTCTCAGACAGCTTGTCTGAACATTACAACATTGTACTCTTTTCTTCCACCTCTGCTGGAAGCAACCAGTGATTTGAACATAGAAAAGGCATAGTGTCATGCCCTTAAGAAAACAGATAAATTGTCCTAAATGTTACAGAGGGAGACATGCAATTCTAGTATCCCAGTATTCATTGAAATATTGTCCAGTTTGCATCATCCATTGTAGTCCTGTAGATGGCAGTGGTGTGCAATTTCTAGTCTGTAGTAAATAAATAATAAAGTAGCTACCTTGGTTCATGAGTAAAAACAAAATCCATGGATGGGTAGTGATTTTTGTTAGGATCAATAAAATGCCACAGAAGTGTACGTGCTTCCAAATTCTCCAGAACTTCTTATTAGGCTATGAAAAGAAAGAGTGTGAAAAGCACCAGAAAAGTCCCCCCAAAAGTTGAGAAGCTGCAACCATGTGCTCTGCAGTTAAACTTTATCCTAAAATGGGATTACAAACTACGTGCATCTCTGGTGGATGCACAAGTATCAGATTAAACCTATCAATGTACAGTATATTGGGAAAAAGAATCAGAAGTCAGTTTCTATTTGTGGAAAGACAAAGGTTGGCTGCCACTGAGTTCTATCTATTCCATTGGGTGAAATTACACAAGATCGCTGAATTTAAAGCAATTTTCAGAACAATGCCACTGCAAAGTGAACTACACTGTGCTTTCAGCAAGTTGCTGGATGTTTATGTACTGTGTGCCTCTGTTACTGATAGTTTTGAAAGCTTTGTTGTGAGTCTGCTGCGGTGAAGGATTGAAAGGAAACTGGAAGTGTGTGCTTTTTTTTTGTTAAGTTGATGTTAAATGTGATTTTACCCTTGACAACTTTGGTTTGCCAGATCTGACACTTATCCAGCAGGAAATAGATGCTCTAGAAGAGCTGAGTCGGCAGCTTTTCTTGGAAACGGCTGACCTGCATGCTACCAAGGTGCAGGCTAAGGGGATTGTTCTCAGTCCTGATGGGTGGGTAAAAGGAACTGCAGGGTGGGAAAAAATGGTAGAACAAATTTGGAAAACACCCAGCTTTAGCTTTATTATCTGCTGATTATTTTTTTTCTTTTCCTAAAAATATTAATGATCAAGACCGTTACTTGGTTCAAGCCTTCTCATGGAATCATACACATGAGAATAAATCAGACATTTGTATTGCATTGGGAGTTACTGGCTGAATAGACTGTAATCCATTTATGGAAGGCCTTCATCAAATAGTGAATACACATGTAATGTTAGTCAAAGTGTGGAAAAATTATTTTCTGGAGCACAGTTCCCATACTCCCTGAGGCAGCATGGGCAGCATTCATACTAGCTAGCTGGAGGATTCATGATATTGTAGTACCTGTTAGAGCTATGAATTTAATATCATTTACCAAAACTGTTAAAAGAAAGAGCGAACATAATCTTTTGACTTAAAAATGCTCTCAGAAGCTTGGAAATCTGGGTTTGTTTTCCTATTGTGTATTTTGAATTGATATGTCCTTGGCAAATCTTAATCTGGCAGCTATGAAAGAGCCAACATTTACACTCCCTGTGTATCACATGGTCTGTATGGCATGTTAACTGTTTTATTGATGAGAAATCCTTGAGATAAGATGTACCAACTTAAAATGAATGATTCATGAAACTGAAAAAAAAAATTGCTCTTTGCAGGAGAGAATAGAATACTCAAAGACATTCCAAGGGAAATACTTCAACTTTCTGGGCTATTTTTTCTCAATCTACTGTGTTTGGAAAATTTTTATGGTATGTAATTCTACTATTGAGATAATTTTTTATGGGTTTTTTCAAAAAAATTTTAGTATGGTGAAAATTGCATTTTAGTAGATTCTTAGTACGTCTTTTGCTTTATTCTTCATTCCGTCCCATTTATGGAGTGTGAATGTGGCACAGTTTGGTATGCATTTTCTCACAGCTGTTTAGAAGTACGTAACCTTTTTGGATTAAAAAAGCCCTGTGTGATGTCTTGTTTCTTAAAAGTAAAATTGTTTTTCAGGCAATGAGGCACATCTTTTACTTTATAATTACATAACTTCACTGGATAGTTTACATTTTCGTATAGCCTAGCTAGGCAGTATACTATGGAAGAGGCATGCATGTGTCTTATGATGATTCTAGTGAAGGTATTGAGTACATGTTCTCCCTTTTCATCTTCCTTCTTTCAGGCAACAATCAATATTGTGTTTGACAGAGTTGGGAAGACTGATCCAGTTACAAGAGGAATTGAGATTACTGTGAATTATTTGGGGATACAGTTTGATGTGAGTGCTTCTAAAAATTTCAGCTTCTTTCAATAATGTTCCTTTATATTTATTGCATTCTACTCTGTTCAGAGCTGGTTAATGTGTGAGTTCTTAGATTCTTAAAGGGCTGCATGGTCTTGTAAAACATACTGGCAGATGATTCACTTAGAACAGCTGCTTTGTTTTAAACCTAGATTATTGTATAAGGATAGCACTTCAGTAATGTTTCTGTGTGCTTCTAGCAAGACTTGGAAATTCTGCTCTGAACCTTCAAGATATTAAAAGTTGAAAATTGCCTGAGATTTTACAGTATGTTTTATCAATATTGATTTTAAGTTATACTTTAGAATCTGTATCAGTCTTACTTTGTTTTTAATTTGTACAGTTCCATGCATGTTTCTGCAGTATTGGACTTTTTTTTTCCTTTGCTCTAATCCATTTATGACAGTTGCAGATGATACAGATTAGCCACACATCTTTCCCCACAGCCCTGCCTATTTAAAGGTGTCTGGATAGGAGCTTAAAGTTGCTATAGATAAAGAAATGGCTTTCGATGTTTCTGATGTGGTTGCTAACTGTAGCTATGATCCAAAAGATGGTATAAAGAAGAAGTTTTGGGTTTGCTTTCCAAATTGTCCCATGACAAAAACATGTTTGAAACCTGGTTTAAAGAGACTGTTGGAGGAAGCTAGACTGGGGCCCTCATTGCTCTCCTTTCACCAGCAGGCAAAATATTCCTATTAAAGCAGACTTTTAATATATAAGCAGGTGGACTTTTAATTTATTGAGGTGTTTTAAAATGTTTTGTAGGGTTTTTTAAAAATAATTGCATGTTTGTTAATGTTTTTAATTGTTTTAAATGTTTTATTAATGCTTTTAACTTTTTTTGGAATTGTCTTGAGTCCCACTCTGGGAGAAAGGCGGCATATAAATATAATAATTAAAAGAAATAAGTAATAAATATGTGTGCAGAGGGAATAAGATAAAAAACATGCTGGATTTGACATTGGTTTGAAGATTTGGATGGCATATGCAGTCTTAAAATGAATCACAGTTCATGGCAAGATAAGTTCAAAAAGTCCAGATTGAGCCTCAAATTTTAATTATGATATAAAAATACCTTTTGCTGATCACAAAGAAGTTCTTAACTGGAATTTTTTTTTTAAATTTCAGATAGCCAAATGGGTTTTATAAATGTGAGATATTATTGACTTCTAATACAATTTGTGATGATGATAAGAAAAGTATAGTTGGCCCTCCATAGTTGCGGGTTTAACTTTCACCAATTTGATTATATGCAAGTTTCTGCAATCCCTGTGCCGCCCCCCCCCCATCTCAAAGGTTTCTTTTCTGGGGAAACCTTTCCTCTTGGTGACTCTGATTATGCTGCCAATCTTTTAAAAACCCACTTTGTTTTGTTGTCTTCCACCAGCCTCTGCCTGGCCACGTAAGGATGGCTTGCAGCCCACTACAAACCCCATTCTGATTCCCCCCACCCAAGAAAGGAAATGAATGAGAGAGGGTGTGTGTGGGGCCACCATGCTATTGTAGCTCCCCCCTTTTCCCTGATCTGGTTTGGACCCCAGGTGCCTGTTCTCCCTGCATACCTCAGCCCCCTTCCTGCAGATACACACACACATTAGAAAGTTAAGAGGAGACATGATAGCCATGTTTAAATATTTGAAGGGATGCCATGTAGAGTAGGGAGTGGGCTTATTTTCTGCTGCTCCAGAGATCAGGACAAGGAGCAATGGATTCAAGCTGCAGGGAAGGAGATTCCACCTGAACCTCAGGAAGAACTTCCTGACGGTCAGGGCTGTTCAGTGGAATATGCTGCCTTGGAGTGTAGTGGAGTCTCCTTCTTTGAAGGTTTTTAAGCAGAGGCTGGATGGCCATCTGTCAGGAGTGCTTTGAGGGTGTTCCTGCATGGCAGGGGGTTGGACTGGATGGTCCCTGTGGTCTCTTCCAACTCTACATTTCTATGATTCTATGATTTTGATATTTGCGGATTTTCTGCTTTTGCTGTGGTCTTGAGCCCCTAACCCTAACATGTTCTGAGACTTGAAGTATTTCTGGACTTGAAGAGAAATAACTCTGTTTATAGTACGTGGTGGAGTTCTGACATCTTACTGGACTGGTTTTTCACTTGTCAGTTGTTTCAGTAGACATGAAATTGACCCATAGCTGTAAGAGTAAATGCATTTTTCACTAAAATAATGTAGAATGTTCCATGGTAGTTCACACTTCATGCTGAAGATTACCTGGAGCATAAGTTGTGGGAGATTGACAAAAAAAAATTATACATTTTTGTTTTGTTTTGTTTTTGGGTATGTATTGGCCATCTGTTGACGGAGAGTTAGAATTATTTTAATATGCTCATGTTAAAATATTTGTTACAACAGTCACATTTTTGAAACTTTATACGGTACTTCATATAAATTCAGGCAGGTGCTAATTAAGCTTCCAACTCCCAGCATGATATATTCTAAACTTTTAGAAAATTGAGTTTTAAAATAGGCTTTTCAGTTGACGGTCATTTATTTGAAACCTCAGTCTTAATCTGCTGCTAGCCCAGACAATGACAGCAGCATCAGTCTTCATTACAAGAGGCTTACATTAATTACCTCTATTCCTTAAGTCTAAAGTTTTCACTCTGACTTCTGTGCTGACTGTGTGTACAAGAGCTATAGGTTTGCAGCTAAAATATCTCAAGTGTATATCTAGGGAGCCTGGCTGTTTATACTCAAGACGATATAGCTATGAATCTTTCTGAGGGTTTCGCCATCTCCTCTCTCTGTGTCATTTCAGGTAAAATTCTGGTCCCAGCATATTTCCTTTATCCTCGTTGGAATAATTATTGTCACTTCTATCAGAGGTTTATTGATAACACTTACTAAGGTAAGTTTGGGCATGAAATGGTTATACAATTGGTTGAACAGAGGAGAGTGTGAATGGGATAATTCAGTCCTTCTGCAAGATTTAATAGAACTGTACAGAATAAAAAAAAAATAGATTCCATCCTCCACCCCCAGTAATGTGTAGTTGCAGCAGATTGGTATCTCCCTATCTTTGTACTTTGAGAAAGCAGAGTTGTATACAACATTATAGTAAAGTTAGAAAAACATGACGTTTTGTGGTAGAATATCTATTTTGACTGTTCCTTGAAATTTTGCTTTTGGTAATATACTAAACTTTACCTTAAAGGTGTGTTGGAATACAAAGATTACTGATTGTTGTTATGTTCCGTCATGTCAATTCTGACTTACGGCAACCCTCTCATAAGGTTTTCTTGGCAAGAGTCATGCCAGGGAAGTTTGTTGTTGTCTTCTTCTGAATCTAGCATACAGCACATGGTTTTCCCTGCCAGTCTTCCTTCCAAGTACTAACTAGCCAAATCCTACTTTGCATCTGATATCACTGGCATCTCTGGAATGCTACTATTTTTCTTGCGTGCCTAAAAACATTGGAGTGGCAATTGCAAAGTTAGAAAGGAACCTGAAAGAAACCTGACCATAACAACAGCAAATTCAATTGCATGGTGATCATGTAAAGACTATTTATAGTTGGATAATACTATAGTGGTGATCATAACTCTGCCTTATACATTCACATTGGGGATGGAAGAATCATGGTCATTATATCAGCAGCATTTTTTTCCAGCCATCACAGTCCCTTGAATTGTTTCCAGCAGTAGCCAGGTTTGTGTGTTTGAAAGAGTACCCACCTGAGCATGATCAAGGCAGCTTGCATGTAAAGCAAAACATCTTCTGTATCAACCTTACATAAAATGTAATTTCTTGTTTGTAGTCCAGATGGATGTGGAGGACATTGTGTTATATCATCAAAGTGGAAAAGAGTCTTGTCAAGCCATCCTAATGGTTTGACATATTAAGGATTAAATCCAGCATCTAGTTCAGTGGGTCTACTGTATTTAGTAATTAAAATTGGATGTAGTGTAAACTTCTTCTAATTGGCTATTCTAAATAAGTTGGTGATCTAACACACTAGTATTCTATAGTCATGTTCAGTGTGTGGAATTGGCATTAGGTGATGGATATTGTGAAGTCATTTTCTAGTTTAGTTCTACAGATATTATTAAAACCATTGTTGATAATATGTTGTCTCTGTAGGAGTGTAATGATATGTTCTGGTGACCTAATTTTGTTTGACTTTCTCCACAGTTTTTCTATGCTATCTCAAGCAGCAAATCTTCCAACGTTATTGTTTTGTTGCTGGCACAGATCATGGTGAGTATTTCAAGGAACCTTGGTGAAAAACTACTTCTTGTCCTCTCTGATCTATGCAGTCAGCAGGGGAAATGCCTGATATTTCCTTTCTCCTCTCTACAGGGGATGTATTTTGTGTCTTCAGTGCTGCTGATTCGGATGAGCATGCCCCTAGAGTATCGCACCATCATTACTGAAGTTCTAGGGGAATTACAGTTTAACTTCTACCACCGCTGGTTTGATGTTATATTTCTTGTCAGTGCTCTCTCCAGTATCCTCTTTCTATACCTGGCACATAAGCAAGCTCCCGAAAAACATATGGCACCCTGAGTCCCTCTTAGTCCTTTGTTGCATGGTGGATGATGCGTTTGGCATATTGCCATCTTTTACTGGCTGTTCCTGTGATGGACAATCAGCTGTTTTGCGTCAGATCAGATGATTTGCTGTGGGCAAAGAGAGACAAGAGGCAGCCCTTGGAACACAAACATGTCCTTGTGGAAAGAAACCATGAGGGGAAACATACAGAGAGCTCTTTAAAAACAGGAGTGGGAGAAGCTTTTCTATAGTGTTGGATAATGGGACTTGCAAAGTTGTCATAATCTGGAAAGTGGTCGTTCTGGAACCAAATGTCTAAATAAATCAGATTTTGTAATAATTCACAGTATTTGTCCATCCATCCTAGGCTTTTTGCAGATAAATTGCAGCTTAAAGGAGGAATGAAGAGTAGTAAATTAAGTGTGTAGATGTTTCTAAAGCAGCCTAGGAAAGACTGTGACCAAATTGAGTACAGCCTACCAGATTTTTTTTGGTAGGCCATGCAGTGCTGTATTAAGAAAAGCATTTTAGCCTTTTTGTTTGTTCGTTTCATTAGTACGTTGGCCAATTCTCATCAGTGTTTGTTGTTAAGTAAAATTCAGACCTCCTAGGATTTCAATGGGAAATGTTTGTATCTTTTATACTAGATTTCCTCCTTGTGTATCCCATAGTAACCTGGCACATTGCAGATAGAATATGCTAGAGCCTCCATGCTGATGTTTGATATTCTCCCCTTGATGTACACAGAGATGTGGACATGCAGAATAAAATGTAGAGGGAAAAGTTCTGGTAGCAGCAGGTAATAAAGGCATAGAAGGCTGCCCTCTTTTTCTTTAAGCAGCAATTATAGTCTTTGAACTTTTCTCTCTCACATAAGCTGTCCATGTAACACTATCTATTCTATGTGGTATGTGCGTTTGGTGGGGGAAGGGGGACACTGCAAGATTTAGTAGTGATTGACTTAATTCCTAATTGGATTGCAGTGTCAATGGAATTCCTTCACCAAGCTGTGATTGGAAGCTTCTATCTGGTCCTCACAGCAGATAAACAGAAAGAAGAAAAGTAATGGGGCTGAGGAAAGAATGGTAAAAAAACTACACGATACAGCATGCTTACTGTGTGAGAGACAGGAAATGCGAATTTACAAGTGAAATCTTACATCTGTAGAGAATCAGGGTAAGGGACACCAGGGGTCAAGGTATTTACTGTGTGGGAAAGAGAAAAGTCACTTCATTCCTCATTGCCTTTCAGACCTTTTGTGAGGAGTTTTGCTTTTGGGATGGAGGAGTGTTGATGGGGCCCCAAAGGACTTCACCAATTCTCCACAGGACTGCATGCGACCTGCAGGCTCCCCAGTCCCACCTCGGCTTTAGACAAATATGAGTCCCTCTTTCAGTTTAAAAAGCCTCTCTTGTCCCCATTTTTTCTATCAGAAATTGGCAAAGATAGAGGGAGAGCTGTTGCAATTTTTAGGTTGCAGGAACAAAATAGTTTGCATAAACGTTCTATATAACTAGACCGCTTGGATGTAGGTAAGAGTGAAATTTTATTTTAAACGAAGTTATCAAAAGACTTAGTACTGGAGATAATAAATCCAGTTGATAAGATAGTTTGTGGCAGCCTCTTCCAAGTGGTTAAAATACTTGGCAGCAGAATCTAAAATTAGTACATTCTAAAATGTCTACACATCAGTGCTTGTTATTTGAAAATGGTAAACAGATATAGTATGATAAATTTTAATAAAACTATATGCCACTGTATGTATAGGTGTCATATTAGCTTACTACCTTTCATGAGGAAGCCTTTGTCTGCAGCTTACACATAACATACAAGCTGGGACAGTGGATGGTGTTTTATGTGGACAGTGGCTTTGCAAAAATGATTTTATTAAACTAATATAATCACATCTTCCTCTGAAATGGCTAAAAACACAATCATGTAGCATCCCAATCTCATGCATGTTTGTTTCAGAAGTAGCTTCTACGGTGTTCAGTGGAACATAAGTTTCAAATAAACATCTAACCAATAATATTAGTAACTCTTTGGTTCAGAATAGAAGTCATATAGCATTGCCCTTTCAAGTACAGACATGGGAAGATAATGTAATTTCTGGTATCACAGTCTGGTATCTCCTTCTTCTGAGTCAACTGAGTCTGAAGAGGAGGATAAGCTGGCCTAGAAAAGAAAAGCAATTAAGTGTTAACAGCAGCTCAGCAGTATCCGTGAGCCCTCTCTATTGTCTGATTGACTATTTTGCAGTTTCAGAAGAATGACAAATAATGGAATATTGTTAGTAGTTAATCAGAAGCTTTTATCATTCTGTGGTTTAAGTGCTGCTTGAGGTCAGATAAAGTAGCTTTCTCAGCTAAATAGCTCAGTATTTTTATGAAAAAAAAGTTGGAGGGGAAGGCACTAAAAATAAGACAATCCTAGGAAAGAATATGATCTCAGAGTGCATGTGCTCATTAGAACTTTCTTGCCTTTTTATGGTTTATGAAGTTAATGCCAGTGGGTCTCTGAAGGGCAAGGAGTATGTACGCTATTTAACATTCTATATGCAAATATATTATGTTTGGGTATACATTTTGATGTGTATTGGTCATATTAAAATATTTTTTATCAATGGCATAAGAATGTATTTTTATAAGTTCATCCCTGTAGGTCTTTTAGATGTAGTTAGATATTTTCTATTTTTTTGAGAATTACCACTGAAGATTCCCCCACTCCCCAGTGGGCTGGGAAAAGTTGTATGGGCACTCTGAGATCACAGTATTCTTAAGACGAAATAACTTGATCACTTACTTCCAATCTAATCATATTTAGTTGGCAATTAAATACTATTTATTTCAATGGACTTTCAGTCCAAATATGTATTCTCAGGATTCCAGCCTTAAGCAGATTCCACGCTCACTCATTTGGCTTCTCAAATTTTATAAGCAGAGTAACTCACTGTTTCTTGTTCTTCTGTCTGGGAGGGTGGTGTCTCTGGATAAGGAGGTGGGTCTTTATTGTCATCATCTAATGGATCCGCCATGGAGGCAGTAACAGATATATTGCGAGACTGAAAGTATTGATAAGCTTCTTCTCCACATACTAATAGTGTCAGCCTGTTGCCGCTATCAAGGATTTTTGCTACTACAACATCATAGACCTCATTCTCCACATTGACACCATTCACTTCTATCAAGATGTCATCAACTTGCAGTCCTGCTATATCTGCTGGCCCATCCTTCTGCACCTGTAATTACATTGTGTTAGAAGAAGACATTCCACTGGTTGAGTGTAGGTAGCAGCATAGGGTGGCTAGGGTATTAGCTCACTAAACTACTGAACATCTATTCACAGTAAGAAGTTTGTAGGCCTTTGACTTTTACAAACAATACACAATTGTTAAACAGTACGGTGCTTCTTAAGTTATCAGCATGTGCATTGATGAAATAAAGAAGACAATATAGTTGATTTTGTTGACACAGCCATTGAAGGCTTTTTTTTCTTTTTTGAGACACAACTGCCAGATTAGGATAGTGGCATCGTTGGATCTTTAGAAGGACATTTTTCAATAGATCTCCAATTGCATTGTATATCTCTATTCTGCTCTCAAAGAACTTGGAACGTTTTAGCACAATTGTAAAAGATTCCAAAAATATTTAGTACTGGCAAGAAGCAGAATATTTGAAGAGCGAGGTGTTTTCCAAAACATTTCTTCTATGATCAGTTTTCTAATAACACAACCATATACATGTCTATTCAGAAGGAAATCTCACAGAATTAATTAGGAATTATCCCTAGGTTTATATGTACAAGGTATATACAGCTCTGCAGGCTGAGATGGTATACATGTTTAGTTCTTCTCAGTATGTTATCAGTACCATGGAGTAACAAATTTACACCTAATTGATACAACTAGAGCTTGAGTAGGAATTGTGTCCCTCCAGATGTTGTGGGACTACATGCCTATAAATGTCATAACTAATGGTAGGGAATCTTGGGAGTTGCTGTGAACAACGTTTGGAGGATGGCATAATTCTCAGAGCTGCACTACACTGAGTGGTTTGAATAGCTTGGAAACCTAATGTGAGTGTATGCCGGCAAATGTACTAGTTCTGCTGGTAACTTTTTATCTTCAATTCTAGGGTTGTATGCTGCAAGACACTGAAGGTAATCAGGCAGTAAATTTTGGATGGTACTTTGCATATTTTCGTGCTGTGATACTTTTAATTTGACATTTTGATACTTTTTAGTATCCTTTTCTGTGTATGTATTTGTCTGTTATTGTCAAACTGTCTTCAACTTACAGCAACTCTGAATGAGAGACTTCCGAGTCACCCTGTCATTCACAGGATTGCTCAGGTCTTGTAAACTCAGGGCTGTGGCTTCCTTAATCAAGTTTATCTGCCTGTAATATGATCCTCCTCTTTTCCTACTGCTATCTACTTTGCCAAGCGTTATTGTCTTTTTTAGTGAGTCATGTCTTCTCATGATATGTCAAAAGTATGACAGTCTCAGCTCGGAATTTAGATTAATACCTCTTTGATAAACTGGCCAGGTAGATCCTTGATGGCATTCAAATGGAAGCCAAATCCACTGGGACCCTTTACCAACTTGCAGAGCCTGGGCTTATGGTTGGCTTCCTCAGTAAATGCTGGCACTTCTGCCTCATGTGGAGCTGGAGCTTGTGTCATTTGCTGGTAGAGGCATGGAGATATTTTAGCCTGAATAAAGGAAGAACAGAGAAGAATCTGTTGCAAAAGTGCCACTGTCAAGTGCAACTAAAAAAACTCACACATGCTGTAGGACAGGAAATCAAGGAAGTCTCAAGACCATGTGGATTCCCCCCCCCCAGCATCAGGCCTATTGGTCTCACCCCCACATCATCATAATTAATTATTATTTATTAATATTATCATCTTTATTTATACTCTTCCTTTTCTTCAAGGTTGTTAACTCCAGGCAGCTTACAAATTAAAATGATTACAACCATAGAAGAAGTCAACATTAAAATAGAATTAAACTATTAACATTAAAGCAATTTAAAAATTACACTTAAAAAGGATGAAAAGCAGTCAAAAACAATTCAGCACTCTCTTTTCCCTTAAAAATCTTGAGTTCTAAAACCCCGTTCAAATTTTAAAAAAAGTTTTCAGCTGATGATGGAAATACAGCAACAAAGGAGCCATTCTGGTCTCCCTAAAGAAGGCATTCCAGAACCTAGGGGCAACCAGTGAGAAGATTGTGTCTCATCTCTTCACAAACACACATGCCCAGTAATCAGTACGGTATGTATAGATCTCCCACCTTGTGCATGAATGTCATCCCCACAATAGCTCAAAAACAAGTGGAGGTGCTTTGCTAGAGAATCTCATCACTGTGCAATGGTTGCATCTTCTTGTCCCTTGTTGCTTGGTTGTTTTCTGCTATCTAGCTGAGCACAGTGTGTGTGTAGGACAATAGGCAAGTCCCACCCCTCATCTCCATGCATGCTGTTCAGTGGGAAATAATTAAATAGTGTGCATGGAAGTGATTGTAACAGGCAGGGAGGTGTTAAAAATGAGATCTGTATGTGCATAGATAGCAGAGTGTCCTTTTACCATGCTGTACACCCCCACTTCATGATCTGATTGGCAATGAATATTATTTAATTGACATGAAATATAAATCATATATTTATGGCTGAAAAGTCATGTTGGCAAAGAGGACTGGCTGTACACACGCAAAAGTAGGTCAGAAGGGACCTCAAGGCATGGCCAGGTCACAAGTTCAGTGAAGATTAGTCAGATCCTCTCAATGACCCAAACATAGAAAACAACAGCCACCAAAACTCCCAGAAAAGCACCAATGCTCAATGCCCTGTAACCTCCTTCTTGCTGAACTTCCCCCTTTTGTTCCCTCACCTGCCCAAACGTTAAGAAGCTATCAGTTCCCATCAATGCTTTGTCATATAACACTAAGACCAATAGCCAGCTCCAGATTCCTTCGTTTGTTCTGTCAGAGAGCCATTAATACCTCCCCCTTCAGGGCAGAAAAAGAGTATTTACACCTAGCCTCCAAACCCTATCATTCGTCACATCTTGGACACACGTAGGTGTGCCACCCCATCCGTTTGCTCCCCAATTCTCATGCCCTGGGATAACCTCAAACTCTCACGTCTGAGCCATTTTGCCATGACTTTCTTCTCTTTAGGTCTGATAAATATCGCCCACTTCATCCTAACTCGTCGCTATCCAATTTTCCCTCCTGGGATGGTTGTGAGCCTGCTTGAATTTTGCACATGTCTGATTTTTTCTCCAATAAAACATTCTTTTGAACTCCAACTGGTGTCTCTGCATTAGTACCTCAAGTTACCCCCCGCCTTCCAGACCTCCTTTTTGAGCTGTAATACGCTGCCTTTCCACGGAGGCATTGGTATTGTGGGTAGACCCTAGAGCCACCTACCTTTTGGGGTAACAGTGCATCAGTGGAGTGCATTTGTGTGAAATAAATGGAGAGAAGAGTGCAGAAGCAAGAAAAATGAGGTGTTTGGTTCACTTCTGATGTTTGTTCCAGCCGAACTCCTCTGCTTCAGCTCATCACCAAATAATATTTTGAAAACATCACAACACTATTCCAAGTGACTCCTTGTACTCAAGCTGTTGCTCTTACCATTTTGTACATGGCATCTGTCTCTTCATCCACAACTAGCAGTGTTGTTTTTTCACCAGACTGCCTGATTTTCTCCACAACAGCATGATGGTCCAGTGCTTCAACTGGCTCTCCATTTACAGCTACCAAGATGTCATTGTCCTTGAGACCTACTTTATCTGCAGGGCTGCCAGAATCAATGTCCTTAATTAAGTGACCTGTCCTCAAAAATAAGAAATACCTTACATTTAGTAAAGCGCAAACAAGTCTAGCTGGTGATTTTTATCTGAAACCATAATCATGGTTTAGGTCTCTTTATAGAGTTAAACTAACTTACAGAATGTAGCCTTTAAAAGCTTTAGATTATGTCAGCTTCCAAGTGGAAGTCATAGCATTTGAAAGGGCAGTAGACAAATGGATCTGTGTCCAGATAAGGGTTCTATCTGTTATGGGTTCCCATGTGGCCATGGGTAAATCATTTTCTGTAAAAATGTTAAGAGATCTAGGCTGTACTGTACTGAGGACCTGTCAAGTCCTATGTTCTGTTTGCAACATAACTCCATATGCCTCCAAGAATCCCACAAGCAGAGCATGAAGCATCCATCCCTCCTCTGCTATCTGTCCCCAGCATCTGGTATTTAGACACATTCAGTGTTAGAACATAGAATGTTCATTTAGCCAATAGCCATTCACAAGTTTAACTTGAAAGCCAATTTAGCACCATATAATGAGAACCAGTGTGGTGTAGTGGTTTGAGCATTGGCCTGTGACCGGAAACCGGTGCTGAAATTCCTGCTCAGCCATGGAGACTCACTGGGTGACCTTGGGCAAGTCACATTCTCACAGCCTTAGAAGAAGACAGAGATATATTTAACACGAGAGCAAGGGCCTTATACCCGCTGCCCTGTGTGCTGGCACAGGGTTCTGATAGGAAGGACTTAATGTTTTATGTGAGTTTCTAGGGGTGGAACCATCAGTTGAACAGCCCCATTGTTACTATTATTTTAAGGAGACTACAAAAGCTATGATTTCTGGGAGAACTTTATGGATTTTATTAAGCATCCTCCTTCCCAATAATCCAAAGACTGCTATTGGCTTTGAGAACAATCAACTGATGCCAACAGGCAAAAGGAGCAACACCTATCTTATAAACTCATGCCAGTCTATGTCCTGGTTCATACCTTTTCCATTTTGTTCCATTCTCAAGTAAAATCCGTAACCATTATTGCCTTTCTCAAGCTGAAGACTTCGTGGTTTGTGAGGTAATAATTTCAGACTAGCCATTCCTCTTGTCAGCTGCATGTTGTGTCTGTTGTAATACTGATCAGTTTCTTTATTAGATAGCAGAAATACAACTTGGTTCCCAGACCTTCTTACCTAGGAACACAGACATACTATAAGGATACTTCTGCCACCATGCAATGTAGGGGGATATGGACTTGTACAGCGTTCTGTTGTGTGTATAGACTTGTATAAGGTGATTTGGAAAATATCCTGTCTTCACAGAACTTACCCTTCCATCTTTCATAGACAATCTCATAGAGAGGGTTAAATTGTTTTAAAATGTTACATGTGAAATCTGTGTTTCATTAGATCCAAACTCTAGTCTTACAGCAACAGCCTTTAGTATTAGAGATTAATAGGTCTCAATTTAATCATGAATGAGTGCAATTAATTTCAGTTGATCTACCCTACATAACAGTAATATTTGGATCCTGCCAAATTTCTACAATTTATATTTGAGTACTTTTCTATATTGACAGGATTTAGACATGGCATAACTTTCTAAATTACTTTGGTTTTCAAAGTAATTTACTTAATTTTATTTAATTCAGAGTCAATGTAGTGTAGTGGTTTGACTGTTGGACTAGGATTCTATGAAACCGGGGTCAAATCACTTCTCAGACATGAAAACCTAATAGGTGACTTTCAGCAGGTCTCTATAAGTTGGACTTGTCTTGAAGGCACCAATAACAACAACAAATACAAATACTACTTAACAGTATCACAGTATCAAATACTCTTCTGTATTTGAACTGTTGATGATTCAAGAGCAATCTTTACAATCTGAGTCAGGGATAGGAATTGTGTGGCCCTCCAGAGGTTATTGAACTGTAACTTCCAGTATGGAGGAAGTTGTAATTCAGCATCTGGAGGTTCACATGATTCCTACCTCAATGGAAGTGCAATATATAAGGCCCTATTGGTATGAGAGACAGTGTGGGGTGGTGGGTTGAGCACTGTACTATGACCTTGGACATCAGGCTTTGAATTCTCACTTGGACATGGAAGCCTACTGGGCGACCTTGAGGAAGTCACACTCTGTCATCCTCAGAGGAAGGCAAAGGAAATAAAACCTTCTGAACCAATTTTGTCAAGAAAGCCCCATGTTGGGGTTTGCCTTAGGGTTGCCATATAAGTTGGAAACAACTTGAAGGGACACAACAAAAACATTGATAGGGATCCGCCACTCAGCCCTTGTGGAGGAGACTTCTTGGCCACACATTTTAACTTGCAGCTTTCACATTGCCTTAGATCACCTCAAACAAAACTTCTAATTTGAAGCTGCTTGTGTATTCTGCTGCATGTCTTTGCCTGAGGAAATCTGCATATATACTATGGCAAGATATCACTTGGGAAATTGTCTTCATGTATTGTTGGAACATTTAGCTACAGATTAAGTCTAAAGAATTAAATTGAAAGGTTTAAAGACAGGGAAGAGGCTGAGAAGTGCAGGCTTACAAGGTACCTTCTCAACCACTTCATCATGAGTATCATTTTCCACATTTTCTCCATTGATTTCAATCAGGCGATCATTTGGCTGTACTCCAGCTTTTGCAGCTGGCCCTTGTGGGGCCACATCTATAATGAACAATCCCTTCTGACCTGGAACAGAAAAAAGGACAGGCAAAGCTGAAATCACTCCTCACTTGTCAGCCATGTTCCCTGTTGCTCAGAGAAGATGCAGCTATAGTAACTGTGAAGACCTATGACAGATTGTTCAGACAGCAGCTACAATGGCAGAAGGGGTGGGATCCAACTAGCAATAATGTTCTCCTCTTAAGTAATGTAAGAGTTAGTCATCAACTGTCACTCAACCTTACATTATGTTTTATTTGATACTGCATAGGGAAGGATGATTATAGTGGTTTCATGGCCAAACAGTACCAGGAAGAATAAAGTATCTTAGTATATAGTAGTTGTTTTTCCATTGTTTATTTGCATTTATTTTAACATTACACTTCCAAGGTTAAGTGCTTCTTGTAATAAAGCAATGAATTTGCCTCAGTAGGCATATAATAGGCCAGCATAAAATTCATGGCATTGTTACGATACCTTACACCCCTCCTATGAGATATGTGATTTTCATAAATTGAATTTATTAATGACCGGAGAACAGAATTGGGGTTATGCTGGCTGGAGACGTGTTCAGAGTCATGAAAAGGTCAGATAGGATTATGCAGAAAACCCCAATGCTGGTGGGTTTGTGCTAATCTTTTCACTGCTTCAGGCTCCTGGCATTTTTGAATACAGTGGAAGACAAACTGCCCAGATTGGTGAGCAATCAGAGACTATGCCTTGATCTTACGCTGCAGAGATTCTCCCTATACACCATTCCTCATTGAACATTAACAGATTCTCATGAGTCCCATCCATATTTTGTCACCCTAGAGTTAAACAGTCCAAACAGTCCAGAGTTAAACACCCCAGAGTTAAATCAGTCCGTTCTGTACCCCTTTGTCAGTCTTGTCGGAAAGCTGTTATGGTTTTGTCAATGCACCCCTTCATAGGGTATAAAAAGCCTAGCTTCCACCCCAGCCAACTGTAGTATGTAGTGTGCCCCAGACTGCCATTCCTCCATGCTGCTTTCAGACACCTCTGAGCCCCTCTACTGTGACTTCCTCCTTTAAGACTGGTAACTATCATCCTTTCCACCCCAATCTCTCTCTGTCCAACCAACCTTTCTTGCCTCACTTTCCAATAGCCTTGTATGGTTCTTAAGTCTGACATCTCATGTGTTTGTCAATTCAAATAAAATACTTTGTTTAACTTTGGCCCTTTCAGCACATGGGGAAGGAACTGCGCAAAAACGGGACTCACCGGATTTCTTCAGCATCCGGGTGAGTCCGTCGGGATGAGGAACAGGGTGAGCTCATCGCTCCACACTACTCCGGTGTCCAAAATGGCGGCTTCCGGTTGGTGGAGGCTCTCCACTAACCGGAGAAGCTCGCCAGCCTAAAGCCCACCCCCGGCAGATCTTCAGGCATGCACTAATGCGTGCCTGCAAATCTGCACTGGAGCGTGGTGAAGGAGCGACATGGGGTCGTGCACTTCGTGCTTTTGAACAACCTCTTAAAAGAGGTTTTTAAAAAGCACACTGTGCGACCAGTTCTGGTCGCTCCGAACCGGACTGAGGTGCGGAACTACAAAAAGTAGTCCGCCCAGTCCATTCCACGTGCCATTTTAATAGCCCAGTGCGGAAAGGACCTTTAACTGGAGTCCTTTCTAGAATTAGTACTGGTATGCCTAGGTGAAGAGATCCTGCTGTTACCCTTCTCTTGCAGGCCTCCTTTGAGCTATATTTTCCCCAAATTCTAAGAAGATGCTGACATTGTGAGCAGATCCCAACATCTTCCACCTCTTAGGGTAACACCATGGAATGTAATTCCTAAAAAACAACAACAACAAAAAAAAAACCACCTGGACAGAAGTCTTATTTATATCTTCATATATCCATCAGCCAAGAAGCCTGAGGACATATGCTCAGAATGGAGCCGTTCTCATAAAACGGTTAGAAACTGTTATGCCACTTTTTGTACACTTAGCTATGTAGCAAAAGTGCTAAGAAACCCTGTGCATGAATTGTGATGATGCAAGAGCGTCCCAATGGACACTGGGCTCTACCAATGCACAGCTGCATTCCCTAGCCAGTGTCTGATGCACAGTAAGACTGATGCACATTGTCCCATTGCTCGTTGGTCACTGTGCTGGCTTCCCTACATAGTAACATAACTGCATCCTTTCACTGGATATGGCTGTCACAGAACTGCCCAATTCTAATTCCTACAGACTAAGTCCAAAGATGCAAGTCCCCAATGGGATTGTGGCCTACATTTTCAAAAGTGGGGGATGTACTTCTATTAGTTTGTTAGTTTGCTTCTTCTTCCAGAAGTCTCTGGGAGAATCCCAGACATACATTGAGATCATCTCAGTACCTGGTAAAACTGATCTGAATGTTAACAGCCCCCTTTCCTTTCCTGTATTAACACTATGATCAGAAGCAGACACTATGACCTGAATAGCAGCCAGTTCCTCCTGTTCCCACTTACCCACCTTTTTGTTTTGCTTTTCATCTAGTCTGGTCAAAACCCTGCACCATAATTTGTGATCTTTGAGATCCTGTAATAAAGGCACTGTGCCAGAATGGACACAGTACCTTTTTTTTAAAGGAATCTAAGGGCTCCTCCAGACAGTCTGTAGTCACAGTAAATATTGGCTTGTTTCTTGAGTGTGTGTGCCTCATAGTGGTTGTTCCCATCCCTTCATCCAGTCATGTTGTAAGTATATGGGGGCTCTGTCCATCTTCTTTGTCCTGCTTGAGGTGTGGTTAACTGTGGTGTGGGCAGGGCTTCCTTCCCACCACAATTTCTCCCATGCAGTAGTCATCAGATCTCTCAGAAGTACAGGGGAAACCAAAACAATGGAAATGGGGATAAGAAATTAACCCTTGCTTATCTTGGTAACTCCTGGAATGGTGGTAGTAACAACATCATCATCATCATCTCATGCACTGGATATGAAACGTCATGGCTAGTGACAGAAATTTACAGGGCCTGAACCAGGACAAGAAGTACTTCCTCTCCCTCCCTCCCCTCCCCTTGTATATATCCAAAGTACCTCCTGACCTGGTTCAGGCCCTGTGAATTTCCAGCACTAGCTATAACTTTTATATATCCTGATCAGAACACATACAATTCCTGCCAGATCCAAAGGTTTTCTTTCACTCTGGATGAACTTTCTAAGAAAACCCTAGATTTCATCTTGTGATGAGAATCAGACATAGTGTATCCCCATCAGTTCCTTCACTTGTATTGTCAAAGAGGCCTAAGAACAGTCTGAATTAGCAATAGTGGTGAAAGGGCAGCCCAATGTTAATATTCCACCTTTCTCCCAAATAGTATCCAAGGAATATAAAGCTACAACTAGATGGGTCTAATATGGAGGTTGAATTTATGCCTGCAGAATGCATGTGGCTCCCACAGCTCATCTGTGCATCTTGCAATAAATGGTAAAGTGTACCTCCAGGGGGCATGATTCACCATGAAAACAATGCATGCAATATTTGTCATGGCCTACAAAAGGGACTCCAGACCATTTGAAGTTCCCCACCTCAGTCTAATGTAAAGACTCAGATGTCTTTGAAAGACATGCTATTCACATGGATGGCAAAGCCAAGCCAAAGCTGCATAATTTATGTTAGGTGTGGTGACTGACCACTCAACTCTTCTGAAGTAAAATTATTTATTTTCCCAGGCTACTTTCCTTGATCCTAACTGTTGTGCCACAGCAACTCTTAAAGCTGTGGAAGCTGTTCCTTATCACAGACTTCTCATATCACCTTGAATGACTTTAACAAACAATACATTTCAGTGGAACACATTCAGATATTGAATGAGACAGAATTGTTTCTGGGCACCTGTTAACTAGCCCTGGAAAATGTGAGTAGACAAGCACCTCTAATTGAGAAGGTTCAGATCAAGACATGCTTACATTCTTTAAATTGTTCTTTCTATCTCTTCAGCCAAGCTTCAGATGAGTTCAAAGATGCTTTGTTTTAATGCTATGAGAACTCACCCTCCAAGTAATGGCCTTCAGTAAGTGGCCTGGAAAATGTGCTTTAAGAATATGTGCCTTAAACGTGTGCTTTAAATGATGGACATTTCAGAGCATGGAGATTTACTTTTTTGGACTTTACTTTTTCCCAGCATCCCCCAACAAATATGGCTGGTTGTTTTCTGAAACATATTGAACTTTTGTGTTCAGCCCTTCAGTCATGTAGACTGTGAATCTAATGCTCATTAGATATACATCTTGCCTATACTGCTTGTTCTTACCTATGGTCGTCTTCAAAGAAAAGCCATAACTATTTTGTTCCTTCACCAAGTAGCAGAGTCGAGGTTTTAAACATGAAGCAGGCACTCCATTAGTCACAGGTGAAAGATGGTCTGCCTGCTGCTGGGTCTGTGTATTTTGACCCAGTTCTTCAAAACAGACTCCGTCCTCGTGTGCATTTTCATAAGATTCTTCATCCAAAACAAGCAGCACTATAGAATCTGTACTTTTCTTAACTAAATCAGCTACCTGTAATGAATGGAATAAAGGATTAAACAGCCATTACAAGGAACTGTAATGTTTAGCTGACACAAAGATGACCACAACATGGGTGCCAGTTCTGCATTTCTTAGCTCTGTATTCCAAAATTAGGGTGCCACTATTAAAAAGACCCTCTTCTTGGTAGCTACCCACCTCACCTCAGCTGCCAAAAGCAAAGGTGGTAGGAGGAGGGCATCTTAAATAGTTTACGGTCCAGGTAATTATATATGAGAGATGATCCTCCAGATAATCTGGCCCAAAACCATTTAGGGCTTTAAAAGTCAATACCAGTGTTTTGAACCGGACCTTAAAACAGCCTGGAACCAGTGCAGATCAAACAGCACTAGCATTATATGATCATATTACTAAGTTCTATTAACAATCTCTCTTCCCTATTTTGAACCAGCTGCAGTTTCTGAACTGTATTCAAAGGCAGCCCTATTTATAACGCATTGCACTAGTTTTCTGAGCATAATGCAGAGCAGGACGATCAGCCATTTAGTCATTTTGTCTACTGTCACATAAGCTTAATTGATACATCAGACCATGAAGAGTGTGTAAAACAGCCTTGGGGCAGTAAGAAATAACAGAATTCACCAGGCACACAGGAAGAGTATAGAGTAGCAAATACACAATAGTATATATCTGCATCAAACACACGGTTATTTCCTCTTGCCAGGCACCCAGAGTTGTGTGAGAATAGCCTACGTAGATTATATAACTTCAACGGCTTCAGTCCCATGTATGTGAACTACCTGAGAGTTAAGTGACAGTTAAGTTCGACAGGATCATCTACATGACTTAGAGATCACTTCTGCCTGTATAAGTTACATACCTGTTAAGATCATCCTTGTTGGCCCTGATAACTGTGAAATGATCTCTACTTACGTTTAGAGTAGATGTGAAGACTTAATTTAGAAACTCTTGGAAACTTCAAACTGTATGGGGAGGAAAAGCTGGGTAAGCACTGGAGGATTTTACTGCTTCTGCTTTCCATGGCTGGGATGGTTGTTATTTTTGTTTCATTTTAATTTTCAGCTCTCCCAAGCCCACTGCCTTCCCAATGTGTTTGAACTAGTCTCCCACCACTAGAGACCATGCTTGATGAGGATAGTGGGGACCATAGCCCAACACATCTGTATACACTGATGGGGGAGGTTGTGGGAGGCTCATGAGTGATGGGGGGGAAAAATTTAAATAAATACATGTGTATTGTACAGGATCAAATAGCCTGATTCATCTATTTGCCAGTTGTAGCTGGCAGTTGTAAGGACCACCCTTTGGCAATGTTATACCTTTCCATGGTCTTCCTTGTCCACAAATACCCCATTGACCCTCAGAACTCTGTCCCCATCTCTCAGGCCAGCCTTCTCAGCAGGACTGTTTTTTTCCACATTCCGGATAAGGTGTCCCACTTTGTACTTCTCAATGCGCAAGCAGAATCCATAGTTCTCTTTGTCTTTTCTGATCAATTTGCATTCTCTGGGCTGAAGAGTCATCATTTCTGTCAGAAGAACTGGGAAAGAAAAAAAAACAGGTTTCAAAAGATGTTCACGTTCAGAGAAACTACTCAAGTAAAATGAAACAAGCCAGTGCTCTTATATAGGCACAAAGAGTCATGAATGGCTTGGCTGAAAGGACTTATAAAGCTTTCCATATCAGAGGCAGTATGGACCCAGCAAGGTGCAGTGGTCTGCCTGTTTGGACTACAAATCTGGGAAAGCAGGTTTTAAATCCCCGCTTGACTATGGAAACCCACTGTGTGACTGTGGGGAAGTCGAACTCTCTTAGATTCGGAGGACGGCAACAGCATACCCCATATGAAAAAATCTTGCCAAGAAATCCCTGTGATAGGATTATTCATTTTATTTTACTTATATTCCACTTTTTCTCAGCACAGGTTCACCTTAGGGTCACCATAAGTCAGAAATGACTTGAAGGACATAATAAGAAATGTGCCTAGGTCTAGGTCAAGGGAAGTGATAGTACCACTCTATTTTGCTTTGGTCAGACCCCTCCTGGAATTCTGTGTCCAGTTCTGGACACCACAGTTCAAAAAATTATTGACAAGCAGGAATGTGTCCAGAACAGAGCAATCAAAATGGTAGAAAGCCTGGAAACCATGCCATATAAGAAGAGGCTTAGGGAGCTGGGTATGTTTAGCCTGGAGAAGAGAAAGTTAACAGGCAACATGGTAGCTATGTTTAAATATTTGAAGGGATGTTATATGGAAGATAGAACAAGCCTGTTTTCTGTTGCTCCAGAGACTAGAGCATGGAGCAATGGCTTCAGGAAAAGAGACTCCATCTAAACATTAGGAAGAACTTCCTGATGGTAAGAGCAGTTTGACAGTGGAATATGCTGCCTTGGAGTGTGGTGGAGTCACCTTCTTTGGAAGTTTTAAAACAAAGGCTGGCTGACCATCTGTTGGGAATGCTTAGATGGTATATTCCTGCAGGAGGTGAGATTCGATGGCCCTTGTGGTCTCTTCCAACTCTATGATTCTATGATTAAGTATAATTCTTCCTCTGCTGTTTAAACATTCTAGGGAAAATGGAGACAATACTTGGTGCTTTTGGAAAAAAGGTTATTGCTTGACATTGAAAAAGTCACTACAAAAATGTTTTTGTCAGCAAAATTCTATAAAAGTGTTCTTAAAACTAGGTTTCATTCTGTTCAATAGTGTTTGGTTTTCTCAATGCAGTGGGAAAATTCCAGCACATAACACAGCTACATTAATTATTTGCCTAGGTAATGAGACAGAAGCATTCATGGGATACTATTCTAATTGCCAAAGACTAGTCAACCTTATGCAGAGTGCACTGTACAGTGAACTGACAGAACAAAATCAGGAAAACCTTGTGGTATAGTGCAGCTAGGAACTCTCTATAAGAGACAGCTCAGATGATGATGATGATGATGATGATGATGATGATGATTTTAGCTTCTTAATGTTTTCAGAATGGAGGAGAAGATACTAATTAACAAGAATACATTCCTTTTTCAGAGCTGTTTTGAAAGATTAATGTATGACTTGATCATCTATTTAGGTTTAGGAGTTTAGTAAAAGTTTTCTTTACAAATGGGGATTAAACATTAATGCACACACAGAGAAAAAAAGTTATAACTATTAATCATTGCCTCTCTATTGCCTGTGTAAATTTACACAAGGATTAAACTTCTTGTTTGCTGCAAAGATACAGAAAAGGACTCTATGTCATTAATGCAGATTAAATCCTCAGCAAAGGGCAAATTGTGCCTATAATGAATGGCCTGAAAACAGCAGGTTGTAGGAATGCTCAGGTGGTCACGGATCTTAGGTTGTTGATGGGAGGAGAGCTTGGCAACTTTTCCACATTCTCATCATTAAAACGAATGGAGGCCTATAGAGCTTCATTTATTGTTTATGACTGGAGCTTTGACATGTTGCCTTTTTTGGTACAACTTCCAGAATTCCCAAGCCAGCGTGGCCAGTGGCCCAGCTGACTGGGAAATCTGGGACATTCTAGTCCAAAGTAATAACTTTTCAAAATTCTGGTAATATCTACTTGCTGTAATACTAGACCTCCTAAGATTGTTTTGTTTTGTTTTCCCCCGCTCCTACTTACCTGAGCATTCTCCTTTTGTACTCACATTGATGTACCAGGGAACCTCCCTTTCAATCTGCAAACTTTATTTGAAAACTTATTGGAAGTTTCATGAAGTATGCATGATGGCAGTCTAGTTCCTTCTTTAAAAAAAAAGGTGGGGGGATGCTAAAGGAGCAGGAAGGCAATATTTGATTGCATTTACTTCCAAGGCTGCATCTGAAAATACTTTCCTCAGCACACTGGCAATGTGTAGCTGCTATTTTCCAGTAGGGATTTACAGAAAAAATCATTAGTCACTGCAGAGTCATTAGAGAGAGAGAGAGAGAGAGAGAGAGAGAGAGTGTGTGTGTTCCATCTATGTATCAAGCAATCAAAATATCTATTCTCACATTAGATGAAAGGATCATACAAATAAAATTAATTTAAGCAGTTTAAAGCAAAGTCAATAAAAGTTGTACAATAGAAAAAGATATTAAAACAACAAGTTCAAAATAGATTTTAAGTGTTAAAACAATTTACAAACCATGTGTATGGACATTTTAGAATCAGTTGAGCCCCAAAGGCTTTAGTTGGCTAGGAAAGAAGCCAGCATTGGAGGCAATGAGGCCTGTAAAGGGAAGACACTCCATAACCAGGGTACCACAGCTGAGAAGTCCTTTTCTCATGAAGTCCTATCCAGTGTATTGTTCCCACTAGTACAGTACAAAAGGCTCCTCTAGCAGCTCTTGGCCCTCAGTCTGTATATATTGAACTAGGCTTAATAGTAAGGTGGAGATCATTCCCTTAGATTCCGTCTGCTAAGTCCCTGTGCAAAGGTAAAGACCCACTGCTCCCCAGAAAACTCCCATCTCTGCAAATGCACAAGGGTAGGTGGTAATCATAAATCATTTTTGGCTAATCAGCCAGACCAAAATTTGTCAAGAGCTTTTAACATCTGAAGAAGATCCCTGCAGGTGCATAATTAAACCATTGTTCTGATGAGTCATAACCACCATGTACTTTGCTCATTCGTGCTTTGGTAGTGGATGATGTAGTTAATCTATAAAGAGATAATGGTTAATAAATGGAAGATCTTTCCCAGATAAGGAGAGTGGACTAGTTAGCATTCAGGCCCCCTCTGCCTATTGTTCTTCTCATTGTAAATATTGCTCGAAGGTATGCTGGTCTACTAATGCTCTAGCAGTATTGTTGGATCAAACAAATTGTTCATATTCTTTTATAAAAGCTTCGTCCATCAGAGCTGCTGCTTCATCCATCAGAGATGCCGCTTCGCCCATCAGAGCTGCCACTTCTATTTATAACTGACAGTCATGCATTGTTTGGCACAGCATTAGCATTAGCAGGGGTGGTCTTCCACATATAGTTGGACTGCAAGTCCCAACATCCCTTAGCAGTGGCTATGCTAGCTAATGCTGTTGGGAACTGCAGTTTGGTAACATTCTGAGGGCCATGCATTCTCAGTCTTGCAGCACTCTTGGCACACTGTGCTGATTATGTGTAAGGGTGGGAGCAGGGCCAATCTCACTGGTATTATTATTATTATTCATTTACCTCAAAATTGAGACTCAAGGTGACTTGAGTTCAGTATAACCTTTGAAAAATACAAACATCAATCAAGAATCGTTGTAGAGACATCATACACAGATTCTTTCACAGACTCTACCAAATATGCATAGCTTTACTAGTGCAACACATATATATATCAACATCATTAAATCTTAAATGTATAGCAGAATTTAGGATAAACCTTTACTTTTATAAATTAAAAGCTATTTTCCATAGTACTGAAAGAAAAAGCACAATCAGCTATACATGTGGGCTTGTAGCCAGTTTTTATTTTTTTAAAAGGGGGTATAAAATAAAATTTCAGTCTGTAGAATAATCAGGTGGCTTTCTGTGACTCTTATCTGTTTATGATGATCAAGTTTCTAGGTCTCCAGGAGGTATCTGGAAACTGTAAATCAGGAACCTTGATCTAAAATCTAAAAAGCAGATTTTAAAGACTGATGATTTGAAAAAGAAGGTTCAGAAAAATTCTTACCTGCCTGTGTAGAGGTTGGATCTTTAGAAAGTTCTGCACTATCTCATTCTGCTGCATCAGTAAGGATAGCCACACTCTGAATGAACAAAGGTTGATTTAAAAGATGATTTATTTAACAGGGTTCCATTGCATATGTTGGACTCCTTGATAGCCAATCTTCTCCCCACCCTCATTCTTCTTAGCTGAGCAGCACTGATCTTTCCTCAGCAACTCTAGATTCTGCCCTAGTGGGTCATTGATCATTACAGATGCCAAGATTTGCACATGGAACACAGCCAAGACACACCTGATCTTTGCTACAGCTGACCTTCCTTTCCCTTATTTACTCAGTAAACTGAGACATGCAGAGAGGGTCAATTATGGATTTGTAAACATGAAAAATTTGTCTTGTACCTAATACATCAAAAGCATCTCAAATTGCTGTGATATAAACCATGATTATAGAATGTCAGAACCTCTTGTTGAAAAGTTGGCTAGGCTGGTAAGGACTAATAGAAGTTGCAATCCAACACCATTTACTGGAAAAAAGGGCTTAAGCCTCTGCCCCCAAAAGATGTTTTTACTTTCAAATATATGACTATCCTCATGCATTCAAAAAATACCACAAGCAGTAGAAATACAAACTAGAAATCATAGCTCACTAAGCAAAGCAATGCATCTGACTGTCCTGAGTTAAGATCTCAAATTTGTATTTGTAAGATCAATTTTCAGTTAGCACATCCAGCAGTAGTTTGAAATGCTGAATACAGAAAGAAGATGTCCCATACCTTGCAGGTTTACAGCCTTCCTACATTCAGAAATAGAAAGCTTACATTTGTCTTCCAGACCACATCACTGCTTGCTAAATCCACACCCAGGCTGAGCTCTTTTCAAGAAAAGCTACTGACCTAATTCCCATGAAGCACCTGTAAACGTTTCGGGCTTATCCACTGCAGATTTAAAGTAGCTTAATGATAATTTCCTTTTCCTCAGAGGAGCATGGGAATTATAATTCTTGTGAGGGAAGAGAGGGGTTTTCAGTCACAGGAAAAGCAACTGTTAAGCACAGGGCCCAACTTAACAGGTTGACTTGGTCCCTTACACCTCTCCACATCACAAGGCATTTTAAAATAAATTTTTACTAGTTGTTTCATTTGGTCGTTCAAATTGTCCAGGAGTGGAAGCTCCTCTGGTACACCAAGTCCTGATATTTGGACCGAAGTGGAAATGAACAAAGGAATAAATATGGAGTTGCAAATAAATCTGTACACATTATATATACCCTTCAACAATTGATAAGTGAAAGCTGAGACACATGTGAACAAACAACATCAGAGTGTGGTTCAGATGACAAAAGTTATTAATGAGGGAGAATACCCAACTTAGGACAGGGTGTAGCTGTTTTCTTCTACTGAATCTACTAGGAAGGGCAAGACTCTGCCTCTCTTCTCTTCTCACCGCTGCTGTATTAATTGACTGCAAACTACCTGCCTATGGTAATGGGGTTTCATTCCCTATGAAATCTTGAGTTCATATCTGTGGTATACTCTGAACTTGGATCTGTGCTGGCATGCTCAGGTTTTGGCAGTGGCAGGGAGTGTGCTTGCACAGTTAAAACTAGTTTACCAGTTGTACCTGTTCTTGGTGATGTTTGTTCTGATTATAGTGACATATGCCTTGATTACCTCTCATTTGGATTTCTATAATATACTCTACTAGCATATTCATCAGGCATTGCCTGGGGTTTTTATTTTCCTCTTAAGAACTCACTAAACTGTCTTCTCCATTTCCTGTAACTTTGCTCCCTATTTCCCAATGCAATCTGTATTCAGGGTTATTTATGTACACAGATTGGGTTTCCTGAGGAAGTACACTGTCCTCCTCCTTGCTGCTAGGCCTCATCTGAATAGCAACCAGGCTATTCCAGTACCTATAACTTATCCCCATATTCCCCAATCCAATCTGTATTTGTAGTTGTTAACATACAGAGGTTGGACTCCTGCGGGAATACACTGTCCTCTTCCTTGCTGCTAGACGTCATCTCCATAACAACCAACCTATTCCAGTACCTGTAATTTTCCCCCATAGTCCCCAATCCTTTTGTTTTGTTTTGCTTTCTGTTGAATTTGTGCAATGGCTTTACATTTTTCTGAAAGCTTTTTTTTGTTTTGAATTCAACTTTAAGATTCCTCACATATGGAACCCCTACAATCTACTGTGTGGGGCGAGAAGACCTTGTAACTATGGCCATTTCTGCACTACACTGTTCTAGTGCTATTATTCCACTTTCAACATGCTGCGGAATTCTGGGGTTTGTAGTTTACTGAAGCCAAAGAGCTCTCTGTCTGAGAATTCTTAAATGCCCCTCCTTAAACTACAAATTCCAGGATTCCATAGGATGTTGAAAGTGGAATAATAGCACTATAAAAGTCTAGTGCGGAAATGGTCTCAGTTGTCCCTTTTCTTCTCTCTTTCCAGTGGCAGGCAAAGACTTGGGGTGAAATTCACTAAGGCAGTTAGAAATGCATAGCATTGAATACCCTAGAGTTATATAATCATGACCGCTTCATATTCGTTGTTTTTTGCTCTGTATAATGGCTACTTTGAAAAGACACAGAAGCCTCTAAACAAACATTCCAAGTCAATTCACTCATGGAGCCTTGGTCATGTAGAGAAGCACTTTTGCAGAAGTTAGAGGTCTCATCTACATAATCAGGAGGCTTTTTTTTTTTTTTAAACCTACGTAATGTCTTAGCTTGAACATCCTAGTTCTCAGAAAGAGAAACCCTTGTTGCTTCATTAGAAGCAGGCAGATCATGTGGGGCAAGATGTAAACTTTCCACTTGTAAGCACTCGCCACTTACCTGGCGATTAGGAAGGGATCCCAGGACACTTCTTTGGCAACCTTTTGTCCAGGGGCCAATTTTCTCCAGTCCCTAAAGCCTGAGCCCAGGAAATACTGTGTGATGTATCCCCATTTCTCAGGACTTATGAAAAGGAAGAGCCACATATCACCATCTTCCTCCTGGAAGTCCAATAGGCCTTTGGTTTTTAAATTATTGTGATGGAATACTCTTTTTAATGGGGTATATTACATTTTTGTCTTTTTACTATGTTTTAATGTGCTTTTAATTGTTGTAATTTAATATTTTTCAATGAAATGGTTTATTTGATGCTTTTAAAACTTTTGTATCAAATAGATTTTTTTTCTTAGTGCACTTTGTTCTTGACTTGATGTGAGCTCCCTTGGGTCATGTACTGGAAGAAAGGCAAGATAGAAATAAAATAAGTAAATATAAGATATAATTAATTAATTAATTAGGACACACAATTGTTACTTTAAAATGCCTTGCCCCTAAAGGTTATGTCATTTCTCTTGGATGGGAATGATATTTTCCCATGCAAAATAACAGAAAAAAACCCCACCTCCCTTTCCTTTTAGAGTTTTGTTTTGTTTTAAATTTTTGTATTTTGACATTAAAAATGTTTAAATAAGCCATCCCATTAAAAACATACATTTAGATAAGTTTAACAAAACATTTAAGACATAGTAAAGAAGGTAAAAGTACAGTAGCCTTTTAAAAAGACCCTTGTGCCGCAGGATTCCATAGGAAGTTGAAAGTAGAATAATAGCACTGTAATAGTCTAGGGCAGAAATGGCCCTAATCTTCTGTGGAGCAGCACTGAAAAGACCCATGTTTTCACCAAATGTACCTGTGAAGGTGGTGGGACAAGGAGAAAGCACTCCTATAAGGATCTCATAGGCCCTTTTCGCAGCGCTGGTGCTCGCGCGACGGAGGAGGGCGGCTCGCGCAAGAAGCCTTCTCCAGGAGGCTGCCGCTTCCCCTTCCTTCCTTCCGGAGGCGAAGGAACAAGCGGGGAAGCGGCAGCCTCCCGGAGGCGGCGGCAGCTCGCGCGTCCGTCCATCCCCCCGCGCGCCGCGAGAAAGGAGCCTCTCCCCTCCATCCCCCCCGCGCACGCGAGAAAGGAGCCTGTCCCCTCCACCTCCCCGCGCGCAAGAAAGGCGCTTGTCGCGTCTGCCCCCCTGCGCGCGCGCGGAGCAGGACGTGTCGCGTCCATCGCGCTAGTGCCCGCCCCGTCCCTTCCTTCCGCAGGGGCGGAGGGAAGGAAGCGCGACCTGGCCGGCTCCCAATGCTCCGTGCAAGAGGTAAGTGCGCACGGGCGCCAGGAGCGGGTGATTTTCGCTTTTGTGGATTTGATTATTCACAGATTATTTGCTATCACCTCTGCTGCCTCCCTAGGCCATTTTTAACAGGGACTGCATGCCTTGTGAGACTGAGAATCTGCAAACAAGGCTTGTAGGTCCTTATTAGAAATGGTGTGGGGCAGCAGGGGAGGTGGCAGTAAACCCCATCAGCCCCCCAATTCTGCCTTGTGAAGGAACCCTGAAGCCTCAAAGAAAGCCACAGTGGGTTGAATATGGTGATCGTACTGTTTTTGTGTGTTAAATATGGTTCGACAGGGCCTAGAATTATTCACGGTTTTTCCACTTTCATGGGGTCCTGTGCCCCTAACCTTAGAAAATGTGGAGGGAAGACTACTTGCAATGGGAGGAAAGTTCCCATTTGCTGCCAAAAGCAACGAGGCAAAGGCTAACAAAGGGTCTTTCTGCACTACACTGTTATAGCACTATTATTTCACTTTCAACATCCTATGGAATCCTGGGGTTTGCAGTTTTCGTCGTGCGGAGCGACGCTCCCACTCCCGCGAGGCTCACGGGGCTGTCGCGTGAGAAAAGACCCGTGCGAAAAGGGCCATAGATAGACATGCTGGTGCCCTTAAGAGACTCTGCAGCATTGCCAGAAGTATGTGCAGTATTTTAAAGAAAAGGGCAGAGAAAATAGAAATAATGACATTTTATGTTTGTGTATATATTTGCCACTCCAGTCACTGCTGTAAGTAATATTTGCCAGGTTATGGACACCTGACCGAATGGTATCTTGCTGTAAACCACAGCTGCTGTTCACAGATTTATGAACACAATATGAGAAATAGTTATGTAACCATTAAGTACATTTCTATCCTATCAGAACAATTGTATCTGGTTTAGAATCTGTTTTTCCTACTTTATTTTTTAATCAATGTTATAAAATATTACATTTAATTTTAGAAAAATTAGGTTTTTTTTTTATTTAGAGCTTCCCATAATTCCCAAGATACACTGCATCTTATTTCACTTGTGCATAAATCTAGCAGTGTTCCAACATTACATTTGTCAGGGTATAGATGTCCATATGTGGTTTTCCATTTATAATCCTCCCACGTTTTCCCATTGTTCCTTGTCTTCCTATGGAGCAGGAATGGGGACCATGTAGCTTTCCAGATGTTGGACTGAAACTTCCAGCAGCCTTAGCCAATACTGCTAATGGTGAAGGATGTTGGGATTAATAGTCCAACAACATTTGGAGGAGCATGCTCCTCCTAGCGGTCGCTTAAAGGAGAAGACCACAAAAAGGTAATTGCGATGCTCAGAACAGAAACTCCAGACAGGGAAATAGTTAAGCACAAAGGAGGCAGATATTTTGCCAATAAAGGCAGTGAAACTATAATTCAGTTCTCATTTTACCACAAACTCTTTCTCTTTTTCTCTCTGTTGAGAGAGTTATTTTCGGTATAAATTTCTAGTCAACAGCCCATTCAAGACAAGATGTATTATTTCACTGAGCTTAAGAATGTTCTATCCAGGTGAGTAATTGCCTGGCACTTCTTGGTCAGAGAGTTAAATCTTCTTATCTTGAAGTGATTTCCCATCCCAGGTCATTTCAGGTTTGAGACACACCTTCGTACTATTCTCTCACACAATTTATGACAGAATAAAATGGACCCTGCTTGTTCTGCTTTGTGCTTAAGTCCGCAAAAGAAATTGCACTACACCGTTACAGTACTTCAACTGCCATTTGCTTTCTTGCTCTTTTGTTAAAAATCATTCATATAGAAAATCAAGGCATTACCCCCCAAAGCTTTACATTTTTCCAGTCAGAGGAGCACATTTTCCTAGCTGTCAACTGAATTTATGTCCAGCTGGGTTGTACTCCAACAGTATATGGAAAGAAGTTTTTGATGGATATTCAGCTGATCTGGATCTTGGCCTCTCACTTTCAGAACCTTGTTAAAGCTCAAATTTATTCTGGAAATATTATAACCCTTGTGTCATTTCAGGAAGGTGAACTGTAGTTGATAGACCATGGTGTGAGCTTCTGTTTGTACATTTCCATTTTTGGTTTTACCTAGCACAACAAATCTTTAAAATACTTGAAAATCATGAGGCCTTCTGTCGGTCAAATCAGACAAGGAAAGGTATTGGATAAGCATCCAGATATTGTTGAACAATGCGCCTCACAGAACTAGTTGTCATAGCAAGTGGTGAAGAATGCTGGAAGAGGGGCCTGTATGATTCCCAGCCAAAGTGTGCGGGCCAAAGGTCTGACTCAATATAAGATATCTTCCCATGTTTCTAAAGGACTGAATTATAACTAAATAAATTATGTGCTTGTAGAATTCAGAGTCATAGCCATGTTAGTCTGGATCAGTATGCAAAGAGATTTTGTCTACTTCATCAGATGCATGCGCTTCACTTTGCAACATGCATTCATCAGATGGATGCACCTGATAAAGTAGACTCAGTCTATGAAAGCTTATGCTACAAACTTATTTCTCTCAGTCTCAAAGGTGCTACAATATCCTAACAATATCCCTTTGCATAAATTCTATTCTGCTTGCCAGCTAGGAACACACAAACACACAATAGTTGATATCCTATTATAAGCCCACCTTATTCTTGCCTCCTCTCTCTCTCTCTCTCTCTTGAGGGAGGTTGTTGTGGCATTTTCTTTCTGTCTTCTGCAATGACCAAAGTCTTTCACTTGGATTCACAGCTGTTCTGTGACAGCCTCTGCCCCATAGCTATTTCATTGCAGATAGAGAGTGGAGGGAACTGGAGAAGCATCTTGCTGTGTTTCCATAGCCAGATGCAGACCAGTGATGTCATCCACTGTGACCTGTAGAGCACTGCTTCTCAATCTTGATCCTCCAGATGTTTAGGACTTCGGCTCTTAGAATCCTTCACCATTAATCAAGATAGCTAGGGCCTTTAGAAGGTAAAATTCAAAACACTTGGACCAGAGTTTGAGAACCACTGCTTCAGAGGGCTCCAGCAACTCTCACTGGAAGACCTTCTTTGTCTGCATCTTACTATGGGAACACAAGATAGGTGCTTCTCCAACTGCTTACACTCTCTACCAGCAATGGAATGGCTGGGGGGCGGGCACTATGCTGGTGCAGCTGTGAGTCCTGAGGAGCCATAGTGGTATCCAGTGTGTGAAATTCTCTTGCTATACTGAGCCATGTAGGATCTCAGCCATCGTATCTACTTTGGTTCTGATTGAACACATTCAAATCCAGAAAAAAATAATCAAATAATCTGAAACTACCGCTGTTATGTGGAAGATTGCAAAGTTGTCTGTAAAATAGCCATACAAAGGTTTAAATTAAATGCTTCCCCTCTAATAATTATGACTGCAGTTATAAATTCCTTTCCTGTGGTAGTACATGTAGCACAGTAGAACTGTGAAGCTTTTGTGGGTAAGTGTGCTTACTATTTATTGACAGTGTGGTTTTGAAGCCTCTGTCTCTGGAGCCGCATCCTGCCTTTTTATTACAAAAGCTAGCCTTTTCTCTATGGTAACTAAGAAGGTATGATGGGTAACCAACCACAAGTTGATACTAATATTGAGACCTGTGAACAGTGTTCGGTGAAAGCAAAGCAAGACACAGGACTGAAGGTAAAGTTCACTGGGGAAGCAGATCTGCAAAACAAGATAGGAAAGAAATTGTAATGGACAGGCTTTAGATTGGGCTTTGCGGACAAGGCTCATCTCACTAACTGAAATATGACCTTTGGTGGACATACTTCAAAGCAATGTAGCTTTGGGTAGACCTTTGGAAAGTTACTTTTTTAGATTTTAACTCTTAGAATCTCAGCCAGGGAGATTCATAGAATAACAGAATCATAGAGTTGTAAAGAACTGCAAGGACTATCTAATCTGACCACTGCTAAAGCACTCCTTGGAGATGGCTATCTGACCTCTGTTTAAAGACCTCCTAGAGTTGTACTCCAAAACAATAACTTTCTTAAACTATAGAATACAAATTCATCATGGACAAGTTAGCATTAGCAAAACTTGTCCAGTTTTAGATTGTGGTACATAGTTTTTTCAGCTTGCTCCTACATTTGTTCAGTGAAGCAAATCATCCTGATTTCAATGGACTTCCTCCCAGGCAAGTGGGTAAGAGAATTGCAGACTTATTTATTGTGATGTCATACTTTTTCTTAATGGAAATAAGGTCTCCATTTTCTGTCTGCTCTAATAATGGCTACCTATTCAAGCTTCCTTGAAGGAGCACTTCACCTGCTTTAATCCACCAAGTGAGGAAGGCTCATCCTAAGTGGGGGAATGAGGTTTTCCCCCTTCTTGGACCAGAAGCTACTGATGTTAGACTGCTTATGAAGAGATGGATTTTTTCACTCACTACTTTTAAGGGCGGTAATAGAGCCAGAGGGATATAGCAGTCTGAACATTGGACTATGTTTCTAGAGACTAGGGTTTGAATCCCTGTTTGACCATGGAAACCTGCTGGGTGATCTTGGGCAAGTCACACTCTTTCAATCTCAGAGGAGTACAAAGGCAAGCCCTCTCTAAACAAATCTTGGCAAGAAAAGCCCATGCTAGCTTGCTTTATAATCACTATGCTGGAAATAACTTGAAGGTACACAACAACAATCTATCTTGATAGATGTCATGAAGGATAATATAGATGGCAATTTTTTCCTCACTAACCATCAAGACAGTCAACTATACAATACAATCTCATGCTCTCCAGTCAGTGCCTTGGAACTTACTTCTGACTGAGCAAACATGAATTTTGTTAGTCTAAGTGCATTTATAAGCTATCATTTATATGGCTATTGATTGCGGCTATCTCACATTTTGCTTTGGCATTAGTAATATGTAACTATCTTGAAAAAAAACATAGTCAGAACAGAACAGATAATTAATCTTGATAGTTTGGTGGTATTCTCTTTTTAATTGGGACAGCCTTGTTTCTTCAGTGGGCAAAAAGCATTTTTAAAAATTCTGGTGATAGAATCGCTACCCATTCTGGATCCCATTTGGGGGAAAGGTGGGATATAAATTTAATCTATAAATAAGTAAATAGATAGATAAATTAAATTACAATAAGCATTTGAATTTTTTACCCATCTGTATTTTTTTTATCTGTATCTGTCTCAATTTTTGTAAGCTTTTTGATTCCCAATTCAGGGGAAAATTAATTAATTACATAATTAGTTAACTATCTAAATTTTGCTACAAAAAAAGTAATATGTAAAAATGTCTTTAGCATTACAGAAAATGACTACTTTGACCTGTTGGGTTATAGCTGGAAAAAGGTTTTTTGCTACAGCTTTCTTACTAATACTGCTGGGAATAAAGATAACAGGTAAGAGAGAATCTTTGTATGGAGCAATTGGCAAAAAAATAAATGAAAGACGTGTCCTGCCGTGCCATGTATAGTTGTGTAATCTGAGTTGCTCAACTTCAAAATTCACTTTAAAAAATAAATAGGCAATGATCATGTTAGATATGTGGTCTGCAAGTGAATTTAATATATGTGTGTTGGAAAGGTTACACATTTGTAATTGCCATAGAAGATTCCAGCCGTAATATCTCTTTTGCATGTTGGTACTGAAACTTTTAAAAAAGGAGAAAGGCAGGATATAAAATACATGATTAAATAAAATCACTAAGTTTATCTGGTAACCATACAAAAACGTAAGATTTTTTTTTTAAAAAAAAATTGAAGTCTTATGTTTTCCTATTTGTTCTTTGTATTTATTAATTACTATTATATTTTTGGACTGATGTCATAATTTTTGTTGTTCTTTGTTTTTATTTTTGTAACTATACAGCTATTGTGGATTTCTCCAATCTGCAGGCAGAAAAGGCAGTGCATAGGTTCATATATAGGCTAAGCTTCCCTTATCTGGAACTCCAAAATTTGAAAACCTCAAAACCTGAAACTTTTTGTGGCCCACTGCTTGCTTCTGCCTTTGAGGTGGCAATTGCGGCATTCCTGCCCATTTGTCTGTCAGACCAGAGGAATGCAGCCTCTGCCCCCTTAAAGGCAGAAGCACATGGCGGGTGGTGAAAAGAGAGAGACTGAGGACCTGAGAGACAAGTGAGCAAGAGTGCTGCAGCTGCCCCTGGTGAAGGCGGAAGCGAGTGGTTGGCAGCAAAATGAGACTGAGAATCTGTGAAATGGTGGGAGGGATAGATTTGTGCTGAGCACCACGGTTGGATTCCTGCCATTTCACACATCCTTAGTCTTCCAAAGAAAGCCAATATTTTATCTTGAGAGTCATTTTACACAGTATGTTCACACAGAAGTCAGTCTAAGTATGTGCACCACTACCAAACATCAGTGTGTTTTGAGTTAATTGCATTCACTGTACAACCACCTAAATTGATTTTTCTTGTGGTCTCTCTGAGCTGTTTTCTGTTTTAAACACATACAGCAGAAGGCAAAAACAAAATCCAAATGTGTAATTACATAATTTTTCACTTCTCAGGAAATGAGATGTTGGAGATCTATTACCCAGCAGAATTTCTTCACCTGAAAGAAGGAGAGTCTTTAGTCTTGACTTGTAAAATCAGGTACCAGCCACGTCAGTCTCAGGGACTGGACGTATATTGGTGCAGACAGACAGAAATATCATCTGCTTGTGAGAGAGTTGATAAAGAATTGGAAAAGAGACCACTGAATAGGAGTTCAGACCCTAAAGAGAATGAGACCCTTTTCCTCCTGCTACAAATACACCAGCTCACCCAGTCAGACAGTGGCAACTACCAATGTCGGGGCTCCACATTAAATCCTGTTCAGTATTCCATGGGCCACTACATTAGGGTGCATATAACAGGTAAGCAGTACTCTCTTATTGGTTTTATTTATTAAATTTTAATGAACTGATTGTATGTACTTTTTACTTTTTAAATTTTTGGTTACATTTCCATTTGATAAAAGCAAAATTAAACCTAAATCAAAGCAAAATCCACAAGTGAAACAAATGATTTCTCTTTCAGTGGTGATACGGCAAGCTCAGGTTGTTCCTGCTTGCGTATGTGTTTTTTTAGTCATATCTTTTCATATGTTAGTGAATTTTTATCATTATATTTCATCTCAAATGGTCTAGTCCAAGTTATATAGGTGGATATATACGGTTGCTAGGTCAGCCACATCCTATTTCTTGAGATTTAGAACCAAAACAAGAGACTAAGGAGAAGGTCCCTGTTATGTCACAGCAGAGGTCTTTTTAATGCCACAGAGGTGAAGTAGACAAGAGTTGGGAGTGGGTATGGAATTGCTTTTGGGCTTACTCATTGTGGAAACAGGCACAAGGGGAATTTGGGTAAATGGGCTGAAAAATTTCTGGGCAAAATAGTTAATTGGGGTTGACTACAAGGAGCACACAATTACTTTGTTTCAACACCTCCACTGGCTGCTGGTCCATTTCTTGGCATTATTCACAGTGTTGATTATGGACAATAAAAACCTATATGACTCAGGTCCAGATTCTATGAAAAGCGTATTCTCCCATACAAATCTACCTAAGGCCCTTTCCGCACGAGGCTGGTGAATCGGTTTGTGCCGTTTCTTACCAGATTTTCTGGGCTCGAAACAAGGCGGACTTTCCCTCATTTCCTTCCGCACAACTACTGCGTATGTTCCATTCTGATTCAGAATTCATGAATCCACACTGTCTCCGCCGTGGCCACTCCCACTACTTCCCTCACCCCGCCCCGTCGGCTGTAATTGGCCCCCCCTTTTTTGGCATGGTTTAGTATGTCATTGCATATGTGCATATGTGCGAAAGTCCATACTACCCCCTGACCCCTCCCATGAGCCCTCTCCTGACCACCAGTTCTCATTGGTGTGAATGTATGTGTCTGCACCACTGTGAAAGTATGAATCGGATTGATCTGGAAAATTAGAAAACCAATTTCTTCCAGTTTTCAAATAGTACACTTTACCACTGCATGGGGGTGCGTTTAGTCAGAATTATGAGTGGAGCGAAGGTAAATAAACCGAACCTAGTCCGCTCCAACGTACAGAAGACCTCCATGGCAAGATGCATTGGCCTGCCTTAATAACCGCGTGCGGAAAGGGCCTAAGTTTTGAGATCATCTTGGAAGACATCTTTCTCTGTTCTATCACCATGTAATTGGTCCTTCTTGGCGACTGCTTCCAGGCTCTAAACAACCATTAACAGGTTAATAATACTGTATGTTAAACAAAAAATAGACTATATAAACCATACTCCTGAACAGGATTAATACTTAAATCATATAAATATGGTTTAAAATATGGTATGTATTGTCTCCAGGAAGTACCTGTGAAGCCTTTATCTAATGGCTACTGTTATAATACATATTTATGTACATACAAGTGTCATTTACTTTATGACTACATATTTATATGATTTCATTATTAATCCTGCTCAGGAGTATGGTTTATATAGTTTTATTTTTGTTTAACATTCAGCATCATTTACCTGTTAGTGGTTGCTTAGTACAGTGTTTTAGAGGCCTGTTGTGGTGGTTGTTCTATGCTTCTGGCTTTGGAACAGTCTTCTCCATAGAGGTTACACTGGCACCCTGCTTTCTATCCCTCTGCAAGCAAGTGGAGACCTATTTGTTTCATTAGTGTCTTGAGAAGTGATTGCTTAGAGGAAAAAAGCCTTGTGCGTGTCTTCCAACAGTCCTAATATGGCAAGGATAGTCTTGATTGCTCTGACCCTGTGTTGTTTCACTTTTTTTCAGGTGTTTTTAAAAATGTCCCAGTTTCTCTCTCATCCTCACACTTTCCCCATTTGTCTTCAGATTATTCAATTACGTTAAACTGTGTTCAAAATGCAAAAATAATTTGTATTCAGTTAACTCACCAGGAGAGAGAAGAGGAGAGGAGGAAGTGGTATTTTGTCCTTCCCGATAGGCTTACACAAAAGCAACCTGCTGTACCTTCACCTACCTGGTGCATTCCTCCTCATTAATAACTTTTGCCATCTTGATCACATTCTGATGTTGCTTGGCTATACACATGCTGGTTTTCATCTGTAAAGTCTTGGAGAGTATACTTCCATAATGTGCTGGATTGCCTATTCATTATTTTCTTTTTAAGGTCTTCTGTTCTTAACTGATATATTTTTATGATAGTTAATTACACTTCTAACTTTTGTATGCCTTTTAAAGTTATGTTTCTTTTAGGTGTTGTAAGCTGCATTGAGTCCCAGGCCAAAAACCAAACCACAACAAAGCATTTCCCAAAGGCCAGATAGGCAGTAAATGTCACTCAGTAGCTTCAGTACTTGCTACCTTTCTGCTAGGACCCACATTGTCTTTCCTAAAGCACAGGCAACATGTGGGTCCCCCCCCTTCTGCTGTTGTTGCCATGATCTGTGGAAGCATTGTGGGACAGCTGGGGAGTTTATAGTCTCCAGACCTTGTTATCGATGGTGCAAGGATTTATGCAACAAAAAGGTTCGTTGAGTCAGAATGTTAACACCTCTCTCCCTGTCTTACTCTAAATGGCATAATAGGCCCAAGTCAATGTATCCAGCATGATTCTTTTTATTCCCTTCCCCTTGCACTTCGCTTTTTGGTGAACCAACATTGTACAAATGCAATGCACATGCTTTGCAAGGGTTATAGAAGATTTTGTTCTAACTTTGTTTGTTTGTTTCGGTTAGCAGCCACTCAGCCATCAGTAAATAACTCCAGTCAAGCCAACACCACACAGAATGGAAAAGATCATTTCTGGAGAGAAACTGGCAGTGATTTCCACAGTAATAAAGCATTACAGACAGCTTTCCAACTGGAGAAGATATTAATGCTAAGTCTGATTCTAGTCTTGATTTCCATCAAAATCACATTCTAGCCACATTCAGCACCACTCATCTCTTGAGATACTTGATCTATTATCAGTTTCCTATTTACATTTGTAGCTCAAGAGACATATGTTCAATTTCATTAAAGTTGGCACCATTTTCTTATTAGATCTTTTAACATGACCTATAGCCTAGCTCAGTTTTACATGTAGTACAAGCTGTTGCACCTTGTCACCATCCTGTCAATCATATATAGAGATATTTAGATGCAAGTAATAAAAATCACATCTGAAAATCAGGTAAAATTAAACTCAAACCAAAGTGATAGTCAAAGATGTTTGAGGAAAGCAACTTTTCATCATAAAACAGGTGATAGATTATGATTAATGATCCAGATATATTGCATGTTTGAAGATGCAATCCTATACACACTTTTCTACCAGTAAGACCTATTGAACTCAATGAAAACTGTTTCTGAGTAGAGATGCGTTGTGGATTGCATTGCAAGTATGTTCTGAACATTTACTGCACAATCTAGAGATTGCCTTAGAACTGTTCTGATTGGCAGGTGAGAGAACTATTGGTGTACTTAATAATAATATGTAGTTTTACTGCCCCCTTTTGATGAATATATAGAACAATCAGTTTTTTAAAAATGAAATTTGTTGTTGTGCTCCTTCAAGTCATTTCTGATTTATGCCAACCCTATCATAAATCTATCACAGGTTCTGTTGCCAAGATTTGTTCAACCAGGGTTTGCCTTTGCCTTCTTCTAAGGCTGAGAGAATGTGATATGCCCAAGATTACCCACTGCGTTTCCATTGCTGTGCAGGGACTTCAGAGTTGTAGTCCAATGCTCAAACCACTACATCAGGCTGGCTCTCTAAAAAGATGAATTACTCATGCCAAAGACCCCTAAAAATAAAAATAAGGCACTTCCCAGAAGATAGATTAAAGATACTTAAGGGAAAAAATGAGTCTGCCCTCCTTAATATGCCTATGTGCTATGCAATATTTAACGAGTTATCCAATGTTCAGCGAATATGATTTTGGTTCTCTGTACATTACTCTATAACAAATTATCATATTTTTAAAAATGGGAATGCATTATTTAGCAGAAGAGACATTTAAAATATAATGTATAATTTATTTTAATAGATGGTAATAATGTGTACTTAGTTCTCCATCTCATTTGTCAGACTAAGTTCTTTGTCTCCTGCCTTCCATCCTTCTTGTGAGATAGAAATAGTGTGAATTACTCAGTAGTGGAAGTGAAGGAGGAATTAAAGGCACACTGGACATCACCTTTCCTATACTATTATCTACTCTTGTTGAAAAATCTGTGGTTATCTGGGCACTGTACTCCACATTCATGATTTAGATTTTCATGCCCACTGTTACGTGCGGGGAGACCACCGCCTGTCAGTGCTGAATGCGAAAGGTACACCCAAGCCCTGCATTCAAGGCCTTCCTAGCCTGACACCTCTTTGTGATCAGAACTGAACAGCCAGGGAGATCTCTGAATTAAGTCAGGGCCAGGACAAACAGGTCTGCCTCAGTTCTCCCTCTCTGACAACTCAGTCCCTTCCTCACTCTTATACCCCCTTGGCTTCCTCCTTTCAGGGTTATCTCCCTCTACTGGTTTAACTAAATCTGCCCTTCTCCCAGATGTAAGGATCAGCAGTGATTTATTTTTTCCAAGACTGTGGTACTGTTGGCACTAAGGTCAAGATGAGAAGGTTAAGAGGGGACATGATAGCCATGTTTAAATATTTGAAGGGATGCCACGTAGAGGAAGGAGAGGGCTTGTTTTCTGTTGCTCCAGAGACCAGGACAAGGAGCAATGGATTCAAACTGCAGGAAAGGAGATTCCACCTGAACCTCAGGAAGAACTTCCTGGCAGTCAGGGCTGTCCGGCAGTGGAATTTGCTGCCTCGGAGTGTAGTGGAGTCTCCTTCCTTGGAGGTTTTTAAGCAGAGGCTTGATGGCCATCTGTCGGGAGTGCTTTGAGGGTGTTCCTGCATGGCAGGGGGTTGGACTGGATGGCCCCTGTGGTCTCTTCCAACTCTACATTTCTATGATTCTATGATTCTATATTATTGGTAGCATGTATATTCCAGGATACAGAATAACACTCTGGGAGATTGTTATAAGGAACACAGAACTTCAGACATTTATTGTAACACTGTTGCTTGAATTTGCCTTGTATCTAAATGTTTATAAAACAGCACAGCCTTCTTTTTTCTCTCTCTTTCCCCCTCTCTTTCAATTCATTAACTATCTTTCATACACCCAATTTCTCAGTTCTGTCCTCCACAGAACTCTTCAAATCTCCAGCCTCTCCCACAATACCACAAATCCCCCTCCTCTCTTTAAATCACTCCCCAGACAGTTAAAATCCATTATTTTCCACTTTCCACCAGCCCCTCCCTGGGCTTTCCAAGGTTCCATTTCACCAGCCAATCAGCTTAAACACTCTCACTTGCCAAGGAGGCTCTGTTGTCAAGACCCCCTCCTATCCGGTTCTTCACACCCACTTTAAGCAAAATTCCAGATCTTCATAGAGAAGCCAAAGTGCAGCCTGTGGGGTGCAACTGGTGTAAAGGTAGAATGCAGTGAAGCATTTTTATTTATTTTTTAAAATGTACTTGGAATTTAAAGCATAAAAACAAAGGAGATAAAGAAATAAAAAAGGAAGAAAAAAGGGGAAAATACATAGGCTATGAGCGTAGGCTATGCACATATGTTAATATTAGCAGACTATATGTCAAAAAATATGTTTTCTTGAAGTTGTTGTTGATATGTATGTAAATAAAGTGATGAGATCTTCCAACACACTGAATGATGGATGATGAATGTTTATCTTTCCAGCCTTGAAGTGTTAAGTCTTTTAGCAATAGTAAAAATATGCAAGATCTAATCACAGTGAGTAACAGTTGAATTCCAAGTCACAGAAATATAATTTGAAAATATTGTCTACAGTTGACTATAAGTGAAAAAAAATTAGTCAAACAATCAAGCTTAAAAACCTGGGTTGACTTATGCACAGGTCAATGAACCAATGGGAAGCCCAGGCTTTCTGGTGGTGGGGAGCTGTCCAGGGAGCAGATCCTCCTCCTCCTGGCTTGAGGAGCTCTAGGGCTCTAGAGACTTTGGATTCTGCCCTGAGCTGGGTGGCTTGCCTCTGTGTACCTCAAGCCAGGAGAAGTTTGTAATGCTGGGAAGTCACTCCCTCAACCCCTCAGCAACCTGGACTTCCTGTTATGAATTTCTGGGAAGCCCACATCGCTATGGGATCTGAGGGAATGGATCACCAGGAGGAGTTTGTGACGATCTGTTCCCTCTACCTTCCCAAACAGTATGGGCTCTTTGGAGGTGCCTGCCAAGAAGCCTGTGCTGCTTGGAGGGGATCAGGGGAGCAGATTGTTACAAACTCCTTCTGGCTTGAGGTGCACGGAGGCCAGCTGCCCAGCTTTGGGGAGAAGCAAAAAAGCTGTAGAGCTCTAGAACTCCTCAAACAAGGATGAGTTTGTGACAATTTGCTCCCTTAACCCTAACCCCTCCAAGCTGCATGGGCTCCCCTGGAAGTCTAGATGGTTTTTCAGTGTCCTCCAGGGACACTGTGCTGCTTGGGGTGTGTGTGTCAATTTATCCATGAGTCATAGCAAATCCCCTAATTTTGTATCTACCATCTTACTGTTTCTTTTTTAATTTTTTTGAAAAATATATTAGAAGGAAAAAAAATTACATAATGTGATTAACATAAAAGTGAAGGAAAAAATTACAGAAAAAAGTTTATATTTCTATTTCTCTCCAAATCTATTTACATAATATTACTTATTCAATGTATTATAATTCATACTGATTATGTATTTTGGTTATATAAATCTCATATATATATATATATATATATATATATATATATGAATCTCATTCTCATTATACATGTTGTTATTAATTATTCCCATAATTAACATTTTCAAAATGTTCTATTAGTAATTTCATTATTATTTCGATCCTTTTCAAACTAAATTAAACCTGTTACTACTAAGTGTATCCCATCCTCAGAGCCAATTATACCTTGAATTACTCCACCTTCCAAAATTGTAACTCTTTTTGTGGGGGTGTGACACCTTCCTCTTTTACTAACACCTTTTCTGCAAATATCTTCCATATTGCATCAAAATCACTTCCTTTTGTTATTCCTTTCTTGACCTTAATTCCACATGTTAACTTGTCATTAATCGCAATTTTCCACACTTCTTTATACCAATCCTCTATTTGAAAATCTCCTTGATTTTTCCATTTTCTTGATATAATTAACCTTGCTGCAGTTAATAAATTTATAATTAGATCCTTCATTGCCTGGGTACAATTAACCATCTTACTGTTTCTAATCCTACCAGTTGACTATTTCAGTCACAAAAAGAGTTATCTTGCCAACTTCAAATTAGGATTATTTCACAAAATAATTTTAGCAGGATCATATAAATCAAATTGTAGTTGACAAGTGATTGCATGCCAGATCACAATGACAGGAGAAATTTCATTGAGAGCTATCCCTTTCTTCCTCAAATGTATGAAACCTAACACAGTTCAGCCAAAAAGAAGTGCCAGCTAAATTGATTCAAAGATTGGTCACAAAGGAGTATGTGAACCCGGACACTCTTTCAAGATATTTATATGAGTCAGAAGATAATGCCTTTTGATACAAATTCAAACCTACAAAATTAAATCACTGTCAGAAAATGACACTTGCATCCTTTTGAGTGACAAACAAGGTGCTGAACTCCCACATAAATTTGCTACATGGAGTATTCATTTTTTGAAAATAAACCTGGAAGGCCTGTAGTGAGATTTTTTTCATACAGCAGCCACAGTAAGACATTCATCTTAAGTATATTAACCTTACCTCAAACAATTAATGTGAGTGAGGCCCATCTGTTCAGATCAAGAGGTATTTGAGCAAGCAATACAGAAAATTTCAGCTTAATTATTTTAGTAATATCTTGAGGAATCTATATGCCTAAACACATATTAGCTTCTAGACACCAATGAAATTGGAATATTTGATGGAATGTCAGTCGCAACAGGCATTGCCCCAGATTAGCAATATAATCAGAAAAGGCCCTGAAGATATTAATTAGTTTTATCAGTTCTAGAAAAGAAGATGCCAGCCTAGACGGAAAGAAAATAAAACTCATTGTTAAAACAGGCCACATAGCACCTTGCAATATGTGCAGAAAATTCTTATGTGTATATCCAGCATCAATGTCGTCCTGTTAGACCCAAGTTATCATTGGACTCTATAAACTCTCAATCAGCCTCTATGGACTTGGATGACAACTGTAACAAGGTTCACTTGAATGCAAGTTGCATAGAAGTTTTGCTGAATCACAGAGACAGCCAATGTGTGACCTTGAAATCTGGACTAACGTGCCAAAGGCTGGCCCCACTGCAGAAAATGAAATACTTGGACTATACTGGGTGGAGATGGTGATGTGGAGTGTGCTTACAAAGCAACAGGAAGCCATAAAAGGAGTGTTGGTGAATTCTTGTCTGTAATTATCACTTACGAGATTTATGTGCTATGCAAGGTAAATTAATCTACATGTCCACCAATGTGACCCATTATCAGACTGATGCAAGGGGCCTCCAGATGGGTTTTTAAAAAATCTAAACTATGGAGAGTTTTACATTCTTTTTGTACTTGCATATTCATGGGTTTGCATCCAGTCTTTTTCTTGAAATATCCTGGATTACTTTCCTCTCTTCTCTCCTCTCCTTTCCCTTCCCCATCCCACAATCTCATGTCATACCCAGTCTCATGCAGTATTTAAGAAATTGTTGTTCACCAATTCTGGCTGAGTTTTAAAATCAGGAGTTTTAGTGACAGTGCCAAAGTACTTTAGTGATAAAGTAGTTAAGCATACAGTGGCCCCTCTACTTTCCAAGGGTTTTGGGTGCAGAACTTCACAAAAAGTGGAAAACTCACAAATAACTCCCCTTGTGCTCCCCCTCCCATTCCCTACCCTTTTGCCCCTGTGCATGTTCTCCACATTTGGGAAAAAGACAAGGGAGCTGGGGGAGGTACATGCGCCTTTCACCCTTCCTTTGCCCTTTTCCCCAGTGCACATTTTCTGTGCCTGGGCAAAAAGCAAGGGAATGGAGGGGGAAGTACACAGGCCTGCCTCATTCTCTCGCCTTTTGTCTGGATATGCTGTTACCCTGTGAGGTGGGGGATGTTGGGGTCCACCTTCAATGCCAGTTTTTCCTTAAAATTTGGGAGAATTATAACTCAAAGGAGGCCTGCGAGAGGAGAGTAAAAGCAGGATTTTTTCACCTGTGTATACTAGTACTAACTGTAGAAAGGACTCGAGTTAAAAGTAACAAAATATTTTATTTGAATTGACAAACACACGAGAAATTAGACACTCTTATGAACCATACAGGGTTATTGGAAAGTGAGGCAAGCAAGGTTGGATAGAGAGAGATTGGGCGGAAAAGGTTATAGTTATTGGTCCTGAAGAAGGGGTCACAGCAGAGGGACTCAGACAGCTTTTGAGGGTAGCATGGAGGAACTGCAGTCTGGGGCACTACATATTACATTCTACAATTGGTTGGGGTTGAAGCTAGGGTTTTTATACCCTATTTCACACCCTGAAGATGTACATTGACAGAGCCATACTGGCTTTCCCACGGGACTGACAAAGCGGTCTGGAATGGGATGATTGCTTAGCTCCAGAGTAACAAAGCATTGATGGGACTCATGATGATCTCTTACTGTTTGGTCAGGTAGGATGTATAGGGAGGATCTCTGTAGGGTAAGATCAAGGGATGATCTCTGATTGCTCACCAATCTGGGCAGTTTGTCTTTCATTGTATTCAAAAATGCCAACAGCCTATAGTGGTGAAGGGATCAGCGTTGGGATTTCCTCGTACTCCTAGGTGAACTTTCTTGACCCCAAACACCTCTCCAGCCAGCATAATTCTGAACATGTTCTATGGCCAGCATGACTCCGCTTGTGTTCTCCAATCACTAATAATTCCAGTTTATGAACATTGCATATCTCGTAGGTAACAGGTAACAGGACCTTCCTTCCTTCTCCATGGCTGGGAAAAAGGCAAGGGAATGGGAGGGAGGCATGTGCGCTTCTCCCCTTCCCTTCACTTGCCTGGTTGCCTTTCCTTCCTTTCTTTGTGTCTGCACAGAAGGTAAAGGAATGGGTGGAAGGCATTCACACCTTCTCTCTGTTCCTTTGCCTTTTGCCTTGGTGCAGAGAAGGAAGGCACTCATTCCTAGGGAAAAGGCAAAGGAATGGGAGGAGGAGAAGGGAGAAAAGCACCCATGTGCCTTGCAAATAATCAAATTCATGAAGGTCAAGCCCACAAATGTGAAGGGAAGAATGTACACTCATCTTTTCCTCACTTAATATCTTTTGAATCTGTGTCCTAGAAACAATAAGTGGCTATCTTTACTGGTCTGAAGAGAATACAAACACACAGGCAAATATAGATGCATTTCACTTCTGGATGTACTGAGGAATGGGAATAAAAAGTCCTTGGTAATTCCAGGAGCTCCCAGAAAATATCACAGGGATCTCTAAAATAAATTTATTTTGTACAAGGACAAAACGAACTTTGAGAGCCTTTTTATCATCATCAGGAAGCATACATAGCTGCTAAAAAGGATATGGTCCCATCTGTGATCAAAAAATGTTTAAAGTGTAATGCCTATTCCTATTCCTTATTTCCCAAATGTTGGTTTATTTTCTGTTAATTGTATAATTTCTGACAATAAATAAATAATAAATAAATTGTGATAATAAATATAAACTTTTAATAAATGTATAAAAAACATCTTGATGTTATTTTTTGGTAGTCATGGAGATGTTTGATCTTTTTTGCCACTTCCTGATTTGGAAGTATATTTCTAAAGGGAAAACGTTCAGAAAAGTAATAAAAAAGAACAACTCATGATCAATTCATTACTTTGCAAAAGTACCAACTAATACCTCATAGGTTATTTTTAAGAAAGTTAACTTCCAAACTTTGTTCCAGAGGAAACCAATTTGAAGTAAATGCTGCTCTCTTACCATTTGCAAAATTAGGATTACAAATGTAACAGAGATGAAATTTAAACTTACAGATTTCATTAAGAATAACTTTGGAAACTATAATTATAAACTCCTCAAAAGGTAACACCTGAAACATTCTATCAATGCTTTGGTGTGCTGAAGCCTCAGGAAAAATAATTTCCCATATATCTGTATCTTTAAATACAGACACACACAAATGCAACTGGACTCTACTCTTGTGGCTGTGCAGCAACAAACAGCAGGAAACTCCTGAGCAACCAGCCATAAAAGATATTCTGACTTTCTCTCAAGAACAAAATGTCTGTATGTAGTGTCAAAGGACTTGATTTTAACAAGCAAGATTAAAGAGTCTTCATGTCAATGCAACAGCAGATAGACTATTGTTGAAATCTTCAAGCCCGGACTGTTTTTCTAAAGACTTTGTTTTTTAAAAAAATGCATGCCTATGTTGAAGGTTTTAAATTGGTCATTAAGTTCTGGAAAGTTTCCTAAAACATTCTGAAATCTATTTGCTCGCCTTCTTTTTAAAATATATACTCTCCAACTCCTGCACACGGATCCTCTCCGTAAAGAGATCTGCAGGGTACAAATTTAGTTTGGGGCAGGGAGTGATTTCTTTTAAAGGAGATTTATGGAGGTCTGTGGTGCTATGTTGCAATGTACCCTTCTCATTCTCTCTCTCCCTGCCCCACCTTTCTCTCTTTCTCACACACAGAGGTCAAATAGAAACTCACAGCAAATCACAGAAACCCTGAGCCAATATGGCCAGTAGCCATACCAGCTGGGAAACCTCATAGACTTGTTTTTTGTTCTGAAAGATTTTTACCAAGCTCTGCTTGGCACCTCCTCCTTAAAACTGTGTTTTGCAGAGTGTTAGAGATTCCTGAAATGTCATTTAGATCAGTTCCATGCCCTGCAACTATCCTGATTTGGCAGAGATAGTCTCAGCTAATAATCTCTCATCCCACTTTTTCAACTACTTTTAAAATGTCTCTGTTTTTGTCTCCTTCCCTCTTTCTGCTTTTGTCCTCAGATTACATCAGTTGCTGCAGACTGAGTTCAAAAAAGTAACTTACTTTTTGCAGCCCAAAAAAGTGAGTTCCCCGACTATTGCTCCTCCTACTGCTCTTGTAATTTTTGGATGACATAAGTCACAGGGCAGGGTAAATTAAATGTTGCCTCTAATGTCAGCATTGCCTTCCTTAGAGGCTGAATAATGCTTTGGTGTGGGAAAGAATCAATGATGTAGACTTCAGTTGATTAACTCGGACTTAGGTCGGACTCAAGTTGTTTCAGTGACTCAGCTTGGACTCAACTTGGCAATAAATGATGCACTGACTCAACTTAGTTCATGACTTGTATATCTTTAGTGACCAACATGCTGCCCTTGGTTCAGTAATATAACACATTCATCCAGAAACCTTATGGCTTTGAGCAATGCTTCCATCTGTTTTTGCTTACTGGTCATATGATAATCTGTCTCAAGCCCAAAGTGTGGGTGCACTTCTTGGAGAGGAACAGCAAATATGTTAAGCAATGGGCTTGAGGCAGGGTTGAGGTCTGCTTGGCGACCTAGTGCTGCTGCATATCAGAGGAGCCTTCTAAAACTTTTTAAAGCAGAAGACAAGACTTGTATCTAGAATGGAGCACCAAACATGTTAGGCAACAGGCCTGAGGAGGTTCTAAAGCCTTTGAAGCTTCAGTAATGGGAGTAAGAAGGATCCTATCCCCCACTTCTGAAAAAGTGTCCAGTTTCAGAAATGGGAAGTAAGAAGGATCCTATTCCCTATTTCAGAAACTGCAAGACACAAAAGCCTCTAGCTTGGAGAATGGGGGGTAAGAAAGATTCTATTCCTTACTTCAGAAACTGCAGACCCTTGTATGCCCATTGACTCCACCCCACCCCACCTCCAGCTTGGCTCCTGACTTGAGACTTGACTTGAAGGTAGAGACTTGAGACTTCTGACATGGGGTAGAAAACTTAAATACATCATTGGAAAGAACTAATGTCATCAAGTTTGCTCTCTCATACTTTCCTTAACAGAGGTAATAAAGCATACTGTAGCAGTATGGGTGTGGAACTAGGACTCTGGAAGATCAGGGTTCAGATTTTTGTTCAGTCATGGAAACCCATGGGATGATCTTTGGCAAGTCATATCTTCTCAGCCTAAGAAGAAGGCAATGGCAAAACTCCTCTGTATAATTTTTGCCAAGACAATCCCATGAGATAGTTGCCATAAGTCAAAGTGGACCTGAAGACATAATAACAACAATAAATAGGGAATATCATCTGAAAGTACTACTGCAACTTATGAACAGACCCTTTGTTATTTCAACTTGCAGTCAGTGAAAGAACGCTTTAATAACTTCTTAACTTAAAAAAATTCACCTCAAGATGAAAAAATAAGAAGATAGCCTTTGGCTTAAGTCCTAGAATAGATTCCTGGAATCAACAATATGTACATAAGTGTTGACTTATTATTCAGCAATTGATTCAGTGGGTTTAATTTAGTTGGAACTAGTAATTGGGCTGAAGTCTTTGGCCATTTCCACACTACACTATTATTAGTCCACTTTCAACATTCTATGGAATCCTGGGGTTTGCAGTTTAGGGAGAGGCATTTAGAATTCGCTGCCAGAGAGTTCTTTGGCTTCAGTAAACTACAAACCTCAGAATTCTACAGGATGTTGAAAGTGGAATAATAGTACTATAACAGTGTAATGTGGAGATGGCCTTAGTTATGTTTAAATTCTTACTGGAGGGATCAATAATAAAGCATGGTCTAAAAAAAAAAAAAGGACGATAATCCATATCCGATTTTCTGAGGATATTGTAGATAACTGATTAATGAATTATAATTTAAACATAACACAATACAGGGATTCTTTTCCCCCTGTAGCTGATCTAGCTGTTTATCTCATATTTTTACTTTAGGTTTCCTGAAATCTTTATGTTGGCTTCCTTAAAATGTAACACTGAATTTTTAATATTATAACTGTTGCATACATTTAGACAAGTAATTACTGCCTTATTGGCTTATGGAGACAGATGGAGACAGCAGACTTGGATCAGTTGTTAATGATGAAAGTAAGGGCAGGTTGACATTTGAGCAACTGAGACCCATGCTTATGTCTTCCTTCTACCTAGTGAAAGTAATATGTGTCTAGTAGTACTGGACAGCAACCACAGCCACGTTTTGTTAAACAAAATAAGACATTCATTTGAGGTCCATGCTCAGATAACAAAAGATAATATAGTAAATGCTGGCATTCACATGAAGTGTTTGTGATTTGCCAAATTTCCAGGAATCACTATGGAGATAGTGTATATTAATGAAAAATAGAAAGATCTGAAATACAGTGCATCCAACAGTCCCAGGTTACCTAATTATTTTCAAGTTAGGAAAAGATGGTAGTAGCTATTAACTCAGTCAGATTTTTAAACTGGGAGATGTGTCACTGTGTACCTTTGCAGTCTGTAACACATGAATGTCTAAATATGAATACAGTCATCTCTCCACATTTGCTAGGGTTAGGGGCACAGGACCTCTGTGAAAGTGGAAAAATCGTGAATAACAATAGGCTCTCCCAAAACATATTTAACACACAAAAAAGTATGATCACCATATTCAACCCAGTGTGGATTCCTTTGAGGCACCAGGGTTCCTTCACAAGGCAGAAGTGGGTGGGTGGTGGAGCTTTCTGCCACCTCCACTACTGCCCCACACCATTTTTAAGAGGGACTTACAAGCCTCGTTCGCAGTTTCTCAGTCTTACAAGGCTTGCAGTCCCTAATAAGGGAAGCAGCAGAGGTGACAACAAATAATCTGTGAATAAACAAATTCACAAAAGTAAGACCCACAAATGTGGAGGTCTGACTGTATTTGGTGAAGCTATGTAAAGAAAATACTACCACCATTAGCAACAGGGGGAGGGGGAATCCAAGGAGCACTGTGCCTTTCCTGACCAAAGGAGACTGAGGATTGGCAAGGAGACACAATAAGAGCATGCATTTATTTCCTGGCTTTGTAGCTCACCATTCCTCCAAAGAACTCAAGGTGGTACACCTGATTCTCATGCTTCCCCTATTGGTTCTAGTTTCACTCTAGCCATTCATTTTCTACATAAGCTAATACGGGGTACACTGTCTGAGTGTAAGGGTCTGCATTAGACCACCAGGAGACCTTGGACAGCTGCAACACGACATATAATAATTCAATGTTTTCCTTCCAAATTCCCTCTCGGCATTATGAGGGCATACTTATGGTGGCATCTTTGGACCCCTGGGAGGTCCTGGGCCCATGCACAATCTGTTGGCCACACTTTGCCCACCTCTGGACCAAGGGATTCTTGTTAGCTGTTCCTAGACTCTGCAGCTTCTCTTATAGGTAGGCTAAAATGGCCCCCTCCTCGTTCTGCTGGCAGGCAGACATTTGTTATTCTGGCAGGGTTTTGTGAAGTGAATGTTTTTTTAAGAAGGGGCTTTTAATAGGATGCTTTAATAGGTAATAGTTTTCAATTGTGCACTTTTTAAACTGCTTTTTAAATTTTGTTGTATGTTTTAAAATTATTTTAATGTTAGTGTGTGTATGTATGTGTGTGTATGTATGTGCCTCCAGGTTGCCTGTTAACTTATGGCGACCCCATGAATTTCATAGGGTCTTCTTAGACAAGGAATACTTAAGAGATGGTTTTTGCCAGTTCCTTCTTCTGAAATATAGCCTCCTGCACCTAGTATTTGTTGGTGGTCTTCCATCTGAGTACTAACCAGGAATGAGCCTGCTTAGCTTTCAAGATCAGACAGGATCTGGTGCCTTGAATAATATTCATATTCATTATTAATTCCATGTTAATCTTGACTTTCTGTAGATTTAAACTTTATTTCACTTGTTTTAATTTGTAAGATACCTTGATGGTGATGATGATGGTGGCTGGCATTCTGTATTGCAAATATGGATTTGAAACCTAGCTTTACAGATCAGTAACTGCTCCAAATTTGGTAAGACTACGTAGACCTACTCTAAAACTACATATATGTCTTCCCCCAGCTCCCTTAACAGCCAGCCTCTGTACCAGGCGGTAGAAGTCTGCTTACCTGCTAATCAGGGTGCAAATAGTGAGCAAGGCTGAAACAGTCAGAAGCAGGACCCCTGTAGCAATTCCTCATTACAGAGTTGGTCACTGGTGGGAGAGGGCTGGAAACATCATCTTGCTGTGCTCCTGTTCCTAGATGAGCAGACTTCCATCTCTCGGTGCAGCTTCTGCCTTGGGTGGGTGGCACACATAAATAAGTAGCTAACGTAGGACATTGATAATAGCAGCCGCAGCAGCAGCAACAGTAGTTCATTGCCTCTAACTTCAGTTTGTCTCTTCCATATATAAGAGGGGTAGGCACAGCTACCAATATTTGTCACCAGTACCTTCCATGGACCAGAAAAATCTAGAAAAATTTGGTGGGCATACAAATAAAAATATCAAATCAGAGTCACCTTCCAGTTTTGGAAAGGATTTGGGAAGCTATTAAAGCCTTGGGTAGGGTCTATGACGTTTGTTAACAAATAAGGCAATTTGCACCATTTTTTTCCCTTCAGAGAAGAACATGGGAAGATAGCGTTAAGTCCCTCTAAAATACCCCAAGAAAGCATTTTCACTCTCCAAAAGTAACAAGAAAAAGTGACAAGTAAATATTATTTGTTATACAAATAAGTATATCATTTGTATTATGTCTTCATTATTTTTTCTCTCATATGAATTACAGGTAATGTTATTATGTAAAAATGTATTACTTCAAAATTATCTCTATGTTCATCTATCCATGAAAAATTTCAGATAAATACATCTTTACAAATGGTTATTATAAGCCTTTTAAAAAAAGTCTCCAGGAAGTAGGCCTTCATGCATACAGCTGTTTGCTTGAAGACCTCCATGCAATCTGTGACCCTGTACAGCTGAATTTCCAGGTTGCATGGAAACCTTTGAGCCTACAGGGACATATATAAAGACTGTATCTTTCTTTAGATATTTATGCTCTAAATATGGACCTCAGAGAACATGGGATAAAAATGGCCTTTTGAGTACAGTACCAAAATCATCCAGTCATCTATGACATAATTTTAAAAAACAATGCCTCCAAGCTCTGGCTGGAGGGATGGGTTCATCAGTATGCAAATGTGAAATGAAGCTAATTAACACAGTGCTTCTCCCTACTCATATGTTGGTCTTTCTCCTTAATGCCTGAATAGTGCTGTTGTGTAAACCCATCCTCTCTCCAGGCTTAAGGTAGCTTTGAATGGAATCAGTATTGCTTTTCAAAGAACGTGTGTGAAAGCACTCCCAATTGTATGCATTCCAAATGGTTGCTGCTGCTGCTGTTGTTGTTGTTGTTGTTGTTGTTTTGTGCCATTAAGTTGTTTTGGACATATGGTGACCCTAAGTTAATTTATCATGGGGCTTTCGGGGGCTGAGAGTATGTGATGTGTTCAAGGTCACCCAGTGGGTTTCCAAGCCTAATGGGGAATTGAATCCTGGTCTCCAGGATCATAGTCCAACACTCCCACCATATACCATGCAAGCTTTTGTACACAAATAAAATAAAGCCATTAAACACACACACACACACACACTCTTCATGCATACCTTTCAGTTCCTGTCCCCACCTGCCATGGAAAATTATATACCAGAAGGTCTTAACTAGTTAGCCCAACAAGATTGAAAGGCATATTAGCAGACTGTTCAGCCTAAAATTCAAGTAAGATGGAGGTAAATTCTAAAAGCTGGACTGTTCTTTGGCTGTATTTCTGGCTGAAGACAAATACTGTTTCTCAGTTTTAGTCATCCCTGTGGTGAAATATATGTTATTAAACACAGCTGTGCTACATTGGCTTTATTGAGCCCTTGGCCTCTCATTTTGCTTTCACCATAGAAAACTACCCCCTTTTAGGATGTAACAAATGTGCACGGCTTTAAAAATACCTCAGGAACAATGAATCAGAGCCGTTAAAATAAGCTCCCGAATACAAAGGTTAAAGCAAATCAATTGCAGTGATCACTCCCTCAGCTCTGTAAAGAAACCAGTGTTTAGTTAACAGTGACACAAAAGACTTCCTGTTCTTCTATTAAATCGCATACTTGTTGTTCTCGTGTGAGTCAAGTACACACAGGGAACTGGCTTACTGAACGAAACCATTGGTCCATGGAGCCTAATGTTGTCTGTCAGGGGTCTTACATGTCTAAGTCTAAACTGATAAAAAGATATGTGTTTGTATGTGTGCGTGAGACAGAAAAAGGGAAGTTTATTATAGGAACTGAGATAGAAATATTGAGATCCTATCATCAGGCTAACTTTGTATTAATGAGAGAGATAGGACAAGTCTGGGGGTGAAGGAAGTGAAGACATCCCTGAGAATGTCAGTTTAGTAGGGGTGTAATTATGAAGTGAAATCTTTGCTCCCCAAAATAATTCTGCTCCCCATGAAATTTTCCTTCAGCTCTCATATTTCTAGCATTGCAGTAACTTAAGCTGAACATTTTGACTAAAGGTTAGGCATCCAAAGAAAAGGAACAGGCGCAGTTACCAAGGGAATGCAAAGGTAAGTGTAAGGGTGAACAATATTCAGTGTTTCACTCTCTGCAATACTAGGAATTTGAGGATTACAGGAAAGTTTCATTTGGAAAGATAGAATTCTGGGGAGGGGGGCGGAAACTGCCTTAATTTAGTACTTCCTGTAACTATATTCCCAATGTCTGGACCTGGGGTGGCCAAATACAGTTCTCCAGATGTTGCTAGAGCACAATTCCTACATTAGTCACCATTGATTAGGTTGACTAGATTTCCTGCAGTCTGACAATATCTGGAGGGCTTCATTTCACCAACTTCTGAAGAAGTCAGGTCATCAAGACAAGAACACAAGACCCACATGACACTAGCTATACATCTTCACCACTACTGCCCAGCAACCCCCCCCCCAAGGTACAGAACCTCTATTCACTTATTTGAGATGCATGTAGAATCAATGTACTCACCCATTGCTCTTCTCACATGGAACTAAACAATTATGAAAAGAGTTCTTCTGCTATGCATGGGAGTGATCAGAAATCCCACCACACTCAGGGGTCCCAATGGTCTGGTGGAGCATTCACTTACAGCAGAAACTCTTCTGTTCAAACTTGTCACTCTCAAGGTGAGGACAGAAATGGACACAGAAGGCTAGTGTGCTCCCCTCTTTGTATGTTGATACAACATACTTCCCAAATGCTAAAATAGGGCTTCAGTTGTCACTGTGTAGTATTGTTGCTTCTTTCTCCATGTTCAACACAAACAAAACTAGCTAGAAGAAAGAAAGCAATATTTCATGAAACTGTCACCATAAGTGGTGGTTACCATAACAAGATATTGCAACTGAGCAGACATAATGACTACCAGTTTTTACAATGGCTGTCATACCTAATAACTCTGTTTAGGTTAAATATTTATGTTGACTACAAACGGTACATTTAAACAGCCAAACCCAAACCAAACCTCTCCTCTTTTCTACCAAATATCTCTCTTCCTCTTGCAAGCTCTGAACTGAACCACACTGGTCTGGTGATGCTTTGAGATGGATCCTAACACTGCCAATTAAAAGTGATTGCATAGCTGTTCTGGTGTTTTAACTCTTCTGAATGGATTTTGTCTGAAAAAAAAAAAACTAGTTAAAAGAAGCAGTGGAAAAACACCAGTAGAAGGTTACAAAAATAAGATGTAATGCCTCTGCAACCTAAAATTCTCTGAATGAGAGAGGGCAATTTCATGATTAAAGCTTCATCTCAACATACTGCTAGGAGTGTAATTCTTTGTAAGTTTTCATTCTCACAGACAGAAATGAATAACTTTGCCATTTTTCTCCTTGATGTGAGAAAATAATTGAAAACTGCACAGCCCGGGATATGGAATTCTTTTTTGGTTCAGAAAACAACATTTCAGGTTTTGCATAGAAAATACTGTTTTTGGCAGGATTTCTTTTTTCTGTGCAGCAAATGCTGTTTCCTGCTTCCCATCTTCATTTGCATTTTTCATGCAGAATAAACCCTGAATTTCAAAGATTCTTGCCCATGTAGAATTCTCCTTGACAGGGTTTCTCAATAACCAAGATTTGAGCCTTGAACTGGAGCATCTCTCGTAGGGATGGTGATACAGGGTAACATTTTGTTGCAGTTTCCCACTTCTAAATCCCCACTTCCTAGAGCTTCCTAGAAGCAGGAATGACTGGGGCCATTTCCGCACTAGACTGTTATAGCGCTATGATTCCACTTACAACATCCTATGGAATCCTGGGGTTTGCAGTTTTGGGAGGGGCCAGCTGGCCCCTCCCAAAACTGCAAACCCCAGGATTCCATAGGATGTTGCAAGTGGAATCATAGCGCTATAACAGTCTAGTGGGGAAATGGCCATAGTTGTGGAAGATATGGGTTTAGGTATGACATTGTAAACAAAGTGATGGACATATCAGCCCCTGTCCTGATTCACTAGCCTCTGTGTCTCAGACAGGGGGGTCTACAGAGTGACAGGCTACTATTTCCTTTTCCTTGAATGTGCATAGAACTCTTAATGGGTATTTCAAAAGCTAGTGATCAGTCGTGTAGGGGCAGTTTGCCCCAGTGGCGATAGGGGCAGTTTGCCCCAGTGGCAAATTTTTGGGGTGTCCTGGGTCCGAGCTACATCCCTGCATGCCATGGCCACGTCCCACCACGATCCCCGCACATGGCAGCCATGCCCCTGTGCTGTAGCCCCGCCCCCTCCCGCCTCCCCTCCACACACTCCAACCTCCACCAGTGCTAGTGATACATGTTCCTTGTGTGCCTGTGTGTGTGTGTGTGTGTGTTGAGAGATGGCATTTGGAGTAACAGTGAAGACAAACTTGCAAACTGAGGCCAGAGGAAAGAAGGAGCAGGTGAGAATCTGCAACACCGTGTTGCTGTGGATTTCCTGGTGAAGTACTTTTCGATTTTTCTGCCTTTTCTCTTTTTGGCCGTCAACCCCCCCTTTTCTTCCTGTAGTGCATTGTTACCTGTTGTATATTGTATGTGTGCATATACATTGTTTTTGTGTTGTTTGCATGCTGTAACATGAGAAGATTAGTTACATGTATCCCTATTTAATTACTCACTGTATTATTTACTTACTGGACTTATATCCTGCCTTTTCCCAAAGCTGGGACTCAAGGCAGCTCCCAGTGAAGTTTTTTTTTTCTTAAAAGAATATGACTAAAATATAAACCAAGACTGAACTATTAAGACAGATCTAAAGGTGGCTCTGGTCTTTTGATAGTATGAGCTCTAACTCCACAGTGCCAGTGGCAGCATGTAACCATTCTGATTTGTAACCACTGATAGTCTTATCCTCCTCCATGTTAGAGAAGGTGGGCAGCTGCTGTGGATCAGGGTGCTGCACAAGTCCCATTTCACTCACACCATCTCAGTTGTCATTTCTGCTCTCTTTTTTTAAAATTGGAAGTGACTAGTTTCCTGATTATTCCCCCCCCGCCCGTGGGGGAGGAATGTGGTATAAATGGCTTGAGTGTTGGACTAGGACTCTAAGACAGGAGGGTTCAAATCCTTGATAATCTATGGAAACCCACTAGGTCTTAATACACCACAAGCTGAACATGAGTCCTCAGTGTGATGCGGCAGCAAAGAAAGCCAATGCAATTCTCGGCTGCATTAATAGGAGTATGGTGTCTAGATCAAGGGAAGTACTGGTACCACTCTACTCTGCTTTGGTTAGACCTCATCTTGAATACTGTGTCCAGTTCTGGGCACCCCAATTCAAGAAGGACATGGTCAAGCTGGAACAAGTCCAGAGGAGGGTGACCAAAATGGTGAGAGGTCTGGAAGCCATGCCCTATGAGAATAGACTTAGAGAGCTGGGTATGTTTAGTCTGCAGAAGAGAAGGTTAAGAGGGGACATGATAGCCATGTTTAAATATTTGAAGGGATGCCATGTAGAGGAGGGAGAGGGCTTGTTTTCTGCTGCTCCAGAGACTAGGACAAGGAGCAATGGATTCAAGCTGCAGGAAAGGAGATTCCACCTGAACCTCAGGAAGAACTTCCTGACGGTCAGGGCTGTCCGGCAGTGGAATACGCTCCCTGGGAGTGTAGTGGAGTCTCCTTCTTTGGAGGTCTTTAAGCAGAGGCTGCGTGACCATCTGTCGGGAGTGCTTTGAGGGTGTTCCTGCATGGCAGGGGGTTGGACTGGATGGCCCGTGTGGTCTCTTCCAACTCTACTTTTCTATGATTCTATGATTCTATGAAAACAGTTGCCAAGGGATCAACAGCAACTGATCCTTGTTGGGTACCATCAGCCATTTTAAGGCTGTTTTTGATTGTGGTATTTTTGGCAACAGGATAGAGGAAGAGTTTCAGTAGGGGAACTTTGAGGGCTCCAGTGTGAGCCTTTGTGATAGTGGCAGGATGGCTTTTGGATGGGTTTTCTGGTGTCAGGGGCCAGACCTGTAACAATATGTTGCAGCTGATTCCTTGAGTTGCAAAGGCTAAAACACTGGGGAAACATAAATGGAATCTGTATGCCACTGAAATCAGTGAGGCTTGAACAAAGCAACTATTCCAGACTGGTCTAAAGAAATGTGAGTGCTCACAATATAGCTCTTTGGTTTTGTTCCTAGGTTTTGCCAGTTGTTGACACCTCCACATTCACTTGTACCATTCTGTTGGGAAGCTGTTTGTAACAATATGTTGCATCTGCACTTGGCCTTTCCCCAAGGGGTTTTAAAAACAAAATAAAAACAGGGCTGAATCTATCCAGGGAAAATAATGTAGCCTTACTTCATTGTCAGTCCTGGTGCAGTAGACAGTTTTCCTCCCAATCTAATTTCAAATGAGATCTTGCCTAACTTTAGACATGTCTGAGGGTTTTGAGGTGATTTAATTTTTAGTCTATGATTTTGGCAAAGAACCAGAATATCTTTTTTACCCCAGTGTGTTTGACAGCCAGGTTTGAGATGGGAGTGGGTAGAATGAAGAGGTTGGAGGGATGGGTGGAGGAGCACAGCAAGAGGTGGGTCACCTGGGTTTGGTCATACCAATTTGTATTGACAGCAATCAGGAAATGTCAGTGCCATTTTTTTTCTTTTTACTCCAGAAATATCCAAAGCTCTCCATATACGATGCTGCACATGTTTTATCACTCAGAGCTGGTGAATCCATGTATCTTCTCTAGGCAAAAACTTGGTGTTATTTATTATTTGGCACCTGAGTCTGCCAGAATGGTACAAGTTCTTCTGAGCTGGGGGGAGGTAGTTCTTGGAGCAAGCACTGTAAGCCACTTTCCTGGGAGTAAGGACTGTTGAACTTCAGACCACAGACCCATCTCAGCAAGACACGTCCTGGACAGGCTTAGAGGAAACTCATGATTAGCTTTGAACAGAAGTCCTTTCTTGGAGACAACTGATCAGAAGAGAAGAGAACAGGCAGGATGTTTTGAAGTTTGCTGTGCTCTCTTAAACTGCACATATCCCACATGTTCTTTGAGAGAAACCAAAAGTGACTTGATTAGATTAGAGGATGTCTGACAAATTAGGCTATCTGTGATTGCTCTCAGGACAAGGATTGCTTGAGGGATCCCTTTCAGATCTTGTTGAAAGAAATCAAATAGGCAAGCACTTCCTATGCAAAAACTGTTTTGGATTTAGTATCTTCTATTATATTATGATTCATGGTCACACAATAAAAAGAACCTACTGTTCTTGGCTTCCACTCACTTTAACAGATTACATTATGTTTCATATAAAAATGCCAATGGGGCATCTGTTGTCTTCACACATTTAGATTTTATCTTGGGCTGGTCCTATCATCAGGCAGAGTGAAGGACCTTCCTTGGGCAATAGATTTTGGGTGTCATGAAATGGCAGCACATTTCCCACAAGGGAGTGGGGAGAGGTGTTTGTAGGATTTTCTGGCTCATGTGTCTAATAATCAGAATGGTTTTGGCTAGGCTGCACTTTGAATTGGGGAGGGAGGCACTTGCTATTCTGTTTCAAGCAACAAGATGTCACAAACTGACTCCGATTTTATCATGGGCTAACAAGGTAATGTTTGTTTAAAGTCAACCATGCTCAAAGAGATGCCCCAGCACAATGCAAGTGTTTACAATCATATTTATATTTAGAAACACATGAATATTCATCTTTTACATGTAGATTGTCAATGTCTTTGCATATCTCTAAAAGTGTAGTATAAGAGGTGGCCCAGGGCATCAGATGTATGTCTCACATGTCACTGTATCACTTTCACATAAGCCACTGAAAAGTATGCTGTTACCAAAGGCTCTAACAAAGAAGCTCCTTTTAATAAAATCTTTTTAATGCTCCTCAGACCTCCTTTAGATCCAGTGTGGTGGAGTGGTTTAAACATTGGACAGTTATGCTAGAGACCAGAATCTGATTCCCTGCTTGGGGATGGAAACCCACTGGGTGATCTTGGGTGCATCACAGTCTCTCAGCTCCATAAAACCCTGTGTTGCCTAAGAGTTGCCATAAGTTGGAAACAACTTGAAAGCATACAACAACAATATTCTCATTCACTGTCTAGATGAAAGCTTTCTAGTAGTGTCATCTTTAGGAGGAGGGTGAAGGAGGGCTGGAGAAATACAGATTTTTGCTGTCAGTTTGCAGCAGTGTGTCTGCAGCAAACAGTACAATAAACAAAGCCAGAGCTGGGAAAGAGTGGGATTCTGTTCTATCTGATCCTAATGTAGCTGTGTGCATTTGCCTACAACAGGCAAGGAAAAGAGCAGCTGCCTCCATAATCCCTTGCTGAGCATGTGTAAACAACAAAATGGGTGAAAGAGGGCCGATAAGTTTTGTATAAAAAAGTTTGCTAAAACATGTTGAAATGCTTTTTTGTTTTGTTTTTGGTGGTGTGGGAATCTCTAGTACTTACTTTTCTGTTAAAGAAAAGACCTCAGATCCATCTGATCAGCTCACTATACCTGAGTTTCAGTTTCCCTTCCCATCAGTGTGCAGTTATTGTTAATATTGGAGAGAAAGCAGTCATATGTTGCATCCTGTGTAGGTTTCACAGCTATATTATATTAACCTACAAGACAAAAACATTTCAGCCTGTTGATTTAAAGGCCTATCAGTTTGAAAGTACAGAGTATTTGATTGGCCACTAGAGGGAACTGCTGGATCAGGAACAAAACCAGACAACTCCATTCAGCGAGCTTAAGAGCTGTGGAGATTGGCTGGCCTCTGTGATGCGCTTAGCATAACTGTGTGTTGCCCTGCCAGAGGTGATTAACTTTTACTTCAGCCGGCGGCTGTCCATGGATTACTGACCAGAGTTTTTGTTTTATAGCAATGACCCAAGAAACAATGGATAGGTGGAAATCAAACAGTGACACAAATCGCCTAATCAGGAAAAAAAAGTCTGCTCTAGCATCTGGCAACTGTTTGACAGACAATAGCCTCTACCATGACATTTGAAATACCACCCAAACTGCTTGACATCTCACTGCTTAACATCATTATGTCAGATGAATGAAGAGTCTTTTCGAAGTGCAAATATTTATCTGAATACTCGACAATGGTAGTTGCTAACCCTGAACTTGCCAGCCACTGATTAGAGAAACTTTTTCAACTCTTTTACTCTGGAGCAATCTTTGAAATAATTTTCAGATCTCAGGGAACTGTTTCATAAAAGTTATAATATCTACTACTAAAAAAAAGTTCACTTTATTTCCCTTTCACTATATCTTATGGAACCCCTAGGTTTGCAGGGAACCCTAGTTGAAAAACCCTGATCTAGAGGATGAATAAAGGCTTTAATCAGGTGAATGCTTACCAGCAAATAAGGCTAATTAAATACTATAGAATTAACTATAAATGACCTAGACAATTTCTGCACGAGACTGTTACAGCACTGTGATTCCACTTTCGACATCCTATGGAATCCTGGAGTTTGCAAACTCCTGGATTCCATAGGATGTTGAAAGTGGAATCATAGCGCCATAGCAATCTTGTGCAGAAATGGCCTTAGATATTAGCACCTGCATGAACTTTGTTTAATCCAAGTTTAAGAGATAGAGTTTAACTTTAGGAGGAATAGCATTGCATATATTACAAGGGAGAAAAATGGCCTAACAGTGGTTATAAAATCAGCAAGAACTGAATGGTAGTACAGACAAAACTACACAGATGAACTGGTTAACATACATAGGCTGGCATCCTGTTAGTGACATATGCAGGCATAAGGTAACTGTATGCCTGTGTCCACATTCATTGCTGCAGAGGTTAGTCTTCCCTTCCTTCTTTTGCAGCCACTAATGCTCACTCTTGTCCTTCCATAGAGCTACTGAAGCCCTGCACACATGGGGAGAAGTTTAGAAACATCTGGCTTTATACCTGTAGCCAGATGTGAAATGATTACATCATCAGCTGAGACCTCAGGAGGCCTCCAGTGCACCTTAGTTGTATCTCATGCTGTGTCTGGTTATGGATTTGCTTCTGTGATCCACCCCTTCCAGGTGTGAGTGGCCCTGGGTCAGGCCTTCAGTGGCTCTGCAGTAGGTCCATGAGGTGGTGAATGGCTCAGCAAAACATTGTTCTGCATGTGGAAATACTACACTATGATGAGCCATGTAGGATTGCCGCTGTAGTGAAACAGTCAAGCCATGGGAGAAAAAAGCAGAACTTCTTAATGTATTCTTGTTCAGCTGCTTCCCATTGGATTCTGTCTTTGAAGTTCTGTTCAAGGATGGTAACACTGGGCTCAGAGGCAGTATCCTGAGACACCAGGTGTTTCGCCAGTGGCTTTTTAATATTTGCCATTTTTGATGTCACATTTCTTTTATTATAGTATGTTTCAATCGATATGAGTCCAATTAAATATCAATCAGGTTGAATTTGATTAACATTTGGATTTTTGCATTGAAATATTTAAACTTCCAATTAAATGAAAAATGAATATTAAATTTGTAAGTTTACCAAAGATGTTTTGATCTTATTATTTCCCATTTACCCTTTGTTGGAGTTTTTAAATTTAAATTTACGTAAACTTCTTTATGTTTAGATTTATTCAACTTCAGTCCTTTCTGCCTCTTTCTTTATTTTCCTCATTTCAGTCATAAAGTAGAAATATTCCACAATCTTTTCAATGTAGTTTAGTGCAGTTTGAGCTTCCATATGAATATCTATCTGGTTGATTATGTTACCTTATATCAGTCTATAATCAGATTTTTCCACTTCTCTCTGAGATAATTCAATACTGGTTCCTATTCCTCTGTATTTTTTTTCTGCCAACCTTCCATTGACTTGACAGGTTAGTATATCAATTTGATTCATTTCTAATAATTTAATTAACCATTCTTCTTTATCTGGAATAGCCTTGTTTTTCCACATTATGACAAAAAAAATCTGACTGCAATGATCATATAGAATAGAACTGTCCAGATTTTTCTTAAAAATGTCTCTTCCAAATCTTGTGTCATGTTCAATAGGAAACGTTCTGGAGCTAATGGAAATTTATACTGATGTCACATTTCTGTCATTTATTCTTTTTCATAGAGGCTGGCTGTTTGCCTTGTGTAAATACTCTTGGACATTTCTGGCATTTCACATTGGAGGATCTGTGCCTACCTCTGTGCCTACTAACGTCTTCTTTGTTTTTCAGTGTTGTTGTTGATGGCATTCCATGGAAAAATATTGATGATCCATGAGGATCTCCACTTTGATTCCGTGTTTTTGTAGAAGTATGTATACAGCACATATTTGTTGTATACATATGTCTACAACATCCTATTAGCAACCCACATTACAGAGAGGTTAACAATCTAAGGCCCTTTCTGCACCCTACCTTTTTGCGAGGATGTCCAGTGGAGATCCCGCCATCAGCTCTGCTGGGAGTGCTCCCTTCTGCACCAGTTGGCTCCCTGAGGCTTTTCTTTCCACAACTGGGTACTTTCCAGGCTATGATGGGGAAGGAAGCACAGCCATTGCACTTTCTGGGCTTCTTCAGGACAGGTAAGTTCATGATCGTGGTGCCATCATGGGTCATCGATGAGGAAAATCCTTCAATGATATGATCTGTGATTGTGCTGTCTGGGAACAGGAGAAGGATGGGACTGCAATGACATCATGTGGAAGTGCCATCGCGGTCTCATCTTTCGCCTGTCCCCATGGCGAGTTGGGAGGGTGGAGCAGAAAGGGCCTCAGTAGAGATACTTGAACGTGCACATAGTTTTAATTAACTTCAGCAAGAGTGAGTGAATCATATGCTTTCTCCCATCCAAGCTGTATCTTCTTCCTGCAACATTAGCAGCCTTCCTCCTGTTTAGCTACAAAGGGTCATTAATCTGTTTTCTTTCTTTCTCTGCATCCTTTAGACTGGATCATTTTGGGAGTCCATGGCAGAGTCTGGCTCCTTATTCTCTTCAATCCTACGCTCATCCACCCCTCCTGTCAATCTTCTTTCAGCTCATTATACAGAATAAATCACGTCTCTTTCTATTTTAACCAGTTCTCCTGCTTCATCTATTGTGCCTATTTTGCTGTGGGTGGAAACAGTAAGAGAAGGAGCTAAGTAAATTGAAGGGATGGTTCTGGGAAGTGTTACTCTATTTATATTCAGTGAAGTTTAAAAAAAAAGAAAGAAGGAAGAAAGAAATGAAAGAAAAAGCATTGCATTTTATCCCTTTCATATGCAATCAGATTTTTTTTGAGTGGATTTCAATACCTTTATCTCCAGACAAGAAAAAGAAAAGGAAATAGCAAAGTAAGTGTCTTGAAAGCATTTTGTCAGAATGCAAACAGCATATAATTTTAGGAGGAGGCAAGTAGAACTATAGCATGATTTTGTAGTTGTTGATATGTTTTGCTGCTAGCCAGGGAATTGCATAATGTCCTAAGCTGGTTGTCAAGAGTAAAGAAATAATTTATGTAGATGCATAAGGTCCCTTCACACTATTCAATTACAGTGCTATGATTCCACTTTAACTTCTTTGGCAACATCCCATGGAATCTTGGGGTGTGGCATTTAGGAAGAGTTGTTTAGAATTCTCTGCCAGAGAGCTCTACTACCTCACCAAACTACAAACCTCAGGATTCCTTAGGATGTTGCCATGGTAGTAAAGTGAACTATAGTGATTTAATTGTGTAGTGCGAAAGGAACCTTAGGGTAGGGCCTGCACTTCAGCTAAGTAGAGAAGCTGGTGATTAAATACATACGAAAGCTCAGGAGAATTTTAAGATTTGTTTTTGAACCTGAGTTAACGGGCCATAGAATTACAGGCCTCAGAGGAGTACAAATCTGATTATTCTTGGGAACATAGTCACCATGGGATAAGAGGATGGGCCGCTTTCAATTGCTAACTAGTTAAAGGACAAATAAGACATCAGAGATGACCCTATCCTTAGAGTGAGGTGATGGTCTCAGGGAACAGAGACTGAGAGGCAGCAATGATAGCATCCTAGTTCTTTCTGATCTGTTTGGCTGTTCCCATCTGTCGGACAACAACGCCGAGTATGGCACAAAACCTGTCTTGGATCCTCTGGCTCAGTTATGACAGAACTGCCTGACTGTAAGTATGGAAATTACAGTCGCCAGACCTGTTGGTACATGGAATGGGATGTCATCTTTCCTCAAGAGCAATAATATATTCTGTGCAAAATTGTGGTGGTCCTGAAGCACAGGATAGGAATAAATAGTCTGACAGTGTAAGGATTGAGAAAGCAGGGGTCTCCTAAGAATCTATGTTGGTATGACTGCTTTTCAGCAACAAGCAAACTGGAGTTACTGGTGGGCAATGAGCTGGCCACATTTCAGATGATGACCCCAATTCAATGGACCTAGCGGTTTCTTCCAGCTCTATGATCCTATTTCAACATCCCTTCAGCACAGCGTAAAGATCTGCATGTAGACCTTATGCTATGCTAACTCATATAACCCCTGACTTCCTTGAAAACCCCAATGCTGCGTTACACAGGAATTTAGTGCTTCAGTGTGAGCAGGCAGGATCAGAGCAGGTCTGGTTATTCTGTGTGCACAATGGTGACCTCAATGCTAAGATCTGTGGGGGGCCTCCAGAAGTCCCAGTGCTTTTGTAATCATTGTCAGTCTGCCTTGGGTTGTGGGGATTGTAGGCACTTTTTCTCATCCTGACTGTTCATGTTGAAGCATGGAATGCCTGTATGTGGTAACTTTGGTACTTTTAAGGTAAGTTGGGTGGGGGGCTTTGGGTGCTGCATGAAGAGCACAGGAACACTAACCTGAAAAATCAGAATCACACATGTAAGGGACATATACACCTGCAGAACTCACCCTGATTTCCAGTTGATACCAGATTATTCAATATGTGAAAAAGGCATTTTGAGGATATGAAAATGGATACCTCCAAAATATTTTTAGAAACATAGCCATCATAGGTTGAGTGGGGATCTGAATCCTGGTCTCTCTCTCTTTTTTTTAAAGGTATTTTAGTGATAGTTTCTAAAAGCGCTAAAATTCTACAAATACATAAGAAAAACAGCATAGGGAAAACATAAAGCATAAACATTAGAAATTAAAAAGTAAAGAAAAAGAAAAGAAAAAAAGAAAGAAAATGGAGCGACTTTCTTTCTTCCTTTAAATGGTATATAACATTCAAATAGTTTCAAGCCTCTCAAAGATAATATCCAGAAATTCTCTTCTTCCTCTTTCTCACTTCATGTTTTCCAACAGCCAAAAAGGAAAAGTGAATTTCTTTTATCAAAGGTTAACACACCTAGCCTAACATATCAATATTATATTCTGTTAGATTCCATTGCATCTTACATTTATGTCTTAAATAACATTGTGTTTTCTAGTCTTAATACTAGAAGTTACTTGCTGACTTAATTATATAGTATTCACCTTCACTATTTAAAACTATAGATCTTTCATATGTTATCTAACATCAGTAAATCCAAATGTTTCCATACCATTTCATATTGTAGAATCCTTGAAAAAACTCCACAAGTTTATTGCCAAGTCTGGTTTAATTGTCTTGTGTCTATTACCATTTCACAACCTGGTTTCAACCAAGTCTATTTCACTTGAAATTTGACTTCCCTCTTTCCTTGCTTTCATCCTGTCCATGAATTTCTGCCCCCGCCCCTGCTTTCAGGTTTCCCCTCATTGCCCCTTGCAAATATTTCACATGCTTCCCCTCTTGCTTTTTTTTTTAAAATGCTAGTCCTGAGACACAGCACTTTTCTCCTTTCTCTCACTCCCTCCAGGCCAATTTGTTCATTAAATCAAATTGGCTTCATTCAATCATCAATGCAGATTCATCACAGATCAATTTCAGATTAGCCTTCCCCTTCTCCTCCCCCTTGGGCTGTAATCTCCATTTCACATACCAGAACTTCTTGGCCCTTCTTCCCTGATTCACTAGGTAATCCCTCCATTAGTTTAACTCAAATTTGTCAGTGTGATTTTTCAACCTCCTTCAAGAAAGCCAACACGATTCTTGGTTGCATCAATAGTAGTGTGATATATAGATCAAGCGAGGCAATGATACTACTCTATTCTGCTTTGGTTAGACCTCATCTGGAATACTGTGGCAAGTTCTGGGCACCTCAATTCAAGAAGGATATTGACAAGCTGGAGTGTGTCCAGAGGAGAGTGACCAAAATGGCGAAGGGTCTGGAAGCCATGCCCTATGAGGAGTGGCTTAGGGAGCTGAGCATGTTTAGTCTGCAGAAGAGAAGGTTAAGAGGGGACATGAGAGCCATGTTGAAATATTTGAAGGGATGTCATGTCATGGAGGGAGCGGGCTTGTTTTCTGCTGCTCCAGAGACTAGGACAAGGAGCAATGGATTCAAACTGCATGAAAAGAGATTCCAGTTAAACCTCAGGAAGAACTTCCTGGTGGTCAGAGCTGTCTGGTGGTGGAATATGCTGCCTGGGAGTGTGGTGGAGTCTTTTTCTTTAGAAGTTTTTAAGCAGACACTGGATGGCCATCTGTTGGGAGTGCTTTGATATGAGTTCCTGCATGGCTGGCAGTTGGACTGAATGGCCCCTGTGGTCTCTTCCAACTGTATGATTCTATGAGCATTTCTGTGATGCTAACTTCCATGTTAGCTCCACATTTCTCTCCCCCTCGTCTCTCCAAAGTTCTGCCTTGATATCCTTGATCTCATTATTCAAGCTCAAGCTTTAAGGGGAGATTAGGCCATTTTCTGGACGATTGGACTATCCATGTCTGCTGTTTATAGTAGCTATATTCCAGTTCAGGGTTGCACATGTATAGGCAGTACATCTCTTGAGCACCAGTGGTTGGGTAACAGAAGTGAGAAGGTGCTGTTGTGCTCATATACTGCCTGTGGTCTTCTTAGAGTCTTCTGGTTGGCCAGTGGGGCACAGAATGGTGAGCTAGGTCTTTGCTTTCATAAAGCTCTCTGTTCTTATATTCTGAAACCAGTAGGGAATAGCACATGAGCAAAAGAGGAAGATCAGTGCTGAGACAGAGGATTAAAATTATGCCAAGCAGTTTCAGAATGACGTGTGTTAGGGAGCTCATGCTTCCTAGGGGATCCAGACATGATTTTAAGTCTTAGAAACTATATAAATCAGAATCTGCTTTCTACTGGTGTATGCTTTATTGGTGTCTGGTGTATTGATTCATTCAGCAGGAACAGAATTTTTTTCTGCTGGTACTGCATTTGTGGAGAGTGTTCTAGATCATCAAATTCTCACCATAGGCAAAGATAAAATATCTTGCTCTTTGCCTGTCTTGATAGGTCACATACATTAAAAACCAGAGTATAGGAACAGTGTATATACGACATCAGTCACATAGCTGTCCTTGAATATTTCCGCACTAGAGTGTTCTAGTGCTATTATTCCACTTTCAACACCCTATGGAATCCCAACCAGCCCCTCCCTAAACTGCAAACCCCAGGATTCCATAGGATGTTGAAAGTGGAATAATAGCACTAGAACACTCTAGTGCGGAAACGGACATAGAGTTTTTCCTTCAGAAAAAACAAGGACAAAGCCTTTATTCTAGTTAGAGAGTAGGGCTTATTCATTCAATCTGGATTGTACTCCCTGTGCCTTCTATTTGCATGTGTATGGCGAGCTCCCAGGAGTATCAGTGCATGCAAATCACACCAGTCATGGGCAGGGGGCTGTTCTGAACTGGTACCACAAATGGAACCAAACAGTTAAAACACCATATGTCTACTTCCCCACCTGCCATGGTCCCAGGATGGTGTGTGTCACTTCCACTGGCTGTTTATAATAGAAAAATCCTGTATTTACATAAACATGATATATGGGTTGGCCCTCTGTATCTGTATCAGTCATAGAGAATGAGAAATGCAGAGTGGTACCATATCTTCTCTTGAGGACAGCTATAACATCCAACATTTGAAGGGATTCTTCTGCCTGTCCTGTTCTCCTGGTCATGCTTAACGGGCATGAGTAAGTACAAAAGAAATGCATCTTTAGGCTGCCAGACTCTTCTGCTGCCTAGAATAAAACCAATGAAGATTTGCTCAGAGGCCATGCGACCATGCTTCTACAAACACTCAGGTCTTTCTGAGCCATATTTCTGAAGGAAGCTTTTGGTTGTTTGATGGATGTCAAAGATATGTGTTTATCATTTTGACATGTGCTTATAATTAGGCTTGAACTGAAAGTGATTTTCACATTATGTACTTCCTTTTTGAGATTTGTGGGTGGGATGCTGCTGGAACTGAAGGAGGAAAGATGCAGTGATGCAGGAGCAGTAAGGACTCATTGGTTACCATGAGCATGTGTGGGCAAAGGACACAGTATGAATGGCTAATTGTGTACATTAGCAGTGGAGCGAGAGGAGGGCAAAAGGTACATGTTTAGACTACATCTTCCCAAATCTCCCAACCATTTGCATACTTCCCATGCCTGCTAGGACATTCTGGGAACTGCAGTCTCCATAGTGATTTTTCTACGGTTTTAGTGGAGCCCTGCATAAATTCTTTTGCTAAACCAATCATATAGAATCATAGAGTTGGAAGAGACCACAACAGTCATCGAGTCTAACTCCCTGCCATAAAGAAACACACACTCAAAGCACCCTCAGTAAATGACCATTTAGCCTCTGTTTCAAAAACTCCAAAGAAGGAGACTCCTTCCACCATGCTCCAAGGCACTATATTCCACTGCTGAATGGCTCTTTACCTGTTGTTTGAATCCATTGCTCCATGTCCTAGTCTCTGGAGCAGCAGAAAACAAGCTTGCTCCAGAATACAAATGATTTACAAATGTTCTATTTTATCTTTACAGCATTCTTTCACCTCTCTCTCTCTCTCTCTCTTGTATTCTTCCATCTCTCTTAGTCATGCCACCTCAACTATGGAATGTTTTCCCCTTGGAGGCCTGATTGGCATCCACAATCATTTCACTTAGGTGCCAAATGAAAACTTGGCTGTTCATCAAAGCCTTTGGGCCTCATTAATTTGTCCCAAATAGCGTTGTACATAGTTTTATAAAACTTTTACATTTTAAAAATCTGTTTTTAACTCATTATGATATTTCATTTTTTTGCTTATTTATTTTATTGCTTTAAACTAACATTTAATGCTAAATGTAAGCCACTTTAAGATAATTTGATATAGAATGGGATATGAATACGATGATGATGATGATGATGATGATGATGATGATGATGATGACGACAATGAATAAAGGAAGATTAATTGCAGCAATCTGCAGAGATATTCAGATATTCAGTAATTTTCTGAATTAATTCCTGATTCTTACTCTGTCCCTAACCCTAGCCCTGAATTGTGCTGCTAGTTTGTTTGCATCCCTGAATGACAGTATTTATACAGCACTTTTTGAGTGTTTGAAATTCTTCATAGAGGATGTTATTTCAAGAGACCTTACAGCAACCCTGTGGAGTAGGTCAGTGTCCAGATGGCGGCTGAGACTTGCTTAGGGCCATTAGCAAATACTATTATTACACTACACTGACTGATGAAAACGTATTAGCTCCAGACTTTTCTATATGCCTTCTGAAGCATGCGTTCTTTGCACGTACAGATAACAGGTGTATTGCAGTGTGTGATTCATGCGTCATGTCTCTAACAGAAATGCTGCAAATTCTGCATCTATATTCCTCTAAGGATAACAGCACACCACAATTTCACCCAAGATTATTAAGAATAATTTGTTATCAGGTTATGTTACTTCCTAGACAGAGGTTACAAATCTATCATTAATCAGCGCCATAGTGACGATGAAGGCAATGTGAGTGTAACCAATGTTCTTTATTAGGATGGAGGGGGTAACGAGGTTGAATGCAACTGTGCAAATTTGCCTATGTGAATGTTCCAGCATCAGTGCAACTGAGACCACTGGGTCATTGCGCTTGTTTGCCCTGGACACTGTCCATTAGCCAGAAGCTGCCTGAATAGCATTGCTGGAGTCCTGCCATTTACTAGCCTTGTTTTCTAGCCCAGTCCTGTAGACCATCAGTGCTTGACATCTGTCTCCCTTTAATCAGTCACAACTAAATCCAAATTGTTAGGACCAATTTTGTCTGCATTTGCTGCTTCCAAGATTTTTTTTCCAAAGGTGCACACAACAGTTTTATGCCTTTCATATCCATTGGCACAAACATAGTTACATTTCCAAGTTCAGTGCATGAAGTAAACAGAGTAAATTTAGTGCCAAATTCAGCAGAAGCATTCTGGTGCAAGAAAATGTGCCTGACAATTGAAATTTACTCTGGGACATTCCCCCTGGCACATGGAAAAAACCCATAATAAAGTGAATGCCATTAATGTTGCATTGGAACTTGCCCACAAAGAATCCTGAGAGGATATTTTGTAAAGGTTGACTGCATTGATTGGTCCAGGGTCTACATGTGTGTTAACATCTCACAGAATCTTGTGGAATCCAGATGGTAGAAGCAGAGAGGAGCATGACAGTATCTTCAAGGCTCAGTGATTACAGACTTCTGAAGCATCCAACTGTCAGCTGGAATGTAAGGAGGTGATTGCTAAACCCCTTGTTTTCCTTATCTCTTATAGCTGATTTTAGAACAAATTCTTTCCTACACAGTTGTCCTGACATACTGATGTAAACTGATAAACAAAAATACTTCTTCAGAACATACAGCTGGTCTGTGAAAATTATTACCACGAGATGACAGAGGCAATTGCAAATTTAGATCACTTCAAGAAGGGTTTGGACAAATTCTTGATGGGTAACTCTCTTTCTCGTCTCTCTCTCTCTAAATCCTCCTCCCGCCCCCTCAGTCTCTTTCCGTCAGTACCATCGGCACACATTAACTGGGATGTATTTGTGTGCTGTTCTACTCAGATCCTTCTTGTGAACTTCCTATAGGCAAATGTTTGGCAACTATATGACTTAAGTGGTGGACTAGACTGTCTTTTTGTACAGTTGTTCTTATTTTCTTTTGACCCATTGCCCTTTTCCCTTACAGGGTTCAATTAATCCACATTTTGTCAGAAGCTTTTGCCAAGGGATGATTGATATTACCACAGTAACTGAAGAACATTTAAGCTGTCATCCTATTAAGGAGACACACAAATGTACGTTTCCTTTATGCATATGCATGTTGCCTTGTAGGTGCTGCAGGGGCTGGTATTCCCTTTCTCTCTCTGAAAACACCAACCCCCCCTCCATAGCTCTCTGTATCTCTGTCTCTCCACAGTGATGTGAAATGATGACATCGGTGCAAAGCAATATTAGCATCCCTTGGGGGGTCTTACCACTGGTTTAATCATTTGCTATGAGGATGCAGCTAGATGCTTCTGTGATCCTACTGGCTCCTTACAAAGCCAAGAATGGAGTGAGGAGAAGGCTTCAGTGGCTTTCAGTAAGTTCAGGTCATGATGGCTCAGCCTAGTATAGGTCTGTATGTGGACATACTATGTTTCATTGAGCCATACAGGATTACAGATTTACTCTGCAATTCAAGGCTTTTCTACTTATAATTAAGTTCTGCTGAGCCAAGTCAAGTGCAGGCCTTTAAGCTGCCTGTTGACATGAATTTCCCCCATAAATTTCACAGGGTTCCTGAGGCAAGGAATTTTCAGAGATGGTTTGCCATTACCTCTCTCTGAATATAGTCTGGCACCCCACCTTCTGTTGAGTTGTTGTTGTAGTTGTAGCATACCTTCAAGTCATTTCTGACTTATGGCACCCTTAAAGTGAACCTCTCACAGGGTTTTCTGGGGCTGAGCATATATGGCACACCCAAGGTCACCCAGTGAGTTTCCATGGCTGAGCAGGGAATCAGACCCTGGTCTCTAGGGTTATAGGCCAATGCTCAATCAGTACACCATGCTGGCTTTCTTCTACTAAGTACAACAGGGCTTAGTCTAAGGAAATGTTGTATAGGATTCCAGTCCAAGGTCAGGTTCATACAAGAGCTCTCTATATTTACAGCTGAGTGCTTAGCACAAAACTGAGAATGTAGGAAGCGGTTGTATAGTCAACAAAGTTCTCTGGTGAAATAAAACTTGCTCATGGGGGCATAGAGCTTTATGAGGCTAAGAGGTCCTGTGAAGAAAAGACAAGACAGAAGAAAGAATAAGTGAAAATTAGCTTTTTTTTTTTTTTGAAAAATGGTTTTCTCTCTTTCATTTGCACTCTGACATTGTATATGTGGTCTTTGTAGCTATTTCATAGTAATGTTAAAAGGTAAACAAAAGCATTTCAGTACTCTAAATATTTTTTTAAAATGAAAAGACTTTTTAAAAATAATAGATCACTGGGGTATGCACAAGCTAACACATGGGCATCTTCAAAGCAGGTACAGTGACAACTCTGACATTATATAGAGTTATATAGAGCACATTCCTACTTTAGGAGATTGAGAGTGAAGAAAACTTAAATTGATTTGTGTGACAAATCAGAAAGTCTGGACATTTTCTGTGGTTCACATGCTGTGTATGAGTGACTTTTCATAGGGTTAAAGTCAGAACCAGAGTTTCCATAAAGAACTTACTTTTCAATGTCATGCAGCATTTTATCCATGAACATGCGGAACTAAAGGCTACAATCATAGGTTATGGAGTGATGAATATCTGAGGTACATGTGCAGTGATATAAAGTGGTGGAGAATTCTTCTGATTGGCATGCTATCACACCTGAAAAGTTCTTATATAGGACTCTTCCAGATTGGTCTAAAGCAATATTATTTCTTGCGATATAGCTCATTGGCTTTTGATGGGTCTTGTGGCCTTGGCATCCTCGCATTCCATTCTTTTAAGTGGCTGTTTGTCGTGAATTCTAAGTCCTGTACTAGGGCTTTTCCAAAGAGTTTTTAAAAGCAGGACATGATTTGCTAAGGTGGTCCTATGGTTTGAAGGATAGTTGCTGCATCTGATTTTTTAAAAAGTTTCTTGTGTTATAGTGCAAAGGTGTCATTTCACTCATGCTTTGATATACTATAGCAATATGAATCTGGGGTGGGGAGAGGCAGGGAGGAGAGATAAGGGAACATATTGTTCAAATAAATGTCAGAATTAGAAAAAATAAGTCACCTGAGGATGGAAATAAAGCATTACAGTGGCTGCCAGGAATTGCCAGAAAATAGTCCAGGAAAACAGAAATTTTGTTGGGATATTTTACAAAGCTCTGAGAACTACAGCAACAAGTATTCCATCCTCCTGACACATTTATCCCACTTGGAGGAGCCACTGAGAAAGTGTACTATTTTAGTCTTTCATATGCTGTGATCACCAAAGTGGCATTTGTACGATGGCATTTCTTGATCAAGCCAATTCAGCTCAGAAGGGTCATGTTAGGATCTACAATTTACCACAGATATGAAGATTGTTTGGTCCTCCAGATATTGCTGGATTGCAATTCTGTATAACCCTCACAAATTAAGATAAAGCTGAGGAATGATAAGATGTTAGGAGTGGTAGTTCAAGCATATCTGGAGAGCTGTGTTTTCCCAGTCCCCAATTTAGGACTGAACAGCGCCTGAATGGAAAGGCAGTATTTACTGCATCCCCCAGTTTAGAGGATTTTTTTTTTTTTTTTAACAGAGAAAAGCTTTAAAACTCATGCTTAGAAATTTTCTGCTGGCAAAATCCCCTGAATTTCTGTCAAATGCCATTGAGCAGAGGATCTTTGTTATGGACTTAGATTCTCTGCCATTTTCACATGCATGAGTAGATTTCTCTTTATTTCCCTGTTTTCGGATCACACTCAGCACATCAGACATAGAGAGCTGGCATGGGCCATTTCCATAGCTAAAGTTCTTGACTTTGCTGTATCTTTTGTTGTTGTTGTTGTTGTTGTTGTTGTTGTTGTTGTTTTTGTAGGGATGTGGTGCAGACTCAGCAAGGCTTTTGCTGTTTTGCAAATGGCAGTTGTGGCATTTCATGCTACTGTAACATTCTTGGACTCAATCAGAAAGTCTCATGTGGGATAAAATGATCAGCCACTAAATTAAGTCTGAGGAGTTCAGTGAAAAATCTACTTACCTGTCATTACTGTTTGTTGGATCAGAACTCACCCCGATGTTTTGGTTATGTTTAATGCCAACGTGCAACTAGTCAAAAAAAGATTATAAGTTCTCACCTCTGGCTCTTAGCAGCACATTAACTTAGCTGACCTAACTAATGTTTGTCAGGCATATTAAGTATTGCAAAACACATTAACAGGTATTTTCTTTTTTCTTTTATTATCTACATATTGATCCATTTTCTGAACCTGAGCCACTGTACTGCATGATAGCTTTGATACATTTTTTCCAAACAGTGATGCCTTCCTGCTCCCCTGGCCCATCTTCGTTCTGCTCCACAAGCTTTTACAAATAATGTCAATATCATACTTTTGTACCCAGCAACCACTATGAAAATGGACCATATAAATCAATTGTCAGTGCTGTGACTGGAGAATTAAGAAGCTTCTGGCTCGAAGTCCTACATTGGAACATCCAATTTGGACAGAGTGGTTTAAGGGCAGTGCTGTGCAGTTACAAGAAGTCCTTTAGTTGATACATTACATCAAGGTCCTTTTCTGTGGCTATTGTCCTTCTGGAAAGGCAATTTTGTGGCACTGTTTTGAGCCAGGGAGAAGTGAAGTGCCAGCCAATTTGCCCCTCAACCCTTTACTTTCACCTTAATAGGCTGGAACACTGGCTGATGAATCCAAAGATGCAGTTACTACAGTTCTAGAAAAGTGTTCTGAGTTAACTTGTCAGAGGAGAAGTATTTACATACAACAGAATTGCAGAGCCATCCCTTAATATTATTTTGAATATAGCTTTTCTCTGGGCGTTTGACATCAAATGGTATACCTGAGCTATAAATAAGCTTAACAGGAGTGAATAAACAGACAGGACATGATGGTGAATTGTTCTGCCTAATTTTGTTACTACTCTGCATGATATCAGTTGTATCTCAGTAAGCAAGTCACACTCTCTCCTTCTGATGTCACAATCTAATGCTTTATACAGAAATCAGACCACGAACACAAGCATTTTCCCCCCTGAAACTGATTCTATTGTGCCAGCTGTTCCACACCGTAATTCTATTATAAAAATCCAAATGAAACAATTAGGGAATTTGATTTAAAATGTTTTCTTTGGCTGATATATTGGGATTCTTTATCTGTTCTGGGTACAAAAACCACTGAACAGAACACAATAATGTCAGATGAACATGGTAAAGGGCATAGTAGTTCTATATATTGGGCTTTGCAACTGGTATGTTGAACAATACCTCTTCTATGCAATGCTTCCACAAGTCCAAATTCCACTGGCTGTATTATGCAGCATGGTAGGCAGCCAAATATAGTTTTTTATTTCTCTTAATGAAGGGAGACTTAATAAGCAAAGCTGGAACCTTGTACTTAACACATAGATCACACTATGAAATGGACGTAGAGGAGAAATTGGCATCTTTTCGTACTCTGGCAATATTTCCTAAGCTAGGGGAAACAGACCTTGTATGATGTGCTGGACTTGTAGTATCACTACTACTACTAGTAGTTACTTTAGTGATTTATGTTTATAATTGGTTTTCATTTTATGGTGGTTTAATTACTTTTTAGCCTTTGTATGCTATGAATTTTTAACAATGTTTACTTAAACAGCCTTGAATCCCAGACCCGAAAAAAAAGTGGGACCAAAGTGTGTGGCAACCAGTGCATTTTACTGCTCTTTCTTTCACAACTGCTTGGTGTTGAATGGGAGTGCAGTGATGCCAGACCCTGTCACTTCAGAGATTCAGCAGCATGGAATTCCTCTTCAACTCAGAGCTAGGACCAATTGCTGCGGGGGGGGGTAGTACACATTACTGGCGCCCAGCAATCTGGAAAGGGCCTGGGCCTGATTATGTTGCATAAGTTTTTGTTTCTGGGGCAGAATAAACCCTGGATTTTTTAATCAGGTCAGAGCAGGAACAGTAGATATTCTCACAACAGATCAACTGCTTCTGTTGCGACTACAGCTGGCATCCATTGTTCTTGCTCCCATCTCTCCAAGTCCAGGTAACATAGGCCTTAAGTCTCACAAAAAGAGGGCTTCTCATGAATGAGTTCCAGTCTCCAGTGCGATCTCTAATCTCGTGGGAGCCTGCAAGTCTTCTGAGAGGCCCTCCTCTCACAAGACTTGAGGTGGGCTTTATAGGGGCTTCCCTCATTTATATCAGCCAGTCTTCAACTTGCTGGACAACAGAGAGGGGCTGCCTTTTATTGATGTTTGAAAAGCCTAGCTGTGCTAGTTGGGAAGGTGTTAAAAATATTTTCATTGGGGCCCATATCTGCTCTGAGTAGTTGTGTCATGAGCAGCAGTTAAGTCCAGATAGGTTTAATTGCCTCTATAAACAGTGGGTTCACTGACCACCATCTAGTGGTGAAGTGGCAGAGTGGTAGGAAAATTGTATAGAAAACAGCAAAGACAAAGGGTAGTGGTGGAAAGAGTAGGATCTGGGCAGGGATATCTATTGTAGTTTCCAAAACTGTCACATACATGGAAGATGCAGTATATTTATGAAGGATACCAGTAAAATTTGGAGGGAAAAAAGCAAAAGTATAATTGTTTATAAAAATGCAAAGTATAAGTAAATTTACTTACATTAATTGTGTGGGGATAATAGAGCAGTTAGAACCCATGTCCAAGAATGCATTATTTTATTTTGAAGTATTTCTTAGACAGTAGCAAAACTTATCTTACCCTTTTGCCATGTGTAAAACCTAAACTGTCTTTCTCAACACACTGATAGTGTCTTTAGCCCCTTCCGCATGTGGAGGGGGAAACGGGGGAAAACGTGCTAAAACGGAGCTTACAGGCAGCCGGGTAAGTCTGTCGCCATGCGGAGCAGCACAAGCTTGCTGCTCCGCAGTCCTCCGGCATCCAAAATGGCAGCTTCCGGCTGGTGGAGGCTCTCCACCAACCGGAGAAGCTCGCCAGCCGGAAGCCTGCCCCCGGCAGATCTGCAGGCACGCACTAGTGCAAGCCTGCAAATCTGCACTGGAGCATGGCGACGGAGCTGCACGGGGCTGCACACTCTGTGCTGTTTAAAAACCTCGTTTCAGAGGTTTTTTAAAAACACGCCGTGCCACCAGTTCTGGTCTCTTCAGAGCAGGTTGAGGTGCGGAACTATGAAAAGTAGTCTGCCCCAATCCACTCCACAGTGCAGACGACCTCCATCAGAGGTCGCTCTGCACCGTTTTAATACCCCGGTGTGGAAAGGGGCAAAGTCCCAGGTTTCTTGATGGGCAGCAACATGCTTTTTGCACCCAGCCCTTAGAGACAGATGGAGGAGGGCTGGCTGCAAAGACAGATGTTTTGGGGATCTGACTCAGAGGGAATGGAGCAGCAGGACAGTTCAAAATGAGCCAGTTCCCCTGAACTTGCCTCTTTTCCCCTTTCATCTTGTCACATGACTACTCACCCACCCATTACAGATGATGGGTTAACTGTTGTTTAAAAGAAATAGTTCTTTTTTTTCCCTGGTGATATGGGTGCAATAAGACTGAGTACTTGAAAAACTGCAGCATCACATTATGGCTAATAATAATAATAATAATAATTGCACTGACATTTTATCAATTCTATAAATAAATAAAATAAATAATTTAGCTTGAGTGGAAATCTATAATAGACTGAGGAGAGAAAGCAATCTCTAGGAGCAGTGTAGTCAACACATCCTTTGACTTTTCCTGTACTCCATGAAGACAATCTCAAGACAATCTTGGCTTTTCCTGGTGTTAGTGCCACCTTCCCATTTTTTGCTGTTTTCCTAGCTTTTCTTTTGTGTTTTCTTTCTTATAAAAAGTTAAAATTTGTCTAAGGGTTAGTTACTGGTGGCAAAAACTTTAAATGAAAATCTACTCAGTTGTGGGGTTTTTGGCCCCACATTGCATCTCCAGCTTTGCCCACTACTTGGATGCCCCCCCCTCCCAGAGCTTTACTGAAATTAAGCTTGGCCATTAGACTGAAAGGGTTCCCACCTCACTTCCAAAGTTTTCTCAAAGGGCAGTTGCTTCCAGATTGCTAAAACTGAGCCCATGGACCTTTGCAGTTCTCTTGAGTGACGTTCATGCAATTCCAGACGGTTGGGCTGAGCTTTCAGTTAGAATTGAAAAAGCCATACAGGACTGTTTATGGAATTCATTCCATGAACAGGCGATGCAAAAACTTGACCTTATAGATGGCTTTTGGCAGCAACTGAAGACCTTTTTATTTTCAGCCAAATTGATTGATTTGACAAGTCATACAACTGTATTTACTGTGTTTTTATTTTCTGACAAACTGCTATTAGGGTGCTGCATTTTGCTAGTGTTTTGAAATTTTTGTAGCCTAATCCCGTGCTTGTTCACTTTGAATAGCACCCTACTTTGCCAGTATTTCATTTTGCCTTCTTTGTCTGATTTTGTCCAACAGTTTTGGAGATTAGACATTGCACTATTGTTTTGTCTTCCATTTTCTTTGTTACTGGAATTGCTGATTGTTATTTTAAATGATACTACCGGTAGTTAATTATAATGGCTAGTATTCTATATCAGCTACTTGGGCCGTTTCCACACCTACAGTGCTATTATTCTACTCTCAATATCCTCTGGAATTCTGGGGTTTGTAGTTTATTGAGGCCAAAGAACTCTCTGGCTGAGAATTCTAAATGTCCCTCCCTAAACTGCAAAGCCCAGGATTCCATAGGATGTTGAAAATGCAATAATAGCACTATAACCATGTAGTGCAGAAATGGCCTCAGTGAATGAGGAATAGTTACCTAGATGTATTCATCCACAACTGTTCCATATTCACAATCACTACTTAGTCACAGTTGTGACACTTTGGCACAATGGTAGCTGTTCCATATCTACTTTACTGGGCACCAGCTGCACAGGGAGAAGGAAATCCTTTACGCTGGTGATCACAGCATGGGTTAATGACATTTCCTTCAGATTTGTCGGTGGGCAGTCAGGCCAGGAATTAATTAACTTGATTATATTTAACTAAGTAGCTAATATAAAATATTGGCCCATTATTTTAAATAAGAGCAATGACTATACTATGTCATATGCCCATGTCAGTCAGAGGATGGCAAACTGCATAAAGGAGTAGTGATTTGACTACTTCAGTAGAAACTGAAGGCATAGAGTTGGCCCTCCATATCCACAGATTCTGTATCCATGGATCCAACCAGCCATTGCTTGAAAATACTAAAAATAAATAACTAAATAAAATAAAATAAAATAAATCCAAAAAGCAGTTTGATTTTGCCATTTCATGTAACGGACACCAATTTACTATACCATTCTATATAATGGGATTAGAGCATTCATGAATTTTGGTATCCATGGGGTCCTGGACCCATAAACTAGGGCTTACTGTACTAAATCCCCAAGAAACAGCATGTCACTATTCATGTTGAGTGGGTATCTAGAAGAATTCTTCCTCAATGAAAACAGACTTATGTCATGTCTGACAAGTCAAATGCTGTGGCCAAAGCTTTAACTGAAAAGTCTCTTTTTCATTTTTATTACAAATTCAACAAGCCAAATCCTTCCATTTTTTTAAAGAAAAATGAGGAATGAATTTGTTCTCTAGGCAGGTCCCACCTTTTACTCTCTATAGCAATGTTTAATAAGTAGTTCTGTGATACTGGACTGACAAATATTTGTGCATCTGCTTAGCTTTCAGTGATGTCACAGGAAACAGACACCTGTCTTCCCTTGGAAATCCTAGTTGTGTGCTACAGCACCCAATCAAGAGCATATTAATCTACTTTCTGGATGAAACCCAAGTATCTCATGCAATTAAACACATGCTTAAACATTAAGCTTTTCCACTCATCTGAGTAGCCCTAAATCCTTTCTGTGCATATAATTTCCCATTTCTAATAAATAAAATGACTAGTGATTACATCTTAACAAGTGGACAACATTTACTAATGAGATGCTAATGAGACAAAACAGAGATAGTCAATATGGAGACATCTTAAGGCCTTTCCTAAAAAACACAGCTAACATTCTTAAAAGTCAAAGAAGTAAATATTAGAGATGTGCTCCAGAAAAGTTTGGTGGAGCTGTATTTTTCTTATGTGTACTGCATGTCCAGATTTCCATTCGGCTTCTACCACTACAATTTACCTGAACAACTTATTCTAGGCCTGTTTGTTAAATATTCCAGGAAAGTCTGAGGCACAGTTAATGCTTATGCCTCCAGAACTGTTCTGCTGCTACATGATGGCATAAGATTAGTGCCTACAATCTCCTTGAAACTTTCTGGATTCCCACTGGAACCTTCTTGACTCTAGTGTGTTGTCTGGTATAATGGACACAGTTCTACTCTGTGCATAGCTATGAACCCCTTACTGAATTCTCTGTCTTAAAAATCAAGTTTTTAAATTGACACCCCTCTCTCCTGCTCAAATATAGCTTTTGCATTGGATAAGTTTCTGAAATGCTTTCTTGAAATCTTCATTAAAGATTGTGTAAATCAACGGGTTAACCAGAGAGTTGATATATCCCAACCACGTCAGAAAATTAGACATTTCTTCTGAAATCTGACACTTTTTACAAGTATTAACAACCACCTCCTTCACAAAAAAGGGCAGCCAGCAGATCACAAAGGCCCCCAAAATCAAGCCAAGGGTAGTTGCTGCCTTGCGCTCTCTTGTGGTAGAAATTCGTTGTCTCCGCCACCCTTTTTCATTTTTGGATTCAGAGTCGGGACTTCGCAGAGAGAAGTGGATCCTGTCCAAATCTCCTGAAGGATTAGATTTTTTATCTTTAGTGCATGATGCTGAGGAAGTTAGCCGGTAGCTTTTTTCTCCTCCCTCCAAGAGACCTTGTCCATTTACTTCCTCTTTCATAACTCGGCTCACACTCCTTCTGTGAAAAGTCTTTGCTGCCTTGTATATTTTGTAGTAAAGGATCAAAATTAATGCCAGTGGGATGTAGAAGGCTCCAAATGTGGAGTAAATGGTGGAAGCAATGTGGTCATGCTTAATGATGCATTCGTCATCCCTGCTGACTGCCTGGTGCCGCCAAAACAATGGTGGCATTGAAATGAAGATGGAAATGATCCACACAATGGCAATCATGATGCCTGCATGTTTGGGTGTTCGCTTTCTGGCATACTCCACAGCATCTGTGATCGCTCGGTAGCGATCCAAGGCAATTGCTGAGAGATGTAAGATGGAACAGGTACAACAGGTGATGTCAACGCTGAGCCAAATGTCACACATCACCTGGCCCATGATCCAGGTTTCCTTGACAATATAGATAATGCTGAAGGGCATGACTAGGATGGCAACCAGGAAATCAGTAACTGCTAAGGAGCAAATTAAATAGTTGGCAGGGTGGTGGAGCTTCCGAGTCACAATGATGGCTGTCATGACCAGAGAGTTGATGACAGTTGTCATTACTGCCAGCACAGAAAGGGTAAGAGAAACCAGAATCTTGGAAGTTACTTTTTTAAATGGCTCTTCTGATGTATCATTTTGCTCCAGTGTATAATTTTGTTCAGTAAAGTTTAGGAAATCCATGGTTTCCTTTGAGGCAGTCTTTATCTAATGAAGACACCTGTAAGAAATTAAATGCAGTTCAGAAAAAAAATGGAACAAAACTGCCACACATTCAAATTCACATTTTAACATTCTTTCCAATATGTTACTGTTGTATTTCTGTATCATATAGTTTTGTTCCTTCTACAGCAATTCCACCTCCCTCCCCCATAGAATTGACTTCTGACAGTGTTGATTCCCTTTCTTCTGGAGTTAAGCCAGTTTATGCCATAAGGCAAAACTTGGAAAAGTTATTTTTTGGGCTTCAGGTCCTAAAATCTCTCTGCAGTGACGATTCTGGGTGAGAAATTCTATGAGCCATAATCCAAAAAGTCTATTTTCCAGGCTGTGACCCAGTGAAGTACATTTAGAAGTGTACCACTCCTTAACATGAAACATACATTGCTAAACTGTGTTTATTTGGTCTTGATCACCATTTGGAGAGGTGTTGTGAAGAAAATAGAGGTATTTGTGAGTAATGGGTGGTTCTGTGTGGTTGTGTGGGAGGGGGAGGTGTAGTTTTGTGTGTGTGTGTGTTTCATGTGTTTGGGGGATTTTTCTGGTCAAATACTTGTCCAAAAATCTAACTGAAATAGACAGCAGAAAGAAGAACAGCTGAATGTGTCCTGGTTGATAGTGTTGTCTCTGTGGAAGCACCTTAAGCTTTCTCTTCTACGTTAATATACAATGGGTTTTCAAAGGACATATTACAGAAGTTCTTACCACTCAGGTGCTTGTTGCAGAACTGTAGTCTGTAGGTTACAAAGACTGTTAACAGAGGATAACTGAGGCAACCATATTGTTAGAACAGGCATGTAGAGAACGATTTATGAGTGCTCTTGTACCACATACTAATAGTTACTTCTAACAGACATCAATATACTATATTGCCATAATAGAGGGAATTCAAGGAACTCCCTTCTTACAGTTTTATGAATTGTTTTGCATTTGCATAGTACTGGCTCCACATAGTCATTTGTCTGAGCTTTTAGACAGGATTAAGCTGAAATGTCTGACTTCTTAGTGAGGCAAGGAATTGTTGGCAAGTTTAATGGTGCAGCTACTTGATGCCCACACAACTGTTCTGGGGATAGCTGGGCTGAAGTGTCCTCTTAAAATTTTGCATGACAGTAAGGGATTCAGGGGGAAGAATGGAGAACACTTTACAGAAGGCTTGGGAACCTAGGATAACCAGTGCCAGATGGTTTCCTAAATCCTCATGGGAGCTTCTATTTGAAGTTGGCAGGGTCACATTACTTCCAAGCAAACTCACAACTGTGCAGTTCTTACCATAAATTTAAATTTAAATGCATAAAGACAGAATCACAGAATCATAGAAATGTAGAGTTGGAAGAGACCACATGGACCATCCAGTCCAACCCCCTGCCATGCACTCCGGGCAGATGGCCATCCAGCCTCTACTTAAAAACCTCCAAAGAAGGAGATTCCACTACATTCCGAGGCAGCATATTCCACTGCCAGACAGCCCTGTCAGGAAATTCTTCCTGAGGTTCAGGTGGAATCTCCTTTCCTGCAGCTTGAACCCATTGCTCCTTGTCCTGGTCTCGGGAGCAGCAGAAAACAAGCCCTCTCCTTCCTCTACATGGCATCCCTTCAAATATTTAAACATGGCTATCATGTCCCCTCTTAACCTTCTCTTCTGCAGACTAAACATACCCAGCTCTCTAAGTCTATCCTCATAGGGCATGGCTTCCAGGCCTCTCACCATTTTGGTCACCCTCCTCTGGACTTGCTCCAGCTTGAAAAGAAAAGAAAAGAAACGAAACTAGAACCATAGCCACACATCTCTAAATACTTCAATACAGCCCAGGATATCTCGACAGAGGATTTTTTTTCCCATCGAGATAACTGATCCTGAATTAATCTATACTGTGGATAAAGTCTTGCTGAACCATACCAAAGGTATACGTGCTTGATCATCCTGCATATGTTTCAGTGTTCAACATGTCAGTTTGCCACAGCACATAGTTGTACCCACCTAGCATGGCAGCATTAGTGCTGTCCAGAAAAATGCTAACATATTGGGCTGATACAGTTATGTGTCATTAGAAACTCACATGTTGATCATTAAGAATTATCCCATTGAAGAAGACAAAAAAAGAAAAATGACTCCATAAATTTCCAGTAGTCATCATATTGTTGTCTCCACAACAGTGGAAGCTTTTGTCCTTCGGTGCTAGTAAGGCAGGAGTCGTTCCCCATCTAGCACTGGCCTAAGATATTTTGCCCCCCATCCGTGTTCCAGCTATAGCAGATGAGTAAACTGACAGTTAAATCTTACTGAGTTGGGACAGAATGATCCCTCACACTTCAGAACCGCTGGTTATCTAAGGGAGCCCAGAGCGAGATGCCTGGAACACATAGTTCTGTATCCTAGTACAGGGCACAGCATTTGTGTCTACACGAGGTAGCATCTCTTTCCTGAAGCGATTGCTTCACCCTGCCAAATAACATGGGTGTCTTGGTTGAAACCTCACTCTTTTGAAACACAACATTGTAGATTTTCTGTGTCAGCTGGGTGGAGAACTTTTCTAGTCATTTCTGGCCTATTCTCTGTTTCACAGAGATAGACAATGTGGAGATCAGAGAGCAAAGTACAGTTCAAAGGCTGTTGTTGCTTCTTTCTTTTTCAAGTAGTAATTGGTCACTGAGCCAATAAAACAGAAAACCTCAGGTCACTCTATAAATAATTACTTTCTTACATTCTGTTCTTCCAGCTTTCCAGAGGGAGGTGAGGTTATTTTGTTTTTGTTTTGTTTTTTCCTTTGAACAAAGCCCTTTGAAAAACAAGTTGAAAGCACAAGTATTAAGATGGATGCTTTTAAAACTTACACAGGAGCAGATAACAACAAATAAGTATGCAGAATCCCTATTTTAGTTGGTGAGGGGAAGATAACCAGAAAACAATTAAGGGAATAATGGCATTTGCTGTTGCATTCGTGACTGTTTCCACTCATTCATTATTGGAACTTGGAAACACTTTTAGGTAGGTGTGTATTCTACCTGTCACATTGAAGTTAATGCACAGGAGATAGTTCACAAAGAATAGCTATTTGACAGGTGAAATGTGCTCATTAATTGGTTCAGGTAACATTAGACTGCTTCAACTTAAGCAATGCCTCATTTTGCTTGTTTTACAAAAATGTCACTTTTTTCATTTAAAAAAAAGAAAGAAAGAAAGGATAATCTGCACCTGAATCTGCTGTTATTGGTGAATAAATTTAGATGAATTTGTCAAGAATAGATCTATCAATAGTAATTAGAAATGATAGCTAAATTGTACCTCTGTGTTCAGAGGCATGAAAATTTCTGATGCAGAAAATAAACAGCAGGTTGAGGGGTATAGGAAGTTACCTAAATTACACTTTTGGTCAATGCAGCCTATTTTTTTTTATGACATTGACTGTTAGAGGCTGGTAGATGTTTTGCTCAGATGATTTCTTAGCCTGACTTGGTCTCAAAAGGACTTGAACCCTGAGATCTTCTGCCTGAAAAGGAAGTGCTTTATCCCTGGGCTACAGCCACTGTATTCTTCCACTTTGGCCTCATGTCCTGTTGGTAAGCTTTCTGGGAATCTGGTTCACCATGCCTCAGAAACAACATGGCAGACTGGAGAGATTTTTTTTTCTGACCAAATGCACCAAAAAGGTGATGTCTTCCAACTAAATTCTCTGACTTCACTCACAGAAGGATGGCTGAAAATTGTAGCTAAATATGAAAGCTTGTTTTATCCCATAGTTTTGTGTGGAATCGGCTCTTTACTGTGGTACCAGTGGCAACAGTAACAACTGCTTGTTGCTTCCATTTAGATTTTTGGCAAAGTATTGGAAATACCAGGATTATTTCCCTCCTTTCTGTCTGATACTGATTACAGGCATTATTTATTTAGTGAGGGCCGAATTCTTCTCAGTCAAAGGCCTCTAGTGCCTCACCAAACTACAAACCCCAGGATTTCACAGGATTTAGCCATGGTAGTTAAAGTGGAAACATTTCCGCACTGCACTCTTATAGTGCGATTATTGCACTTTCAACATCTTCTGGTGCATTTAGGGAAATTTCGTTGCAACTTGCGGTTTGCAATTTTGGGAGGGGCCACTTGGCCCCTCCCGAAACTGCAAACCCCAGGATTCCATAGGATGTTGAAAGTGCAATAATCAGCCCACAAGAGTGTAGTGCGGAAAATAGTGCTATAATGATGTAATGTGAAAGAGCCCTGTATCACATGCTTCACACTAAATCATGGTTTGTTTGTTGTTTGTTTTTTGGCAGAACAATGGGGTTTAAACTGCTTAGTCCAAAGAGCTTCAGTAGTCACTCAGGGATTCTTGGAGTTGTAGTCCAAAAAAGGGGGAAATTTTTAGGGTGTGGTCATGCTGTAATATGTTTGAAGTTCCACAAGGCAGTCTCTCAACAATTCCTCTCCTGTAGCTCTCCATTTAACTTTTTGTTACCTGAAGTAATATCAGGTAATGTCAGGTTAATGTGAGAAAATACACAATAACCTTTATCTATCTTTTTCTACCCTGAAATTCTATAGTTTTACATTTCATTCCCAACTAACTGTTGGTATGCTGGCAGTGCAACCCTCCCATGGTGCATATTAAAACAGCTTCCATTTTCCTTGGGTAATTTCTCCGTATCTTAGCTCCAGGGCTATCCATGCCATTAGGCCTATTTGACGAACCTTTCAAGCAGCAGATTTTGGATGTTGTAAAAAGTCAACAAATCGTTATTTTGATTGTCATTACGCATACATGAAGTGTCTGAGGGTTTTTTTTTTTGTCTGCTGTAACAAAACAACTCACACATGTGCACTCTCACACAGACATGATTGGAATCCTGATTTTCATGGGTTTGTAGTATCATATGCTGTTAAGGCAGCAAAGTGGGTTGGCCCTATGAGATCTGGCCAAAACAGAATTAGCTTATTATAGGGGTAAGAATCTATTCTCCACATATATACCAATAAAGATACATGATGTAAAATTCTTGCACACCAGACACTTGAGATACGATAAGTGTGTGTGTGCTTGTCTCTCTCTCTCTTGTGTGTGTAAAACTCCCAAAAACTTATCTGAAACTGAATTTGGCCTCAGGTCAAAGGGAACTGTCCCAGATAGTAAGTATTTTCAGGTAAGGCAATCATCCTGTGTCGTTTATGGAATTCTTATGGCAACAGGGGAATCCAAATTGTTAAGAGAGATTTCTGAACTGAGTTTTATCAGAAGATGCAGCTTTACCAGAACTTTGATTCTTTATAAATATTAAACAGAAACTGCCAAAAGGACAAAAAATTCCTGCTTTATTTTACAGTTTACTTTTTAGTTTTATTTTGTGAAGAACCAGTTTTACCTTTTCATATATGGTCACTGAAAACCCTAGCAATAATTAATTTAAGGAAAAACTTGAAAACAGTGAGGTATTGTACAAACTAAATGGAATAATTCATTGTTTTTCTCCAAGTTAAATCCCTAGTAGACTGGAACTGCACTGATTTTTTTTTAATCTGACAAAGGGCAAACTCATCTGTAGATGAGAACAAAGTAACTAATTTAGATCACATTGCTAAACTGCCTCTCTGTGGAATATCCAGCCTTCCAGAACTGTGCCTGTGATGGCCTTCTGGGTATACACACCGAAAATAACTGTACAACTGCATGTTTTTATCAAAAAACATGTCCCAATCTACTATGAATAAGCAGAAAGGAAAAGAAAATTCTAAGCCCAGAGTCTTCCTTGGCCAGCTAGGGATAGTGCCATTATAGCAGTGGTTGGCTTCACTAATACTACAAGTGACTAATACTACAATCCACATCTCACTTTACTTACTGGATAACTCTCAAACTTCATGGACATGTCGTAGGAGTCTTATGGTAATTCTGTGTCAAATATTCAAAGGCATAGCTACTTTCAGCCACAAAACGGACAACCTGTATGCTTTGAACAATTAGAACATGTAGTATGCAGTGTATCTTAGAAGTACTTGGAGCAATGATTTCTTTTTCATTTAATTGATTTGGTCAGTCACCAGGAGCATTTAGGTGAATTCCTGCTGATCTTGCACAGAGGGAAGGATGCAAAGACTCCTGCTATGTTGGATGTGTAGCAATGCCACATATCACAGAAGTCAAAAATTGGAGTATTCTCTCCTGCACACAATGTCTTCTGCTACAAATTGGGCACTTTGAGCCCTGGAAACAAACTGGATGATCCTGGTGTCTCATTCTGGTCTCTGGTTTCCCCATGCAGCCTATCCTTTCCCTAATACCACTATTTGGTGGTTTCCTAGAATTTATTATGGCTTTTATGTTCTGAAAGGTTGAAATGCCTCTCCCAAGGCTTAGTGCCTGGCGTTGCGAATGTTAAACTAAAATGTATGCATATTTTCATTCCCACTATTGTTTCTTGGGACAAGCCCAGCTCTGAAATGTAACCTCCAGGGACATCTCTGAAGCTGAATTTAGCTAAAAGAAGCTAAAAGAAAGTGTCCCGGACAGTAAGTAATCACCCCACATTATATCCAGAATTTTTGTGGGGGCAGTAGGTTACTTACCAGTCTTCTCATTTTATATAAGCTTTCTTATATTTGAGGCCTTGAGTCTAGTCCTATATCAGGGCCAAATGGGATACCTCAAATCCTGAATCACTTGAAATCTTGAGAGCACTGGCCATGCTCCCAACAGACCAATTCTTGAGTATTTGGTATGCAGTAATTAGGCCTTACCAAATGCCAAAGATCTGAGAGGCTATGGCTTCCTTTGGCTTTTTTTGTTTTTGTTTTTACCACAGAAAACCTGCTATGGAGGAAAACTGGAACAGTTTCTCATAGTGATTGGGAGCTTTCATGTCAGTGGGGTGGTGAATCCATTCTGGGTTTTAGTCCAAACTTTAAAATTACTGTCCAAGGTGCTGCACTCTATTGCTCAGACAGGCTCAACACCTTGGATGGGCCATTGAAAGTCTTGACCTAAACCCAGAGTGGATTCATCATTTCAGTCCCATTAGCTTCTAGTGATCACTCAACAGCATATTTTGACAACATTAGGAGCCCTGTATCTGGAGCAGCTTTCAATGCCACTATGTTGTTATAAGGTGCTGGAATATGTCCTAGGGATAACTGGGCCTTCAGGGCTTGCTTTGTCTAAAGAAGGACTGTGGAAGTCATAAAACTGGGTTCTGATGTGCTGTCTGAGATGGAGTAAGAGGAGTATATTGAGATAACCTATTCTTCCGCTCTACCTGTCTCCTGCCATTTAGTATTTGCCATTATCTTCCTGCCAGTGTTGTCTGCTCCCTCTTCTTTTCTCCTTTTGCTTGCCAGATAGAAAGCCCCTGCATTGCACTCACTGTGCATGGAGAAAATGAAAGCACATACTGGGCTATATATGTTACTGGTCACGTTGGCTGAGGAAATCAGGGAATTTTGGTCCAACACTCCCCTCAACCAAAATCCATTTTCAAGCTCTGTTGTAGTTACTATAATAATGACTGACATACTAAACTATTAAACAAAGAGTTTTTCTCATCAAACCTTTTCCTGATGCTCCATACATCAAGGCAGACATCAAGATCCTGTGTGATATGGTTCTGGTTCCAGTTTTAACACAGCTGTTGCCTTGGGCTGCATATATTTCTAGATGGCTTCTTTTCTGGATGGGCTGTGATTGCTTTTTATTTGCCATTCTATAACAAAAAGGAGAAAAAGTTTTTTTTCTTGTTAAAAATGAAACAGCAATATTTTAACAATTAGAAATGCATTTTGAGTATTCTGGGCCTTTATATATAGTTATATATGACTTGAGGGCACACAACAAGAACAACATTCTCACAGTGTTTATCACTATTAACTGGAGAGGTTGATATAGGTACCTTATTTTATTTCAGGTTCTTTGATAGGTGTGGGAATCATGTGTCATTAATCCCACCCTTTCTATGGTAATGTTTTCAGTATGTGGTATTAAGGCATGTCTCTGTGAGTAAATACAGTGTGGTGTGGTACTTTGAGTGCTGGACTAGAACTCCAAGAGACCAGGGTATCAATCTCTGCTTAGCCATGTAAAACCCACTGGGTGACCTTGGACAAGTCTACTCTCTCAGCATTAGAGGAAGGTAATGGCAATCTTCCTTTGAATAATTCTTGCTAAGAAAGATTTCCCATAATTTTGAGTTGCCTTGAAGGTGCTTAACAGTAACTTTAAAAACAGCAAAAACAAAATAACACCCTTCTAATTCACTGTGTTTTATAACATTTATATACCTTTCCTTTCGTCAAGGAGCTCCGTGTAAAACACATGGTTCTGCACTACCTCCCCCTTCCACTATACCTTCATAACATCTCTCTGATATACTACAGATTTAGAAATGAGTTTTTAGCAGCTTAGGAAAAAATACAAGTTACAGCTGATTCTGCATAGCTCCAAAAAGTCACTTTTTTGGGCCACAGTAGCCAGAATTCTCCAGACAGCAGCCATTGTGGCTAGGGTATTTTGAGAACTGGAACTGACTGTTGGAACTGAATTTTCCAATCTCTGAAGGAGGGTCATTGCACACTAAAAGTTTCATCTGGAAGTATGCTGAATGAACATCTGTCCCTACAAGGAATGTGATGGGGATTCTGAGAACTATAGCCCAAAAAATAAACTCTGACAATCCAAATGAATTAGAAATCTAAAGGTGTCAGGTTTTTTTTTCTTCTTCTCTAGGAGAAAAGGTAAATCAGTGCACCAAGATGTCCTGTCAAAAAATTGTTTTCAACTGCCTTTTGGGCTTTGGGAGAAAAATTAGTTTGCACAAATGTGATTTTTATGTACCAAGTCAACATCTTAGCACAGAAAACAATGTACTTTTCGTGAGACACATGTTTTTGCACCTAACAGTTTTGCACAAACCCCCATGTTTTTACACAAATTACATTTTCACAAAAATGTCCCAAAATGTGATAAACTTTAAAAATGCAGACAAAACCCCCACAACCCTCTTCTAATTTCACCTAGTGGGAAGAAAATTTTTGAAATTCTTGTTCTTGCATCGGAGAATGCAAGAAAAGAATTACGTCCTTCGAATTACATCCTTGGAATGGATTGCCTTTGTTATCAAATCCATAGCAGGACTGAGCATCTGTTTCTACATTTGGAGTAAAGGACAATGGAGATGCTCTCATACCACATGTTTAGAGAGATCTCAGAGGAAGCTGTAGTACATTTGACAGGTACAGCATTCCTACACTGCTCAAAAGTGAGTAATTGGAGTCTAGTTTTTGTGTGTATGCACATGAAAGTGTTGAAGATTCCTTCAGCTGTTTCTTTGGTGTTTTACAAATGTGCTAGAAGAAAAATGTTGCTGTCTGAACTTTGTGAAATAAGGCAGTTTAAGCCATTCAAAGAACAGAAAATTGGACTCGTTTGCTTCTTGACAGTAATATAGCAAATGGCATCTTTAAAATGCAGACTGTACAAATCCCTGTATTTTTCCCACTTCAAAATAAGCAGTCTGCATTTTCAAAGCATCAAATGAAAGACATTTTATTTTTGCTGTTTTCTTTCCAGGAGGGTTTCACTGAAATAAAGCTGATCTCCTAAATATTTCGTATGCCAGTGTGCAAATGTCAGTGTGCAGGTGTGTTTGTTTCCCAGTGATATCCCATATTTTATTTAAGGATATTTTATGTTGCTTTTCATTTTTAACAAAACCAAATGCAGTTAACAACAAAACTAAAGTATAATTAAAAAAAAAACAGTTTCTTCAATTAAAAATATAATTTTTTAAAAAATTAGAAAACCAATAACAGCATTCATTGAAATAATTTCATTAAAAAACAAACAAACAGACGTCACTGAGAATGTTAACATAATCAGCAAAGTAATCAAGAAGACACCTGGAAAAACAATCCTTTAGTTGATACCACCCACACACAGAGCTTGGAAAAGTTCCTTTTGTACTTCAACTTCCAGAATCTGCCAATTTACATTGCCATTGGCTAGGGGCTCTGGGAATTGTAGTCCAGAAAACCCACATTTCTAAGCTCTGGAAAAACCCCATTCAACCCCAGTACTGAGATCATTCCACATGGTGATCAGCCCAGTGGAGTACCTTGGTGGATTATATCATCAGCAATCTCTCAAAAGCAGTTGAACAAACTTTTCCAAACAATTTGAAATAAAAACACATTTTTCAGATAGTTCTGTACTTAAGAGTCTAAGCATGGAACACATTACTTGACTTTCACTATACAAGAGGCTGCAATTTTATTGACTGCAACTGAAGAGACTTATTTTAGGACAGGGCAATGGATCCAGGCATTGGGAAGTCTACTTATCAACCAGTGATCCATCTCAGCCTGCTTAATGTGGGAACCATGAAATGACAAGAAATGGAACATGCCAGTTCAGCTTCCCACCAAACTATGCTCTATGCTCAGTACTACCAGATGAAGTCAGCATGGAACCCACCTGCTTCCTGTCAATGATACTGCAACTGCAACTAGGCCAAAGGTCCATGCCAAAGGTAATCTACCACATCTGAAATCTGAATGCTAATCAGCTGAAATAGTGCATCTATCTTGAAGAAAATGTTGAATGAGCTCTGTGAGAGGTTCCACAGCAGATTGCTCTTGTCTGGTTCCATTTCTAATACTTGTGGTACCAGGAGTTGATTTCCAGTGGACTTTGGTGGTTGCTTTGTTGCAGGTCTCTTTGGCCCTTTCCGCACTGGCCTATTAAAATGGTGCAGAGCAACCTCCAACGGAGGTCTTCTGCACTGTGGAGTGGACTGGGACAGACTACTTTTCATAGTTCCGCACCTCAGTCCGCTCCAGAGCGACCGGAACTGGTTGCGCAGCGTGCATTTTAAAAACCTCTTTTAAGAGGTTTTTAAAAAGTACGGAGCACATGACCCCGTGTTGCCCCATCACCGCGCTCCGGTGCAGATTTGCAGGCGTGTACTAGTGCATGCCTGCAGATCTGCCAGGGATGAGCTTTAGGCTGGTGAGCTTCTCCAGTTGGTGGAGGAGCCTCCACCAACCGGAAGCCACCATTTTGGATGCTGGAGCAGTGCGGAGCAATGAGCTTGCACTGCTCCTCGTCAGGACGGACCCAAATGGACCCACCAAAAAGCCGGTGAGTAATGACAGGGAGCGTTTCCCTCGCTGCGTGCAGAAAGGTCCTTAGAGTCATACGAATCACATCTGGTTCTAGCCAGAGATTCCTCCAGAGAGCTGTGAATAATATTTAGTTTCATCATTACCCATTGAGATGCCGTGCTGGTTTAATATTGTGGAAGCTGCAACAAGGGAAAGTGGGAAAAGAGCTATAAAAGTGTAACCCCAACGAGCATTGGTTTGGCTCAGTGTTGCAATACAACTGTGTAGCAAGGGAGAAGACTTCTGCAATAACTCCTTTGTTGGCATCTCATTGGATGCTTGGAACTTTTGGAAAAGTGTATATGTGTCTAATTTAATATATAATTGTTGTATTGTTGTTTTACACACACACACACACACAGACTTAAATTGTGATTGTATTTGCTATATTAAATTACAATTGGCCCTATAGAAGAAGATACCTGGACACTCTTATACCCTCCACCATTTTGAGAGGAAAGCCAGGACATGTGTGGCCAACCAACCCCATCAGGGTGTGGTAAAGTGACAAATGTTATTAATGACAAAGAATGTGCTGGCTAGAAATGGCTGCAGTTTTTGTTGCCTTTGCCTGAGTCTCCTGGGAAGGGCAAAATTTCACCCATTCATAAATTTCATAAATTTCACCCATTTCCCTCCTGTGAAGTTAACTGAGTGCTAATTACTTTGGTACTTTGAACTCACTTTGCAGCAACTGAAGTAGCAGAGGACAAAGGGAGAAAGTGGGAAAAGAGAAAAACTGTGACATTTTAAAAGCGGCTGTAAAAATAGCCTGGCAAAGAACTAATCAGGACTGTCCCTGCCAAATAGGGACAATTAGAGGATATGAACTCTGTTTAATGTGCTAGGTACTAGACTTTCCAAGGCTCCTTGAAAGTAGAGTAAATTCACTATCAGGGAAGAATCACCAGGGCCATAAAACCACCACCTTGAGCTTGTTTGAAGGTTCTAAGAGGGGAGCGTGGCTATTGTATACCCTTGACTGAAGAATGATACACTCCTTCTACCTGGGATGGTTGTCCTCTTCTACCAAGCATGCAGCTTTGGAAGGGATGCACATGGAGTGGTGAGGGAGGAAGGAAGGCTACTTAACCTCTTAGATGCTCATGCTCCTCTCTGCTCTCTCTGGTGAGTCCAGCCATGGGAATTTACCCTTTGCCTGCTGTTAGTTGTTGTGAAAATACGTGCATCACTGCTTCTTCCCAACTCTTCTGTCACACTCTCCACAAGTTGTCTCTCTGCCCACTATCCCATTGATCTTCATTGCTTTGGTGGCTCCTCAGTTCTTGGCTTACTGTCTTCTCTTCTGCTGAAGACTGAGTGCAAACAACCTGGCAGACAATGCTTTTATCTTCCCTTTCCCTCTTGGGCGAGAGAGGAAACTGACTCTTCCATGTCTATTACAATACAACACTTGAAAGGATGTATGGGAGTGAGAATTTTAGGGGTCTGTCTACACTGTACCCCGCTGGAAAGGACACCATACTACCCAGAGAAGACTGTGATTCTATTTCTCTTCCCCTTCCTCACAGGACTTTAACAGTGATCCAGGGGAATCTTGGAACCCCTACTTAATGGTGATAGGTAATTTTATTTTTAAAATGGCATGAGATACATACCTTGGCTTATTCTTTTTCTAGGATATACTTTGTTCTTTTCCTTAAGGCTGTTTGAAGAACAGACCTATCAATACACTCAAGCTATTAATTGTTGAACAGCAAGAACACAAACTTTCATTATTTATGTTAAAATGACATGTCAGCATGGATTTACTAACACTGCTTCCAACCTGAAAGTATCATTTCTGCCATCTCTAAATTTTCTTATTGCTGTGAATGCCTGGGATGGGAAATTATTCTAATCATTCTAGACAAAATAGAATTAAGTATTAGGATCTGGGATACAGAACAGGATGAAAAGCAGATTTGTTTACCTCATGCCAAGCACATAATCTGTACATAGTACATACCCCACCATTCGCTTATCTCTACTAGGTAGATAAGTGGAGAATTTATGGAGCCCTGGTGGCACAGTGGTTAAATGCCAGTACTGCAAGCCACAAGGTTGGGAGTTCGATCCTGCCTGGCTCCAAGGTTGACTCAGCCTTCCATCCTTTCGTAGGTCGGTAAAATGAGTACCCAGCTTGTTGGGGGCATGTATAGAAATGTTTCGAAATACATGCTATTTGTAAGTTGTTCACTGCCTTGATCCATATGGAGAGGTGGGATACAAATAAATAAATAAAAAAAATAAAAAAAATGTGGACTGTGCATCAAAATGCTGCATTGTGATGAGAGATACTCATCCAGGAGGCTTCCAGGAAAGAAGAAATACTTCCAGATGAGACTTTTATTGCAAAAGTTATTTCTTTTTTTCGGCTACAGTTCCCAGAATCTCCTGACCACCATGACTACAGTGACCAATACATTTTTCATTGGTACCCCAAGAACTCATCCTTCTGAAGGCACCCCAAGAGATACGCTACAAAGCCATTCTGCAAAGGCTTATAAACCAATCTAACGTTCCTATTGTGAATAGGTGAAAAGGAGAGGGAAGCTATTTTGGTATTTCATCATCTGTGTGCAGAGAGAGTGTGTTTATCAAAAATGAAATTTAGTTGCTTCTTCAAAGCCTGAATTAACAATGAATGAAGATTTTTCTTCTGAGTCCAGTTACTTCCGGAGATAAATAAAGTATAACAATGCATGCCCTAATATGATGCCAAGGGAGGCAGCTTCCTCAGCAACTGATTGGTAGGGATATTAATTTTTGCTTATATTATTTTCCTATGCAGAAGCAAAAGGATTCAAAAGTTTTCTATCTGCTGGGTATGACTGTGAAAGTGATTGGATATTTTTCAAATATTTATAGCATTTGGGGATTTTTTTAATGAAAAAAATCATTTGATTTTGTGCACAAACATGTTTTGTGCCAAGTGCACAAAAATGCACAAAAAATCCTGAAATTCAAAAATAAAAACATTTCAGTTGACATTTTTTTCTCAGTGAGTTGTTGTCATGTGTGAAGACATGCTTCCTCAGTGAGAACAAGAAAAATTGCAGGTATTTGAACAGGAGCTTGGCCAACTGGCAAGGTCAACCTGTGTTTTCTTTGGGTGCGGTGAAAGAGGCAGCATAAGGTGAGTTGTGTCATGCCCTGCTTCCAGAACATGGACTCTGACTCAGAGTCTGAAATAGGGGGCATGTCAGCACCTGCTGTACAGGAGGAGGTTACAGTGCCACAAACAGAATAGGGATGGTGCCAGCTCCAGCAGAGAGTCCTGCCCCTTTAGACACAGAAGATAACTTACTAGTACTGACCTTCATTGAATACAGACAGCAAAGAGAGAATCTGTGCCAATCTCAGAGGATTTATAGCTGGCAACAGTTACCCAGGGAACAGCTGCGTCAGGCTGATGACCTATATAGATGCCACTCTTCCCCTCCAGGAGTTGTCAGAGCTTATTTGATTTTCCTGCCTGCTGGATATCTTGCTGAATTCCATGCTTGACTCTGGATTATCCTGACTGACTTTGGACTCGCTTGCCTTAGAATTCTGTTGGACTTTATTTATGACCTTCTCATTACTGAATACAAGTAAATAATGAACCAGGAGGTATTTGTTTTGTTTGAGTTAGAAGTTGTGCTGCTCTGATTGAGGTAGGACAAGTTGTATCTGTTGGGTTAAACTTCTCCAGCTCTGGAGATTATTTTGGGAGAGTTTGTTGAGTCAAGACTATTGTGTCAGTTGGAGTAAGACTGTTTGTTTGTGTGAGTTGAGAGGAGGCTCACTTGTGTTCTCATTAGTGTTCTCTTATGTTTTGATGAACTTGTGTCTGTTGAGCTAAGGCTGATTGTTTGTGTAAGCTGAGTGAAGGCTTGCTTGTGTGCTTGTTAGTGTTCTATTGTTCTTTTGTGTGTAAATCCAGCTCTTCTGCCTGAGCACATGATATCTGGAAGGCAGGACATCTACTGAGAGGAAGTGAGTCGGAGGATTGGCTGAGAAGCTGCTCTCAGTTACTAGGTCTCTATATAGCTGCAGCCCCACTCCCTAGAGCTCAGTGAACAGGCAAGGCCAACAGGAATTTTGTGTGGGTGTTTGGTTGGGGTGTTTTGAGGGAGAGGTAAGAAGTTCTGATTCAGATTAATAATAGCAAAAAAATGGAAAGCAAATGAAAAATTTCAAATAGAGGAATGGTATAACGAAGTGTGGAAAATTGCAATTAATGATAAACTAACATGTAGAATTAGGTTTATGAAAGGTTTGGTTAAAGGGAATGATTTTGAAGAAATTTGGAAAATATTTTTGGATAAAGTTCTGAAAAGAGATAGTAATACTACCCTGTCAAAAGAAGAATGGCAATTTTGGAAAGTGGATTAAATAAAAAGTTGGCTCTGGGGGGTGGGTATTTTTTAGTTTTAGTTTTGTTTTTCTTTTATGTTGTATATTTTGTAATTCTTAGTAGGTGTGTGTGTTAAACTTGTGATTTATAGATTTAAATGGATAAGTGATGTCAATGTTTTTTGAAAAAAAAAAGTTAAAAGAATTAACAATAGAAATAGATTAAAGGGGATGTGAAAAATATTGAATTAAATGTGAATTTATAACAGTTGAACAGATTTATAAATTTAAGGGTAAAGGTGCAAAATAACAATGAAAGTTAGTATTGCTTAAGAGAAGAGAAAAAAAGAAAAAGAAAAAAAAATTTTTTTTAATTCACTATTATGTATATCACATGGTGTTTATTTTTTTTTCTTGTTTTGTATTTGTGATTTAGTTATATAATTAATAATAAAAAAAAGAAGTTCTGATTCAGTGCCTGCTGAGGACTACTGAATCTGAATGGTGAGGGAATTACTATAGTCACCTGCAACAGTATGTTTGTGTTCTTGCTGGAAGGTGTGGGTAGTTATATTTGCAGCAAGTGCAAGTTAATTGCCCTGTTGAAAGAGAAGATCAGCAGTTTGAGGCCTGTCTATCTATTCTTCAGCATATTAGGGAGCATGAGGTTTTCTTGGACAGAGCAAAACAGTCTTGGATGGGGATGAGGAACACACTGGGGATATCTCTGAGGGAACGATCAGTTCTCAAACACAGGAGGTAGATATTTGGAAGAATGTAGGACACAAAAGAACAAAGACCATTCTGTGAGTTTGGAGCTAAAGAATCAATTTGAAGTTCTCTGCTTCATCAGTGATGATGAAGATAATGATGATGAAGAACAGGAACAACAGTATCAGTCCTCAGAGGATATGTAGGTGATCTTGGAAGACTGAGCATATGGCATAGCCTCTGCCAATCCCCAGAGTAGATATGTGGTAGTGGTAGGAGACTCTTTATTGAGGGGAACAGAAGCAGTGGTTTGTGGGCCTGACAGGACGTCTCAGAAGGTGTGCTGTCTTCCTGAGGTAAAAATCTGTGATGTAGCAGAGGCTGACAAAACTTGTCAAGCCCACTGATTGTTACTCTTTCCTTTTGGTCCATTTGGGAACAAATGACACTATAAGCCATAGCTTTCAGGATATCAGCAATGATTATGAGGCTCTTGTTAGGAAGCTGAAGGACCTTAAAGAATAGCAGAGGTGAACAACTGGCTCTGTAGATTATAATGCTGGGAACAATTTGGCTTCTTGGACCATGGTCTGTGGTTTCATGAGGATGGACTCCTGGCAAGTGATGAGTTGTACATAGCTTGCAGCGATGTTTTTTGCTAAGAGTCTCATAAACCTGACCAGGGGGCTTTAAACTGAGTTATGTGGGGACAGTATTTTTGTGGGCGGGAGTTCAAAAATGCTGGAGATAATAGCATAAATGTTATAGAGAGAACTGGGTGAATAATAAAGAATCCTACAGTGGGAGGAAGAAAACCTCAAACAAGCAGCTAGGGGAAATGACCAATGGTTTTAGGTGTCTTTAACTAATACAGAGAATAGGAAGTAAATAAGAAGAACTTGAGCTCTTAACACAGCAAAGCAATTATGCTATAATAGGGCATCATTGAAACCTGATATTAAGAATATCATGATTGGACCATAGCAATATAGTGGTGTAACATATTTCAGAGAAACAGACCAAACAGGAAAGGAGGAGCAGTAGCACTATATGTCAAGGATGTTCACACTTGTATAGAGTCGCATGAATTAAATCCTGGAAACCATGTTGAGAGCATCTGAGTAAAAATTAAGGGATAGAAACAAAAGCAATGGCATTGTGGTGGTCTACTACAGATCCCCAAGCCAGACTGAGGACTTGGATGATGCCATCGTGGAACAGATGACCAAACATTCAGAAAAAATAATAAGGTTGAGTGTACCCAGGCAATGAAGGAATTAATAACAAATTTGTTAACTGCAGCGAGGTTAATAATAGCAAAAAAATGGAAAACAAATGAAAAAGTTCAAATAGAGGAATGGTATAAAGAAGTGTGGAAAATTGCAATTAATGATAAATTAACTTGTAGAATTAGATTTATGAAAGGTCTGGTAAAAGGGAATGATTTTGAAGAAATTTGGAAAATATTCTTGGAAAAAGCTTTGATAAGAGATGGTAAAGCTACCCTTTCACAAGAAGAATGGCAATTTTGGAAAGTGGAATAAATAAAAAGTTGGCTCTGGGGGTCGGTTTTATTTACTTTTTTGTTAATTATGTGGTGTTTTGTTTATTTGGATTTGTATTGTTTATTTTTTTAATAATAAAAAATATATTAAAAAAAAGAAATAACAAGCTAGTAAAATGTGGGCAAGACTATTCTATTGTTAAGTGGATTTGTAATTGGTTGACTGCACAATTCCCAAATAGTAAAAGGTCTGGAAAGCATGCTGTATGAAGTGTGGCTTAGGAAGCAGAGTGTTTTAACCTAGAAAAGAAAAGGTTGAGAGGGGATAAGATAATCATGTTTAAATATTTGAAAAGATGTCAGATGAAAGATGGAGCAAGCTTGTTTTCTGCTGCTCCAGAAATTAAGACACAGACCAACAGATTCAAACTACAGGAAAAGAGATTCCACCCAAACATTAGGAAGAACCTCCTGACAGTAAGAGTTGTTTAACAGTGGAATATACTGCCTCAGAGTGTGGTGGAAGGAGTCTACTTATTTGGTGGTTTTTAAACAGAGGCTGGATGGACATCTTTTGGGAGTACATTGACTGTGTATTCCTGCATGGCAGGGGATTGGACTGGATGGCCCTTGTGGTCTCTTCCAGCTGTATGATTTTATGGTTCTTTATATGCCAAGCAGACATATAAAAAGGTTCTGTGAACAGGCAGCATAATGTTATTTTATTTGAATTAATATATTTTTATTACATTTTTACAGCTAGATACTGGCGCCAGGCCCCAGCAAGAAGACTGGCTTGGCTACTATGCACAGATCTTATACCAACATTTTACAAATGAAAACTGGGACACATATGGCCAAATAACATCAGAGATGGCAGAAGTCAAAGATGGTTAAGATGGCAAAAGTTAATTAATGAGGTAGAACACAAATGGAAGGAGAGGTTGCACCAGTTTGCTCCTGCCAGAATTTGCAGAGAATGACAAGACTCTGTCCCCTTCTCTCCCTTCCCCTTTGCTGAGTTAATAGAATGAAAACTACTTTTGCAGTTTGAGTTTAGTTTGCATCAACTGAAGTAAGTTGATGATAAAAGGGGAGAATAGAAGAGAGAGAGAGAAACTAGGACATTTTAAAAGCAGTAGACTAATTGGGACCACTGGGATTTAATTGGGAATGTCCCTGCCAGAGGTGGACAATTGGAGAGTATGAAAATAATCACTAAGAACAGAAGATGAATACAGATAGACCTACTCAAAGCACATGGGCAGGAGTTGCAGCTCTCAATTCACAAAGTTTGGATCAGCAAAATAGAAACGATGTAGCTGTTAATAACAAGTCCCCTCCTCCTTCTTGTAATGAAGGTCTAATCAAAGATGAAGTAATCAATGGGAATGTGAACCAAGCAAGATTCTCACCTCATCTCTTATACTGATGCACTGAGGGCCCTTGCCACTTGTCAGCTAATTCTGGATTCTGTCTGGGGTCACCTTTATCAACTGTGGTTCACTCAGCTTATGACAGTGGTTAAACCAGACTGGCCTAGTTAACATGAACACTCCACTTAAAGTATTGGAGTTCCAGGATAATTATATGGTAATGAACAGACTCTTTGGGTACCATTTTAGGTTATTTATTATAAATATTCATATAGGTAGATATACACATAAATTCCCTTAAGAGAGAAACACAGGCATAGCAATGACTGGACACTTCAGATTCATTACATTCCATGACACTGTAGGCAAGGCATCTTATATTAGCTCATATAGCTATCAAGATACCCATCAGGCCATTTCATCTTAACCCATAATACCAGAGAAACTCACTGGATAACCTTTAGCAAGTCACACTCTCTTGGCCTCAGATGAAAGCAAAGGCCAAGAAGGCCAAATCTGGCCAAGAAAACCCTGTGATAGGTTCATGATAGGGTCCCCACAAGTTGGAAATGACTTGAAAGCACACAACAACAACAACAACAACAACAACAACAACAACAACAACAGACACTATCCTAGTTTTACTATCATGAATCAGCATTTTAGAGTGGTATGTCAGGGCTATCAGGAATGATCTTCCACTGTTTATTCAAACAGTGTCTTTGGCAGTGTTGGAGGCAAGCTGAAAAGCAGCTTGATTTTTGTGGCTCTGACTTAGCTCTTTTATTCTCTTCTGGCACCCTCACAACACATTGGCCCTTTCTCCATCTTACTGTTTTCCATCATTGTCCCATCACAATTCTGGCAGTGGCACTGTCAGGATCAGGCACTATCCTGTCTGAATGCTCCGCTCTGCACCTGACCAGCTGCCTGTGAAAGGGTAGCACAAGGGATATTCTCCTTCCTCCTGCAGTGCAGCCAGCCACTTCCTTTGCTGCACTGGGGAAGGAAGCACCTAGATCATGCTTCCACCCTTTCTACATGGCTGCTGGTGACAGGAGTGTCATGTAATCAGGGGCTATTACTGGATTTTTTTCTGGTAATGGAATATCCCACAATTGCAATGGCTGGAGATGCATGGGCAGCAGGACTGTGATGACATCATGTGAAAGCACAACCCATGGATTGGCATCAACAAGTCCCCATACTGAGACAGTGCTGTCATGCAGAAATGGCCATTGACTACCCAATCAGATGCTTAGATATTATCTTTGTTTGGTAAACTAGAAATCTTCGTCTAGTACACACAACACTTTTAGAATTTTCTGTTCTACCTGTTCATCAGGTGTCATTTAATGCGTCAACTTGCAGTGTTACCTCCAGGTGGTTTTTATTGTTTATGTTTACATATTTTAAGGGAACATCTGGCAGTCTTCCCAGACTTGAAATCTAAATAAGTTTTTTCCTTCTTTTATTCTAAGACAGAAAATTGGCAGACATTGTCACTGATCTTATCATCTATATTCTACAGTCTATAGGTTTTACCAGGTTATATGCTCTTTTGGTTTGTAATAAAAGAAATTACTTTTTGGTGTAAGAAATAATGCTTTCTAGCAATTCTTTAAATCATTTTTAAGAACATGTGTAGGCATTTTTAAGGGAATTCTGACAGGATTCTTTATGCCTGTATCTTATCAAATGTATGAGTTTTGTAAATGAGGGATAAAGAAAAAACAACAAACTATACGATGATTAATGCAGCCAACTACCTTTTAACATTGCAGTGAGCAATGATAACAAAAATGCCTTTTACACATTATGAGGAGTAATGAGAATGAATTACTTTGAAAAGTAACCTTTCATGCGCTGGAAATTTAGGTATTTTATTTAATGTTATTTTATTTTGATGATGTTGGAAATATCTTTCATTGTAGGATTTTAAATAGAAGTTAGATGTCTACCTCTTGGGGTGCTTTGGTGAGGGATCGCTGCAAAGGCAGGGGTTGACGTAGATGTCCCTTGAGGTTTCTTCCAGTTCTAAGATTCTGTCATCATGTACTATCTTTGCTTAAAGCACCCAAGGAATCAGGGGATTGATAAAAATAATTCATTAATACAGAGTGAAAGGAGAGTCTGTGTTTATCTTCAGAAGAAGCTTGACAAAATTTCACTCTTCCATATGCTTGTTCTCCAGCTTTAGACATTTTGATTACTAAATAAGGCATTTCAGCCTACAGCACTGTGCCATCTAATTGTCATTCCTGATACGAAAATAACTGACTGTCACAAAAGATTCCTCTCTTGCATAACAACTTTTGACATCTTTATGACACCTGACATAAGGCCTACATAAGGGTGAGTGACTTTCAAATTTAAGCTTTAAAATCAATTATTCAGAATGGATAATGAAGGACTAGTTTTAATTACTGTGCAAGCCCATCTCTTTGTCTAAGGCAATTTAATTTTAAAAAGGAACAAGAGATGAAAAACAGTATGTACTTTTGGTATATTTTTAAAAGGCGTTACACATTTCTTGAAAAAGATAGAGCTTTATACAACTATTGAGTTATATTCTTAGCAGCTATAGAGAATTTTTTGAATTGTCAGTCCTTGTGTAACAGATTATTTAAATCTGCAAGAATCCTGCTTTCAAATGTATCAGCTCAGCCAAGGTAAGATATTAACAACCAAGTATGGTGATGTCTGTGTGCTCTATTCTCTACACCCCGCTCTGTAAACTGGGATTAGAAAACGATTCCTGTATGTAGAATTTCCAGTGTAAAAAGACTGATAGCATCATAAACTGGATTGTTTTTTCTTGAAAGACTTCGAAGTAGGAACATTTTTCAACAGCGAAATACCATGGGGGTAAATTAACACTGTTTTTCCACTGCCATGTATAGTAAGACATATTAAAAAATGAATGCATTTACCAAAATAAATTCCAGGGGACTACCCCTACTTTTTTATTAATTACATTTATATTGTGCCTTTCTTCCAAGGAACTGATGGGTCCTTCTTCTTCCATTTTATGCTCACAGCAATTCTGAGAGGTGGGTTAGATTGGGAGACAGTTATTGTGAGGTACTACTTCTAGCTCAGGAATTTGAGAGGCATGTAGATCTTTATCACACTACACTGTATTCTATATTCTAGTTTAATTGCCATGGCAACATCCCACGAAATTCTGGGGTTTGTAGTTTAGTGAAGCCCAACAGATCTCTGGCTGAAAATTCTAAATGCTGCTTACTAAACTGCAAATCCCAGCATCTCATAAGATGTTGCATGGAAATTAAAAAGGACTATAATAGTATAATGGTGTGGTGTCATAAAGATCATAGTTGTCTTAGTCTGTTACAACAAAATCAATGTGGATTCCAGCCCACTTTATCAGATGGATCTTCATGAAGCTGACTGGATTCCACAAAAGCTTAGGCCAGTACCACAAACCCTTTCCTGATGCCCCCCAACCCAAGGTGTGAGAGAGGAAGTATAGGGCCACCATGCACTTTCCCTGGCCTGGTTTGGACCCTGAATGTCTGTTGTCTCCACCATGTCTCAGCCCCCCTCTCACAGATGCACACATTTTGATATTTTCCACTTTTGCAAGGGTCCTACATCCCTAACCCTAGCAAATGCAGAGGGCTGCCTGTATTTCCAATAGAGGAAGTGGAAGGAAGGACTGAGTACATCATGGGTGAAGGCTTTCTTTAGGATTAGCCATGGTATTCCTGTTTCTTTATTTCTTTTTTTAAATTTTTTTTAAAAACCCTTTGTGTTCTACTACTATAGGGGTTTAGCAGTAAGGAAGCCCACTAGAGCATAATGAAGGCATGTCACACTAACACAATGATAGTGATTTATTTTCTTTCCTTCTTTCTTTCTTTCTTTCTTTCTTTCTTTCTTTCTTTCTTTCTTGTTGAAGAAGGGAAATGTGGGATAGGAGAAAGTGATTACAGCTTCCTGGGAAATAACCAAAGTGGGAATGTGTGGGGGAGAAACTGGGTGGCTATCCAAACCTGTGTAGAATAGATATAACCGGAATAGGTTGCTACAGGCACAAGGCCAAAGCTAGTATTACCATGAGATTAGCATGCCTTCAAATTGGCATTTCACCTTTCTTCCCACTTGTATGGAGGCTGATCTTAAAGAAAAGTGATATATTACAATTCTGCCTCTTCAATTTCACATTTTCTAAAGATTTCTTGAATGGATGCCATCTGGTCTTGGAGTCACTCTGGTGTTAACTGATTCATTCTAAGTCCTCTTTGACTTCAATCTGATCTTTGGTTAACCCTCTGCAATAGAGACAGATACAGATAATGTATTTAATTTCACTATGATTACTTTCTTTGAGTGTTCCCTTTACATTTCCTTTATTATCCAATGGCTCTTCTATCTTATTGTCTGGTTTCTTGTTTCAAAGAGGTTCCCTTTTTCTTGCTTTTCTTTCAAGTGACTCATTTTTCTTTCTTTTTTTAAAAGGTCAATTAATTATATGAACTTTCTCATTAATTTGCGTATGTATAAAATACTACTCTGAATTCAAAATTTCTATTTTCTTTGTTGTTGCAGATGCTTTCTTAGGATCAAACTATCAGGTATGGTCATTTACTGAAAGCTATGGATACCCTTTCTTTAAACTTAATACTCTAAAGGTAACAAGTTCCTGTCTGACTTTGGAAGCTAAGCAGCGTTGGCTCTGATTAGTACTTGGATGGGATACTGCCATTGAATACCATATGCTATAGGGTATATTTCAGAGGAAACAACTGGTAAAACCACCTGAGTATTCCTTATCTAAGAAAATCCTATGGAATTTATGAGGTCACCATAAATCGTTAGGTGACTTGAAGGTGCATGCCCAAATAATGAATGACAGTGGGCAAGACTGGAAATGTGATGTACAGACAGTTGTTTAACTCTTTTTTCTCAGATCTGAGAAATTTTCCTCCTTCAAGCTCCTTACTATTCCTTTGTTCTCACTGGTACTGTAAGAAAGGCTAAACCTTCCTGTGTGCTGGAAGTTGTTAAATTAGACGTTACTCCCAACTAATTTAATTTCATTCAATGAGTCTGTTCTAGTTAGGGCTAGCAATGGGATTTAGGTCTGGGTTCACTATCCTAATGTTCACTAACATTAATTGTTTTTATGCAATTAGTGAACATTAGGATAGTTTAGCATCTATTTTAATGCACAGGAGAGGTGCTTCCTCTGGTGTGAGAAAGTTTGGTACATAGTGAGGAAGCTTGATGAATGCCTATTCTGAGATACTGCTTCCCATTTGCAGTTTTGGTCAATACTATGTTTTTCGTATCAATAATAATATTTCAAAAATCTGTCGTAACTGGCTAAAGAACCAAATTCCCCTTTAAGTCAATAAAGGTTATTGAATTATTAATTTAACTTTTCATTTGGCAGCCCTCATGTCTAGCAATTTACCCACCATGAAATAGGCCAGGGGTGGTCAAAGTGTGCTTCCTATGGCTGTTCTTGTGGTCCCTAGGGCTTTCTGGGGTCAAAATGTGTCTGGCCCCCAAAGGGTCTGTGGGGGCATTTTTACCATGTTTTGGGGCACTTTAGAGCAAAGAGAACAGGTAGTGTTCCTGTTTTAAGAGAGGGCTTTCCTGGGCCTATCATGACCCAGACAGGCTAAAACACATGGCAAAAAAACTTGCCACATGACTCCTTGGAGGGTATTGGTTTGATCTTTTTTTTCAGAGTGGTCCAAAGTCTAATTTTGTCCAGGAGGCTTTAGTTGGTGAAAAAATTTGTGCCTTAAATGCCACTTGGATCTAATAATAGGAGTAGCTCTGTTAACACTCCCACATTGACTGTCTACTCCTCCAGTGTGAAAGCAACCTGTTTGGACTAAGTTCAGCACCATGTGTACAGTCAGATGAGAATATTTATGAAAGATCATAAGTGCTGTGCTGAATCATACTGAAAGAATGCCAGCTCCAATGTTCTGCTCCCATAGTAGTCAATCAAATGTCTGTGGGAAGCCCACAAGCAGCATTAGCTAGTTTTGCTTAGGCTCTCTGCAATTGGTATTCAGAACCCTAGTGTCTTCAACACTGAAGGTAATATGTAGCCATCAATGAATGATGGAAAGTCCATCTTTTCTGGATTGAGTTTCATTTTATTGGCCTTCTTCCAGTCTACTACTTATCCCAGACAGTGATTCAGCACCTCTGCTGCCTTTTTTGAGATAAAAAGGAGAAATAGAGGGTACCATTGTTGTATATGTACTTCAAATCTCCTGATGACCTCCTTGTGCTGTTTCATGTAAAAGCTAAAGGGAATGAGAGACAAGATGGAGTCTTGTAGACCCCTTAGAATAAGAACCATGGGCTGAGCAGTACATTTCCATTATCATGTTCTAGAATCGTCCACCACAGAATGACTGAAATGCAATACCTTTGCTGAGATCTAGGTTGCCTTTTTAAAGAATAAAGGGTGAGATAGAATTTTTTTTGAAAAAGTTTTAATTTTTTTTGAAGTTGTATTCTTTTTAGAAATTGTCTCATGATACAAACAAAATACGATAACCTCAGTTTAGTCATTTTGCTTCTTATGATTGTTCAGGCTTGAATTGTTCTTGGACCTTTTAATTTCTCTTTTTGGCACTGTGTGGTATTTATTCTTTAATCTTAACATCCTTTAATCAGAACCAAATATTCTGTTTCTCACATAGAGAGATTTGTGCTGGATGGGGATAATGCGAACCATAGTCAACATATCTGGAGAATACCAGATTGTAAAAAGCTGCTACAAAGCACTGAGTACCTTACTAGAGTGCAGTTAAAATTTTGGTAAAGGAAAAATGAAATAGGGGAAAGAAGACTGAGAACTCTACTATACAATGTTGTTGCTGTTTCTCATCATGTATAAGTCTGGTTCATCAGGATGATGGTTGCACTATTTACTGAATCACAACAATTTTTTTTTAAAGTTCCTCCTGCCTGTTCCTACTCCCTTTCTACTTTTCCCAGCAATTTGTTAAAGTAAGTGATGGTTTATATGACAGCTTTTGAGCTGTCTGTAATGGGTGATCCACATGTTCTTTTTCCATTTCACACTATTCAGCTTATTCATGGGGAAAATGAAGAACGAGAAGTCCATTATCATCCCCCAAATCCAGGTCAATGGGCATTCTCTGCAGCAATAATATTGGATGGTTCTGTTCACAAGATGAACTTGAACCAAAAGAGCACTTTTCACATAAGTTCTTCAAATTTTTAGCAAACTTCTTAGGGACTCTTGACTAAACTTGCTGTACAGGGAGAGCTACCACAATTGCCTTGTGTCCTTGGTAACATTGCCTGTAAAGGCATTATCACTGCAGGCAGGGCAGAAACATGACACCTCCTCTTCCCTATTGCAGCCTACTATGAGGAATAATTGCGCCCCCGAGGTCCAGTTAATGATTCATTTAATTAGAAGATGCAGTTGGAAAAGAAAAAAATAATGTGCTTGCTGTTCTACATTAAGAACAGCTATTTTATCTGTACTACCACACAAGCTTACTTTCCTGAAATGTTTATTTTGCTTCTTGTTTTGTGTCAAATGTGTTGTTAACAATCAGCTTCCATGCTGAGCCCAGAAATTGACCATACCCCTTAGCAATATTTACTGTCTGATATTTTAGATGGATTGTGGCATTCAGGGGTGTTCAGGAGAAAAACTGAACCCATCCAACTTGTTTCTTATAGTCCTTTTTCTCTAGTTATATTTGATAATAAACTTCTTTCATCATAAGGCACAATGAGACAGATAATTTCACTTTATCACTTGAGTTTCCTAAATCACACATATCATTTGAAAAAAGATGACATGAATGTAATCCTTAATTTGATACTTTGAAGGAATAATCAGTGCCAACAAGAGTTAAAGAGGATACATATTTTGCACCATATCTGGTATGGAATGTATACAAAAACAGAATATGTTAAATACAATCACAAGGGGGAAGAAATGCACCCTGTTGCTCCTATTAGAACTTTTGAGACACATTCCACATTGCAGATTGTATTGTATCACTAGTGCTGATATCCCAAATGGTTTTGGCAAGACCTCCGTATTGCTGTAGACCTTGGTGGGATAGTTGTCAGTAACTGTTCTTCATTAAAAGATGGGGAAAAAGTGGCCTCCTTTTTTCATTCCCCCAAAATTGGCTCAATTCTAATGGTGAATTATTACAGTATAAGCTTGCAAATCACTTTTTTCTCATTGCAGAGGTTGGAATTCCATTCTGACCATGCAATGTCCCAAATCCTTCCCAAATACACCTTGTAAGAAATATGGGCCCCCAACACAGGCATTTCCTTATCACTGGAGACTGGGTAGTGATCAGTGGGGATGTGTCCAGCTATCTTCTGTAATTGGATGTGTTTCAAGGGCCAATAGAGGACCCATGCCCCCCAACAGATTCTAGCACATTCAGTTACAGGAAAATAGCTGCTACATCCCTGTGCATTCTTTTACCATCCATTGTCTAACAAGACAAAAAAGGACTGTTTGAGTGCCTGTTGAGTGCTGTCTGTGCTGCTTTGCAAGGTGGTTCATGTGTGTGTGTATGGGGTGGGGGGAGAGACAGGTACGATTAGGAGATATAGCTGTGGGGACATAGCTACATGAAACATATACATCTCCCAATGCAGGATTCCAGCCCTTGTCTCAAGAATTTGCACTTTTGACATGATTATGGAGCAGTTTGGAAGAATAAAACACCTACAACAGTGTCATTTTGTAAACTGCAAATGGTTAAAAATGAGCACCCATAAAAACAAATATGTGGATAATGTGTATATTGTGTAAAACATGTCAATAAATGTGCACATTTGAAAAATTTGTAAAGATATGCCTGTATATCCATGTGGAAGCTGAATAGCAGAATCTCACAATGTGATACAAAACAAAGAAGAGAAGAAAACACAGCTAGGATTGAGAGAATTGCCACAAAACTGACAGTCCTCTCCTTACTTACTATTTTCAGTATTATTCTAGATTATGCTGGTGGACTGTAAATCTCTGCCGGGTATAACTCCATTCAAATGTTATTCCATTTAGTAGCAAGGGCAGGCTGGGAGAGGTAGTCAGGCAGCTTCCACCTATGTTGCCACAGCTGGATGCATGAGGATGACATCCTTTTATACCTTCTGGAAGTCCTCTAAGGAAGCTAGGAGGTCTAGGATGATGCCTGCTTCTACATGTGTTCCTATGCACATGCTCTCTGTCCTTCCCTGGATGCTACATGACTATAGAGGGGATAAACTAGTTACAGAATAGTAAGTAAGGCGTTCAGGATACCATTGCAGATGGACATGCTCAGTATCACCACCTGTAGTAACTGAAAAAGAACAGGATGCTAAAGACAGGATGCTATCATCTTTATCTGTGTGATCCTGCAAAGCTCCATTACATGCTGTGATAACTATTTAGCAGATAGATAGCCATTGTGAATGATCAGTTAGGGCTAAAAGAGAGATTCTATAATCAAACAGGTTACATTTAAATCTGTGTCTTCCTTTCATTGGTTCCAAGTTTTATATTCTAATCACTCAATTGCAGATTGATACTGACTGGGCATTGGTTGCAGGCAAACCAAATCCTACATACTGACAGTAGTATGGATTTTCAAGGAAATTTTTGAACCAAATGATTTTTCAGGAAGAGACTGAACCTGCCACTTTTGTTAAGACCTGAACTTTCAAGATACCTTATATTATATAATCTATCCATCTGTCTCTCTTTCTCTGTCTCTCTCAGAGGCTATAATGTCTAACATTATGATGACAAAGCTACATCAGTGAGACAATGCACCACAATGCTAATGAATTGCAATGAGATCCAAGAGGGCACTGTCCAAGATGGCCTGTTGTGCATCTGGGGCTCCCATTTCATAATGGAACAGGTGCCCCAGAACATTGTGTCTCAGGTCATGTTATGCACGTTATGCACATTATGCATTAAGACACAACAACTATGCAACTGACTTTGCTTATGCAGTGGTTCTGATGGCATAGCTACTTCTCATCTCCCATCTTCAGAATATGAATGTTGCACAAAGCAGGTTTAGGCAATCATAAGTCAGGTTAAAGAGATGTGACTTCCAAACAGGATGTCAGACATGGTGTAATTAATTAGTTACACTTCTATCCTATCTTTCTTCCTATCAGCTCAGGATAGTGCATATGAGTCTGTTTCTCCTCATGTCATCCTCAAAACAACTTTGTGATATAATTCAGGTCAAGATATAGAGGCTGGCTCAAGATCACCCTAAGAGACCGATGGCTCAAAGAGGACCAAACACCACTGTTCTAAGTCTTTCTTCAACACTAACCACTATACTGCACTGGTTCTTACATCTCATTGTCTCCAATTTCTGTCTTTTAAGCTAGCAGCTAACAGAAAAAACTAGAAGAAAGAAAGGGTATGTTCTTTGTTAAAGAATACAGTTGGCTGGTCTGTATTTCACAGGCCATTGGAGTCCTTAAATACAATTCTTCTTGTTCCTGTAAAACAAAACCCTGACCAGCTTGTGGGTTGTGATGAGAGGTTAAGGCGGTTGAAGTGGTTTGTCTTATCAACTGTTGCCCAACTTGATTATTGCTGTTTAAGGTATAATAAGTTTTCAGCTAAAAATAACATGTGGGGAAGCATAGCACAGTTACAATCTTATGATAAATTAATAAGTACAAAGAACACAGTGACCACAGAATGTTTCAGGGAAAATGGGAAAAGGTATTAAAAGGACCACAGTAAATTTCAAGGCTGGAAGACAAAACCATTAAGATGAAAAAGACCACAGTCAGTGGTTACAGTCCTGATACTTTGAAATTACTGCTACATACTCCAACAGCTCTAGTTTCTAATCCTGTCTTAACAGTTTACATTGTGTATTGGATTTATTTCTAATATATATCTTACCTGCTGGTTTGTCTTTGCTGAACTTCACAGTTAATATCAGCATGAACTGGATTTAGAAGATCTGAGCATTTTTAACATTAATTGGAACATGAGATTGCAAAATGTTCTTTCATATTTTGGGTCTTTGGTTTGCCAAAAAAAAAAAAAGAGCACAAAAACTGGTAGGAGCTTTATTTGCACAAAACAACATTTTGCATAGAAACTAGTATTTTGCAGAAAATTTTGTGCAAAAAATATATGTGCGCAAAAGACTGAAGGGTTTTTACAGAAATAATTTCATCATCATAAGACCTCAAATAAAAGAAAAACCTCTCTAAAACAAACAAATATCTCATAATTTGTTTTTTTTAATAATAATTTTTAAAAATTACTTGTTTTTGGATGCTAGAATGAAGGAAGTGAAACATTTCATCTTTCAGATAAGTCTCAAGGAAATGTACACAAATGTACACACTGTTGTCGCATACTACATGCCGTATTCAAGTGAAGGAGAAAGAACATGAATTTTCAAGCCAATATTAACAGGCATTTCTCAGAGAGATTTACCCACTCCTTCTGAAAGTGGCTCAATTATACTTCCTGTTCATTTTTTTAAAATTCGCTGATAGAAGGGATCCTGTCTAGTATACTGTTCTGTAGCACAGCAATAATCTCCAGGACTGTCTTTCAGTTTAAAGTAGTAAGCAATATATCTTCCTGCCCAGTACTTTCAAAAATACTGCTTGGACCACAGTTCTCAAAATGTAGCCAAAAAAGTGACATGTCCTAGCTTTGGTCCAAACACTGGTCATGACTGCACAGCCTTCTTGTATGGAAGATTTGTAGACTGATGTCTATAGTGCGGGAACAAATATTACCAGCACAACGAAAGGATGGTCAGTTATTTAAAATCCCACAGGCACCTCTGCTTCATCATCAGTGTCATTAGCATCATTATCATACAGGATTGCCAGCTTCTAAAAAGTCAGGGAATGTCAGAGAAATGGAAATTGGTGAAATGTTAGGGAAACTCAGGGATAGTGTGATGAAAATTTGTTGTTGTCATTATGTGGCTTGAAGTCAACACTGAATTATGGTGACCCTATTGTAAGGTTTTCATGGCAAAATTTGTTTGAAGAGGGGTTGACTTGCCCCTGGGTTCACCCAGTGGGTTGCCATGCCTGAATGGGGTTTAACTTCCAGTCTCCTGGTTCAGTGCTAAAACCACTACAACATGCTGGCTCTATGTGATTAACATATCACCATCATCATCATCATCATCATCATCATCATATCATCATCATCACCATCTCTACTTACGTCCCACCTTTTTCTCAAAATTATGCTTGTGTATATTTGTATAAATAGATTTTTTGAGATGTCAGTGGAAGAGGACAATCTGTGCTTGTGCACTTGAAGTGAAGAAGTGGGCAGAATACAAGTGTAATGTAACAATGCACAGGTATGCTATACTGTGCTATGATGATATAATCCTGAAGAATGTTTATCTTCAAAATCACATAGTTATAGTATGGCTATGAACAGTAAAACAGAATAAAAATGATTCTGCATGTAATAGCATTATTTTATTATGGAGAAGCTGGTTGGCTTCTTGCAGCTGGGCAATTTGTGAGTTCAAGCAAACTGGAATCAGCTTCAGTTCATTTGAAGGCATGAATATTTCGAAAAGAGTCAGCAAACTGTGCTGACTGGATTTAGGCCATTTCCGCACTAGGCTGTTATAGCGCTATGATTCCACTTTCAACATCCTATGGAATCCTGGGGTTTACAGTTTCGGGAGGGGCTAGCCATAGGATATTGAAAGTGGAATCATAGCGCTATAACAGCCTAGTGCGGAAATGGCCTTAGTATCTAGCCATTATTCCTTCTATCCAGCTGTAAAGTCCAGTCCCTGTTACAATATTATTGCACTGTCAACAATAGAAATGGGATTGGTTTAGCAGTTAGATGGTATATGCACAATAAAAATAAAGCTATTTTAAAATGTATTTTTTGTAAGGCAGGGGTTAACCTCCTTATTTTATATAGTTAAGCAGAAACTTTTCTACTCCTGCAAAAGAAAACTGCAGCTTTAAAATAAGAGGAGAAATGTTCTGCCATTTACCAATGTTTAGCGATTCATTGTATTGAAACTTTCATCTCGGTCTAATTTTTAGTCCAATTTCAAAACAGATATATTTCTTCAGTTAATCTTCAATGTTCAAATAAGCTCATACTCTAGTTTCTTGAGAAAGAAAATGCATTTAGGTGCTTGTTTAGTTTTAAACCATTTAATAACATCTTTATTTAATCATTGCATTTGTTGGATTTTTTAAAAACATGGGGTTATTTTTTGAATAGTGGTCAGGGAAATCAATATAAGTTAGTCAGGGGAAATAAGAGAGATGGAAAATAAAGTATGTAAGCCAACCCTGTGACAACAGCCACACAAATGATAATTTAAGAAACTCAGTTTTTAATGAAATCTCAGTCATCTCACTCTGCCTAGTGGGAAGGGTGACAGGTCACTTGAAACCAGAGCCTGGAAGAATGACCTTTTGGGCCATAATTTCCAGAATCGTCTATCCACTGGTTATGCTGGCTAGGGGATTCTGGGAGTTGTGGTTCAAAACTACCATGGTATTGGTGAATGTACATCTGACCTTAGCTAGAGTGTTTGCCAGGACCTGCTGTCTTGCCTATGAGTAGGTTACAACCTTGTTCAGTTGGTAAAGGTAAAGGATCTTAGGATGCTGCAAAATTTAAGACTAATCCACAAAAAGATCACATTATTGCTTGTGGTTTAACTATTTGAGGCAGAATTTCAAGGAGGAAGCTGTCCAGTGCTCCAGTTGTGGACTGATGATGACTACTATCTGATTTTTCTTAAGTTTTATGTTTTGTTGTGGGATAATTTTTTTTTGGAAGATCTCTGGCAAAGGTTTTATCTCAGACAGTCTGCTGCCATAGCAGCAGCCTACATACATATAGAAGCCTCTCCGATTTAAGGTCAGAGCTTGGAAAAAATTACTTTTTGGACTACAGGTTTTGGAATCTCCTAGTCAGCATGCCCTGGTATGAATTCCAGGTCAGATGTAACTTTGCCAGTACCAGGACATTATGGGAGCTGGAGTCCAAAATAGTAACTTCTCAAAGCCCTGTTCAAGTTTTTCCCCAACACCCAAGAATAGTGTGAGGCTGGAGTGATCTAAGATTGTGAAAGCAGAGAGGGGCTAATGCATATAGTCCTGTTTATTGTCCATGCAGTGTTACTTATGTGGAAGAAAATAGCCTGAATAGGGTTTATGAGTAATGGATGTGTAAATAAGAATGTCAAGGAACATTACATTTTGTCAAGATGGAAACTGCGTTTTACCAGCCTAAAAGGAAATCTGGTGATCAAGAGGTTAAATATCAACCTTTCCTACTATAAATCTTCAGTGCTAGTGTTATTTCCGTCTGCCATATGGATGTGAAAGCTGGAAGTCAACCAAGATACAGAAAAGAATCTAAATGTTTTGGGAGGCAAATGTTCCAGAAAAGAGCCAAGGATTAAATGGGATGAATTCATAGCAGATGCCAAGATTCACCAGAGAGTTTCTTGACCCTTTCTTCTCAAAGTCATCCAAAAAAGATGGGAATAACTGGCAATGTGTTTTGAGGATAAAGCTAAAGCATCTGTTGTAAGATGCATGCCACTGGCCAATTGAAAGGAAAAGATTGGGTGGAATAATCTCAAGTTGTTTGTTCCTGTGCAGTATTTGATAATTCAGCAGATCTGGATGGTAGAGAGAAAAAAATAAGTGAGTTTTTCCACTTGTTCATTCCAAATTTCATTTGTTTACTTCCACAATTAACTTGTACAAATTTGGTTTGAAGCCAAAAGTATTCCTGGTGAACAAAAGAAAGTGATCTTCCCTATTTTTTCCTTATTTGTGTTTTCCTACAGATTCTGTTCTGGAGGTTGTCCCAGCTCTCAAAAGAAACTTTTTGAGTAGTGCAGAAAGCAGACTGCAGCAAGAAAGTCCTATTCCATGACTGGCAGTCAACTCAGGATGTTTGTGATCTTGCCTTATAGTGATAAATCCACAATGAATTGTGTTTGTTTTGGATGAAACCACTGATTTCAATGGGATCTCAGCAGGATTATGTCCTACGTTGTTGGACAAAATTATTAGTTTTTTTTTTTAAAGAATGAGTTCAGAAGAGTAAGAGAAAAAGAAGACTCTGCTACATCCTGTATTTTATACATTACATATCTCATTTTGAGACTTCCCAAAAATGTGTTTACATGAATTAAATAGTAGGCATAAGGAAGGAGAAATTTTTTTACAGACCCTGAGTAGAGAAAGTTCATTCCATTAGCACATAGTACAGTTAAAAAAATCCTTGCTATGACTAAAGAGGGTGAAAATACAAGGCTGGAATGGGGAGAAAAGCAATCATCCCTATATACAATGCTCCAGATAATAGAGCACAATCAATAGAAAGAACTGAGACTGCTCATGTTTAGTTATGATTTTATTCTCCTGTGTTACAGAATAAAAGGGAAGCAACATTATACCTCTCTAATTTATAAAAACCAACAGAGGAAGCAGCAAATCTCACACAGGAGACATTTCATTTTATTATGTATAAGCTGAAGTTATTGAAATGGACCTACAAATTGTAACTCTTCAGACTATGTATTTCCAGTCATTGTTTCTGTATCATACTGTAAATAACAAAGACAAAATTGTGGGGTTTTTGGAGGATAAAATAAGGCTGTACACCCAAGAATAAGCTCCCCAAAGTCCAGCCTCTCCCATTTTCTATTTCTTCTTTTTTGTGATACAATTATTGCCTTCAAATTTTATCATTAAAATTTATTATTAATTTCTGAGTTTCCTGTATCTATCTGATCTCCAATGGGGATCACAACTGCTCTTCAAAAGAGATCACACAACAACCAGAGCTTAATTCCTTTGTCAGTAACAAAAATATAAATAAGTTATGTTATGTTAAATTATAAAGGATAGTTTTACTCTTTTTGTGATATAACAATGAAGTCTAGATGTGTGTTTTCAGTAAATGAGGAGGAGGAATATCACATAGCTCAAATGCTGGCTTGTGCTTTGTTATGGGTATTGCAGCAAAGACAAGGTGGGTAGGAGGAGAGTGTGTTTACTATCAAATCCAGTGGCTTGTAGCATTCAGATTTTCTGTAAAATATTTTTCTTTCTTTTTGAGAACTGGGAAAATAAAGACTTACTTTTAGAATTGTAAGTATAATTGTAGTATTGGCATTATAACTTAATTAATTAGTTTAAAAATAACTCTTCAAATTCTTCCAAACAGTATATCCTGATGAATATAAGACTGCAGTGATATTTTGAAATGGAGACTTGTTTTGTTAATAATAACTGCCACCAAGTTGACTTTGGCTTATGGCGATCCTATGAAAATGAAAGATCTCCAAGTCATCCTGTCATCAACAGCCCTGCTATGATTTCTTTGACTGAGTATCCACCTGGAACGGGGTCTTTTTCTTTGCCTACTGCCTTCTACTTTGCCAAGCATTGTTGTCTCTTCTAGTGAGTCACATCTTCTCATGATATGTTGAAAGTGCAACAGTTTCAGTTTAGTTATCTTGGCTTCCAGGGAGAATTCAGGCTTGATTTGCACTAAGATCCATTTATTTCTCTTTTTGGCAGTCAAGAGTATTTGCAGAATTCTCCTCCAGCACTACATTTCAAATGAGTTGATTCTCTTTCTATCAGCTTTCTTCACTGTCCAGATTTCATAACTCTGCATAGAAATTAGAAATACTGTTACCCTGTATGTTGGGGGTCCCGGGAGGGGTGCCCAAATAACCAAACAAAGATGGGGAAATTAGTCTCGAGCGCTCTCTTAAGCTAACGAGAGGCAGGGTAACTTTAGCTAGGATCTTTTACCCTATGTCTATGGCGTCAGGTCAGAGAGCATAGCCAGGCATGTTTTAAAGTAACAAATAATATTTTTATTATTGACAAACAACATGAAAGACACGACATATACTAGCTAACTGAGAAATAGAAATAGAGAGTTTTGGGGGAATGGGTAATACGACACCCGGTCTCGTAGTCCTGGAGAGAAATGGAGGGTTGCAGAGAAGAAAGCTCAGTGCGGTCCGCTGAGGGGAGCTCACCGGACAAACCGACAGCAAGGTGGGATGGAAGTCCAAAGTAGTCCAAGCAGTCCGGAGTGTTCCGAGGAAGGCTTGGAACTGGGGGGGGGGTTATAGGGTGGATTTTACCTACAGGCCATGCCATGCTCGGTGAGAACAAAGGAAATTTATAGCTGGACAAAGGCGTTGGAAAAGGTCAGGTTTTACATGATGGGCTTAGTGCTGGATGACAATAGTATGGCCAGTATGCAAATGGTCCAACATAAAGGAATGGCTCGGCGCTCGGCCGTGCGTCTTTGTGTAGATTCGCGCTGAGCAAGGCCGGTTTGCAAGAAGGTGTTCCCTGAAGTATCGAAGAGGCTTAAGTTGCCTGCCTAAATGAGGTTTGGAATTGACAACCATTAACGGCCGCGCCTAATACGTGCTTGTCCAGTGGACCTCTGCAAACACGTGGAGTAGGGTGGCAGAGAAAGGTCAAGCAAAGGCCAAATTATTTGGTATCAAGCGATATCTAGTGCTCTCACCAGACATATCATAACCGTAGTAACAATACAATTACATGGAAAATCCTGACTTCAGCATTCAATGATGTATCTTTGCACTTGAGGATCTTGTCTAGTTCCTTCATTGCTCTCCTTCCAACTGCTAATTTTCTTCTGATTTCTTCAATGACCGAGGCAAGATATGGAAAATCTTGAACTATCTCAATGTCTTCATTGTCTACTTTAAAGTTATGCAAATAATTTATGGCCATTATTTTTGTCTTCTTAATGTTCAACTCTAAACCTACCTTTGCACTTTCTTCCTTGACTTTCTTCAGTAGTCATTCCAAATCTTTGCTATTTTCTGTTAGTAGTATGATGTCAATTGTATATCTTAAATTCTTCATGTTCCTTCCTCCAATGGTGATGTCTCCTTTCTCTTAGTCTAATCCTGCTTTATGTATGATACAGATAGTGTGATAAAATGCAACCTTGCCTGAGCCCCTTGCCAACTGGAAACTACTCTGTTTTTCCATATTCTGTCCTAATGGTGGCCACCTGTCCTGAGTATAGGTTAGGATTACTCGAAGAGTTTCATCTGTCATCCTAGAACTTCCAATAAAAAGGCATTGTACAAATGTTTTATCTTTTCTTCCTTTTCTTCCCTTCTTCCTTCCTTTTTTTGTGGTAAGAAAAATGTTAGAAGAAGCAGTTGGAAAACGGTTTCAAATGGGGGATGAGAGAACTGGGATCCGCTATAAATTTCCATGCTCAAGACTATGTGATTCCCCAATAAAAGCCTGATGTTGAAACATCTGAAGTGCTGTTCAGACTGCTCCCATTCTGCTTTCTTAGAGAATTCTACCAGCAGTAATGTCAACTGACTTAGGCCAAATACGCATACAGATGCATTGAAGCTAGTTGTGGTTTCCCCTGATATAAGGAGCTTGGAACCAGCATTTCAGCTCCCTACGATATGCCAGGCTAATGCTATGTTGAAGCTGATGCATTGTCAGTAATTAAAATGGCAGCCATTGTTGACTCAGACCACTACCATAAATTTTTACCATTATCAGCAGAACTAACTGAGAATGGAGATTATACATCAAAGATCATTCAGTCTTGAGTGCATTTAAACACAGGGCTGATTTAGATATGAAGGATGCATCAATCCTTTAACTGTTAACAGAATTTTCCTAATAAGAATTCTAAGAATCTGAGCAGTAGAGAGATTGGTTTTCTTAGCCTTGCCAAGCTAGCTTGTGAAGCTTGTTGGTACCTAGTTTGTTGCTGCTTGGTGGGAATATCTGCATTTGTCTATGAACTAAGTACTGCCCACTTGCAACAGAAATTTTGTTGCCTTGCTTCTCTAGGCCCTGTCTTCACAATATGGCTTACCTGATCCTTGATGTTGTGAGAATGAATGGAAGTTTTGGCTTCAGTTTTGGTTCCTTTCCACCCCTTTCACTTGCTCAGCTCAGGGCTAAGGGTGACAACACTTTTACATTCTAGTGTTATAACCTACTAGTTTATAGCATATGCTGTAAGGATTTCTCACTCTGAATGTCAATTCTCTTTGTGGGGAATGTGTTAAGTTTGTGCCACTGATGGCAAGAGATTAGAGAAGGGTGTGAATTTTGTTAGCTTCTACCACTTCTAGGTCCTCCTCCTCCTCCTCCAGCTCCTCCTCCTCCTCCTTTTTAAATAAAAAGTTAAAAACTGGAACTGGCTACAGGGAACACATAACTCCCTTTTTGCAACAGCTTTACTGGCTGTCAGTTTGTTTCCAAACACAATTCAAAGTGCTGGTTTTTACCCACAATGCTCTAGAGAGTTGATGTTCAGGTTATTTGATGGACTATATTTTCCCTTATGAACCAACCCGTGTTTTGACATCTGCTGAGGAAGCCATTCTCTCTGTCCAACCACCCTCACAGGTACATTTGGCAGGAGCAAGGGAGAAGTTAGACTGGCATCCTTCCTACTTTCTTTATGGAGACAAGTGAGGACTTTTCTGTTTAGATAGGCATTTGATGATAGACTATATAAGGCCAATCCCACCAAAATAATGCACTGAATCTTGCTGACATGATGGTCTTTGTGTGTGTGTTTAAGAATATGTTTTGGTCTGTCTTTAATTTTTTTGACTATTTAATCTCATTCTAACTTTGTATCCTGTGGATTTTTATTTTTTTAAAAAAATTGTTGTAAGCCACTTTGAGACCTGAACTGGGAAAAAGGTGGGATAAAAATTAATATAATAAAACCAACAACAGCCCTAGTTGGGATAACCAACAGGAGTCTAGCGTGGCATTCCTAAATCACAGAGTTCAAATAAACTTAAGGAACTAGTTGAGCAGTTTTCAGGAAACACTTGTATGCTGAGGAAAATCTGCCATGTGCTTCAGCACACCAGGATATTGCAGAGGATTCTGGATATGATCTAGGGTACATGCTCAACATGTGCAGGGCACTGAACTAGGATCTTGCTGTGATATAGAACACAGTCACAGCCAGTATGTTGGCCTTGTATAAATCATTGCAGATTATTAATGAATGACAAAGTACCTTCAGACAGTTTGTCATTGCTTGTTGATCTGTCTAGTGAGGAATTCCATGGGAAAATTCCAAGGAATTCCAGGGTTGTCCAGAACATTCCTGAAAGCTGCATGTGTAGTTCAGCCCTCTTCCTGGAGACAAAAGTAAATACAGAAGATATTTTACCCTTTCTATTAAAAACCTCAGTGGAAAGAGGTTTGAAAACATTGCTGGAAGTGTGTGGCATTGCTGAATCACCATTGTAGGTTTTATTCTATATAGTTGGCCCTCCATTTTTGGTAGGGTTAAAGGCACAGGACCCCCACAAATTTGGAAAAACCACAAATGTAAAAATGTTTGTGTGTGTGTCTGTGGAACGGGGTCTGAGGCATGGTTGGGAGACCAGGCACCCAGGATCCAAACCAGGTCAGGGAAAGGAGAAGGAAGGAGGGTGTATCAGCAAGGTGGCCCTGTACTTCCTCCCTCTTACACTTCCCCTTCCTTGGGTGTGTGTGGGGCATCAGGGGAGGGGTTGTGGTACTTAGAAATCAGGCTGCGATATGTCCTTAGCTGGCCAGGCAGCTGATGGTGATGGAAGAGGAGGACCAGAATGGGTTTTGAAAGGGCCACATGGCCTGATTGGAGCTGCTGAGAGGAAAGGTTCTCACAGAAAAGAAGTACTTCAGGTTGAAGGAGTAGGGGTTAGAGAAACTCGCAAAAAATCAAATCTGTGAAAGTGAAACCTGCAAATGTGGAGGGCTAACTGTACTTCAAAGGAATTATCTAAAGTACTGGACCTCTTTTGGAAATATAGCTTAGCATACTTGATAGCTTCTTTAAAGTTTGGAATTAAACCTAGGTTCATTTATGTTCATGATGAAAGCCGTAAGTTACCACTGAGCATAACCTACATTAGCCCAAACAATTGTTTTTTTTATCCTATTCCAATTAGTTGGAACAACTGTATATTTATTCATGTTTTTTCTTCCCACTCTCCCCAAGAGACTTATATTTGTTTGAAACTGATCAGCCCTCTCCAAAATGCTTTCTTCAGACTAATCCTGATCTAATAAGGATTCACCATCTTTGTAGCTTTGCCTGCTCTCGGTTCTTTTCCAGCTTATCATCCCAGTCAGAGTTGACCAGAACTGAATGTTATACTTCAGATGAAGTGTCATTATTTCCTTCCCACTGCTCTGAGTCATAATACTGTGCTGTGGTGAAAGCCATTTCTTCAGTCCTGTTGCTAAATGTATCTTCCACCCTCTCCTCCACCTGCCAATAAATCTATAATATTTCTCCCTTTTGAAAAATAGCATGGTAGTGTTAGTTCCATTTTGTTCTTAATGCACATTAATGCATAATTTTCTCCTTTATATTTCTAGAAACTGAACAGTTGCAAGACATGCTCTTGTTTAAGTTTTATTGGCAGATTAATATGTACCATCCAGATGAGAGAAAAAGTCTGCCTACTTGCGTGCCACTTTTCCTCCCTTTGTGGCATTCTGAAATTGTTTGTCCTGCTTTCCAATTGACAGAGCACCTCCATTTTTACTATGGGAGATGGTTGGCTGAAGTATTCATAGGCCCATGTGGATCCTGCTGTTAAGATGTCTCATAATCTTGGGTGCAGAAGAAAACCTTCTCAGTTATTGTTGCATTGTAACTGGCCTTGGATAGCAGAGTATAATGAAGGTGAGATTTTCACATGGTTGCTTTTGCTGTTCTCTCTCGATATACAGAGCAGAGTCTATTACTGGCATTAAGATTTCAACTGTGAAATCAAGCTGTGACTTTAAAGCGGTAGTTATGGGATCCCATGATCACTCTGCTTTAGTTGCTCCTGTATTAACCACCCAGCCTTAAGCCATTCAGTTTTGCTATTTTGAGTTCAGATTAGCATAACCCTAGACTGGGGTGGAATCATGAGACTCTTTGGGTGTTGTTGGACTACAGCATTCAGCATTCCTCACCACTGGCTATATTGGGCAGGGCTGCTGAGAACTGCAGTCCAACAACATCTGGAGGGCCACATTATTCTCACTCATGCCATAAGGAAAACAAAAGCAAGAGTAAAAACAAAAAGACCCCAAACGTTTCCCCAAACCACCAGTGACATCCATGGAAAGGCATATTGATTCTTGAAAATGCAATTCGGTCCTGTTATAGCTGTGGATTTAATAGATGATCACATGGAAATTACTGTATTTTTTGTTCCTAATTGTTGTTGTTGTTATATGATCTCAAGCTGATTCTCACTAAGCGTGGCCCTTTCATAAGGGTTTATTGGCCAGACTTATTTGCCCTTGCTTTCTTCTTAGCCTGAGAGACTGTGACTTGCCCAAGTCACCCAGTACATTTCCATTGCCAAGTGGGGATCTGAATTGTGGTTTCCCAGAGTCCTAGTCCAACACTCAAGCTATACTGTACTGGTTGCCATCCTGATTTGTAGAACTAAAATATTAATGGACCAGTGCATAGGAAAATGCTAAGGGTGAAACCTAAACTAGAACAGAATGATTTTTCTGGACTGCATGACATGAACTAATCTGTCAATCTGTTTTTATATAGCAGAATAGTTGATGATTGGTCTAAATCCAATTGCTGGTCCACCTGTAGTAGATCCATTAATTGAATTGTTGAAGGGAGAGCCAGTGTGGTGTACTGGTTTGATCTACACCACACACACATTGACTACAACCCTACAGACCAGGGTTTGATTCCCCACTCAGCCATGGAAACCCACTGGGCAACCTTGGATGCATCACATGCTCTCAGCTCCCATGATAGGTTTGCCTTAGAGTCGTCATAAATTGGAAACAATTTTAAGGGACACAATGACAACAACATGAAGTCAGCAATTACATAAATCCCATTGAGTCATTTTGTCTATCCCAGCTGGGAGCAACAATTAAATTTAGGCTAATGTGTGCATTCTTGTCTTAGATGAGTATTTTTCCTTCTACAGACTTATTAATGGTTTTCAACTAATTCTCTGTAAGATTCTTGACCATCCAAATCTTTTGAAAATAATTCATCACAGTGAGGGTTGTTCAGGGAAAAAAAAAGCTTGGCAGCATAAACTTATTTCATGTTACGTACTTTCAGACAGAGTGTAGTAGTTTCAAACACAATTAGCCTAACCTTCTTCAAGTAGTTTAGACAGTATTAAATGAAGCTGAGCATATTTAATTATCTCCCACACTTCGTCTAGAAATATTATATGACTTTCTCCTCAGGTAATGTCAGACTGGCTCATCCAAGATAACATCAGCCACTTTATGGGTTTTACTGAGGTAGAACAACCTTGGGTAAATTCAAAAGCATCTCAGTTTAGTTGAGGCATGTGTAAATTATCCACTCTATATGTTGCTGCATTATCATGTATCCTTTATTGCATATAAATATGTATTTTAATATGTATTTTGATGATACTTTGAATGTTTTATTAATTGTACGATCATTTTAGGTGCTTTTAGACATCACTTTGGTGTTTCTTTGTAATTGTTTTTGTTGGAAGGCTATGCATCCTACTTTACAGAGGACAGTCCTCTCTATTTTAAGGTGTGTCCTAGCTTTGGGATAGGGCAGGATATAAATAACTCAACACAATACATTGCAATACATCACAAGGTGTCCTCTATTTGAAGAGATTCCCAGTCCAGATCAAAAGGTAAGAAGAGACAGCAACTGATAGAGCAACTGGAGGTCACCATAAGTCAAAGTTGACTTGATAGCAATTAACAGCAACAATATTCATGGCTTGCCCAATAACTTTTTAAAGTATTTGTGATCACAAACAAAGGATTCTGTGTTTAACTCTAAAAGTGAAATGTAGTGCATCCTGATACAGAGGTCTGTGATTTGTTTACTAACTTCCTAACTCAGCAGCAGTCCCTTCTGTCAGCATTTGGAACATTTTAACTTTCCATAGTGCTCCTGTTAGAGGCCCACATACCACCCAGGTCTGATATGGTTTAATTGGTGAAATATTATTTAATTGGCAAATACATTAATTGGCATTGATATAAAATGGAACCTGAAGTGACTGGAACATCAAGTTGGGCAGAGGAAAATTACTGATTGAACATGTGTGATTGCAAGGCAGGTCAGCAAATCTCTTCTAGGTGTAGCCGAAGTCATTGTCAGGCAGATTACGAAGCAACTCCTTAAATTAACTCCTTAAGCTGAAGATGGGACATCTAAAGCATACAATGGTCAAAGGAAGTTCTCATCAAAACACATTGTTTCAACCTGTTTCTGTCACATCTGGATGTTTCCCTGCATTGTCCCCCAAACCTCTCCACAATACAGAACTATTATGACAGCTATTACCTCTTTGTCATCTATCACTAAGACCATTAACTCCATCCAGACCTGATTGTCCATGTGGCAACATCCATTGTTTGCTTGGTCAGAGACCCATTCACACCCATTCCCTCAGCCATATTGCTGCTTTTCCCACTGCTCTCCAGATCGGTAATTAACACCCATTCCATGAAAACTCCTCTATCCACAATTTTCCTCCCTTTATCCTTTGGTTAGCTCTTCTGCAAGTGTGTGAGTATTTGAATCTTTTGTGTGTGTGTGAGACTGAACTTTTAATAAAACACATTTTAGTTTACATTTTGGAATCTTTCATTGGTTCTTTTCTGCAAGACCTTGTAAACATTAGTGGAAAGATCTCATTAGATTATCCCCCTCTCACAGGCCTCTTAATTTGAGCTAATTAATTCCCCACTGTCACATGGAGGTACTAGCATTGCAGGTGGACCCCTGAGTCACACACGTTTTGGGGTAACACCCCTGACATAAAGCTCTGGTGTATTATGGGAAATTGTAATGTTGGCTTACTTCTTCAGATTAAAGGAATAGTGCTACCCCTATTCGTTGTTAGAGGGGAGCTCACTGAGGAATCAAGAGACCCAGCAGAGGGTGACCTCCTGATTGCCCCCCTCAGAAACGGGATGATGATAACAATATACCAGCTGGCTTAAAGACATAAGATTCCAGTAAAATAACATACATTTTTCAAAACAATAATTTTTCTGGACAGAACCTGCTAGGGCAGTTATGAATGTATAACATAAGATTACACATTCATGACAGTTTTGTATTCATGACCCCTATGTATTCCCTAGTTTAGGGGATATAGGAATTATGAAAGTTCCCTGATTCCCACATACTGGGTAGCAGTTGCTGTGATTGACTGGGGTCCATTTCCCTGTTGATTGGGAAGCAGAAGACTGATGTTCCCTTTCCCGTTCTCAAGAGCAATCTCCGGTGTGAAGGGAATTGTCAACAGAGACCCCACTTTCACTTGTTTCAACAGAGATTGGTCATGGAATGGAATGGGAGTGTCATTCAGCTGCTTCCCAAGCAATGAGGTAATGGAACCCTGTCACCTGCAGTGCCTGCTATCCAGTAAATGGTGATGTGGGAATTGGGCCAGGAGTCACTGGTTAATTGTGCAACTATGGTAGTTACACATTCATAAGTGTCCAAATAGATTCTGGATTCTGTTTCTCAGATTACTGTTCTTAGTATACCTTTAGAACTGCCATCCTGGGAGAAAGGCATAGCATCAATCCAATCCAATCCAATCCATCAATAATATATAAAAATAAATGAACTTCTTTTTGAAGGAATATGCATAAGATTGTTTTGCTAGTTATTAAAAGATTGGATTATAGTGAATTAAAAATAATTATACCAATAGATATCAAACCTCTAACGTTTGAGTTATGAACCAAATTTAGGCTTCAGAATAACCAACAAAGTAATTCCATTATAAATATTTAATTATTTGGCATTGTTTTGTTTTGGTTATGATAATACAACACCCTTTAAAACAGCAGTTAATACAATTTATTACATTAATCCCCACACCACAAAGCCCTGTATAGTTGGCTATATATTGTTTTATTGTATCCATGGGGTACAAAAATGCTAAAGAAACTCATCTTGGGGACAAGGAAATTTTTTTGTAAGGGAGAGCTAGAACCTAATGCAGTATATGTCATCTGTCTCTATGAGGAACACAGCACAGGTTGAGAAAGTGATGTTTTAACCAGAGAACTTACTATCTATTAGTTCTGTAGAGCTAGTCAAGGCAAAGGTTCATGAACTAGTAAGTTGCCATGCTTCTTGTACAGAAGGTGCTCTCTTTCTGCCACACAGCAATCTATGAGCAACTGAGCAACCACTGCCTTTCCTATCCTCTGCCTTTATGGGCTTTTCACTGAAGAGGGGGAAAAGACAGATAAAGGTTGTGGCAGGAGTGCACATGTCCACTCTACTTCCCCACAAAAAGGCTTCCACATTTTAGGACACACAAAAGCAAACAACAGAAAAACCCTAAAAACTTCAAAATCTCCTATCTCAACAAGGTGCCAAATACAGAACTGGAGTCTCCCCTTGAAGAGGTGTTCCTGTAGCTATTGGCCTTCTATCTCACCATCCCTTGTAGGCAGAGAGCTGAGAATCAAAAACCATCCTCATGGAGCTTATTCTGCCCAATGTGAACTCACAGAACATACACAATAGTACATCTCTTTCCTCTTTGCTTAGAAGTGAAGAGCCACATTTGTGTATATGCATGTGGGGTTTTTACTCCCTTCTAAGTGTTCCTCTGGCTGCCATCTCAAATTCATGAGGGCGTAAGCCCCATGAAACTCTTGACTTTGGAGTATATATGCCATGGGACTGTTTGGAGTCGATTCAGATTGGTGGCTTTTTAACCCTCCCATTCCTAAATTGTGCAGACAGACACAGCTAGGGCAGTTTTTGCACCTTGCTTCTCTATTCCTATCTACACAAACTTTGCATCGTTTAAAATCCCCCCCCTTTATGTCCCTCTCTACTCCACTTCCCAAATCTTTTTATTTCCAATGGAATGACTTCAGAAGAGCAAAGATCCATCATATCAAGTTCTGGAAAGTTAATGAGGGCATAAAGAAAAAAGCATGGAGAGGAGAGAGGAGAAGGAGTGAGTGTGCAAAATGTGCAGCTGTTGTGTTTCTGGATGAGGGTCCATATGATGTGGAGGAATACATTTGACACATTCCCTGCATCCAAATTGGCCAGAAAATAGTGGCCAAAAATTGTGGGAGGGGAATGTGGAAAGGCAAGACTGTGCCAATGAGGTCAAATATCACCAATATGGGAGAACAAAAAGGACTGAGAAAGAATCGGATAGCAAGTCTCCCTGCCTAAATATGACTACAGTTGGAAAAAAATTAAATTGCCACTTTATTTGAGCAAGGGAAAAAGTTCTGGTGATGACGGAAGACTGTTGGAATTGTTACTAATGACTTGGCTGTTTTAGTATGAACAAAGTATTTGAAGGTGGGAACACTAGTGTATTGTTTTGCATAATTAATGTAACTTTTGCTTTGTCTGGATTTATGGATTGAGACAGGTAGACATTTGGCTAGCAGAAGGAAGAGTAAAAACTATTAAGGTAACAAGAGCTATTGGCTAGTCAGGCTGCAGGTCTGCACATCCTTGCTTGGGAATTATTCCTGCTGCATTTAATAGGGCTGAGTAGAGATTAAAACAATTGCAGTAATCTCTGATTGTGGTCCTTTACAAACCCTACCTTTTCATGCAGAAAGCTGGTGGGGATCTCTACGTTGGCTCTGCTAGGAGGGGAGAGTGATGGGAGCGCTCGCCTCTGCACTGGCTGGCTCTGTGGTCAAGGAAGTGTGATGGCCACACCTCTTGTTCTTCAGCACAGCCAGGTACTTTCATGCAGAACTGCCATTGCAGTCCCATCCTTCTTCGTCCCCATGACAGGTTGGGAGGGTGGTGCAAAATGGGTCTGTATGTCTGCAATCATGTTTGAGATGCCCAGTTCTTTGTTTCCCACAAAAATCACTGTCCCTGAATAGGAAATCTAGAGATTATGTACTCTGACATCAAAGCCTTTCACAAAGTGAGAGAGATAAAAGAGGTATTGTTATTGCCATTGCCCAGCCCTGACTTAAGGGATGTCAGATATCATTTTGATATCAATAAATTCGGCTCTCGTCCACCACCTCTCTCTCCACGTGTCTGTGGGGCCACTGGACAAGCTCGCAAGACAGGCACGGCCAATAATTGCTGCAATATTCTAAACAATACAGGCTGGCCAAACATAGCCGTCCTGATGCTTTAGGAGACCTCTTGGCAAACGTGCTATTATGTATGCATACTGCTTACAAAGAACTCCCTGCCCCGAGCAGACAACTTGGCAAGCTGAATTCTCAACTGTCAAGCACTGCGCATTTGCATACTGTTTATTTCTTTGTCAATTGGACTTAACTCAATCATGCTAAATTCTGACCTTTCAGAGGCTTTGTCTCCAGCTCCAAACTCATTGTTTTTCCTTAAGTACGGACTGGCCTACGGCTACATTCTCCCTATAAAAATCCTTGATTCCGAGACCTTTCTCAGATCGCTCCAGACTTCCATCCTGCCTTGCTGCCGCTTTGTTTGGTGAGCTGTCCCCTCAGTCCCACGTACTGAGACTTCATATCTCTGAACTCAATCTGCAGAACCACCCGGGCTTCAGGACAGGTGTAGTATCACCCAAATCAACGATCCCTCTCAAAAATCCCTCTATACCTCTCCAACCTTTATTTTCTATAGTTATCTGTGTGAGTGTGTTGCATACACTGTTTGTCTGTGTTTTAATAAAGATCAGAATTGTTCTTAAACTCCGGTTTGCTTCTTGGCTCAGCCTGACCCCGTAGACATTGGGTAAAAGATTCCGCTGCGTTGCCCTGCCTCTTGCATTGCTAACTTGTGCTCTTTGACTAATTTCCCCAACTTGTTTAATTGTGAGCGCATTTAGGTGTCCCTCGCGGGATCCCCAGTAAACAGGGTAACAGTATGTTGCTGCTAGACATTGCTTATTTGCATTCATATGCCAATAAATGTGTAGTGATAGAGTTTACAATTTTTGTGACACCTTATGATTAAACTAGGCAGAGGACATTTGCGTTGTCCCAGCTAGAAGGTCTTGAAAGTACTCTAAGTTGTAGTAAACATTATTTAAGAGGGATACCCACAGTTTCAATATAAAAAGATAGGTGGAGTGTCATGGCACATTTTCAAACAACTGATTTATTTCAGGATAAATTGTCATACTTATGCTGAAACAAATTGCTGAATCTTAAAGCTACCACAAGTCTCCTCAATTGTAATTATTTCATTTATCCTGCATGGTTCTAACCCCTTTGTGGATCTTAAAACTTTATTATAAATCTGTCATTTTCACTGGTGTTTTCCTCTCAATATATGATTTTAGGACTGGATCTCATACATTCTTACACTGGCATGCACTTGCACACACATACATGCCAAGACATGAATGCCAGACTAAACAAGTTTGCCAATATCTCTATGTTTATCTACTACATTCATGTGGTAATACAGCAAAGGCGAAGGTAATGGGCCCTCTTTCACTGGAACAGTTTGAATTTCGTTCTGCTAGTTGTGGTCAGAACCTCTGTTTTAAAGAAGCCAGATGGAAATAGAATCCTGCTGGTAAGACTTTTCATGGCAGTAGTGAGTGTTGGATTACCACAGCATGAGAAGAATAAGCAACATAAATGACATTTATTCCCCAAAAGTCAACACCTTGAAAAACAGTTTGTAGACCCACAACAGTTGAGCTAAAGGTTATACAGTACATTGGATAAAACCTCTTATCAAAGGACATGCCTTCTTGTTGATGGGATTATGTTTGTATTGCACTTAAATGTCTCTTAGGCTTCAGGATGGGTCATTGTATAAAAGAGTTTCTAGGCAATGTTATCTATACACATTATTGAAAAGTTCAGGACACTGGGATGCCATAATTTTGTTGGCACAGAAACAGGGAACTGATTGTTTAGACAAGAAATCATAAAATTGAAATGGAAAAATTAAAAAGTCTGTGGGGAAACTGGAAACAGCATTTATAATCTACCTTGATGTTAAAATGTTCTCGGAAATTTATTCCCAGTTAACCTGGTTCATTGGGAAGGATTTCAGATGCCTGGATTTTGGGTCCAAGTTATATTCAAGCCAATATAGGCATGGCCAGACTTTAAGATCTTCAAGCAAGGCTTCTTCTGAATCTCACCATCTCAATGGGCATGTCTGGTGGGAACATGGTGAAGATGGCTCTCTTGCTTTCCTTCTGCTAGCAAATGAAAACATGTCTGTTCCAATAGGTCTTAAGCACTGATTGCAAAGGCTTTTAATTGTGTGCTGTTCTTTTGTCTTTTTAAAGTATTTGTATTAAATGGTTTGAATTCTATTTTAATTCCATTTTAACAATAACTTTTTGCATGTTTTCACTTATCCCTTTGCATGTACTTTTATTTGTGTTTGTTTTAATTTTATAAGTTGGCTGGTGTACCAATTTTGTCTTGCAAACAATAATATATAATTGGTGTGAGCAACAACTACTACTATGACTACTGCTACCAGGAGTTATTGTTGGAATCTTATATGACCTGTTCCATTATGTAACTTTACATATACTTAATGTTACTCCAAAGCGTAGGTGCCACAAGGGCCACCCCGCGATGCCAATGCCTCAGTGTAAAATTGGGGGAATTAAATTAACTCAAAGTTAAGAGGCTGACGAGAGGGGGACAACTTAGCGAGACCTTTCTTATCAATGTTTATGGGCTCACACAGGAAAGACTCAGCCAACAAAGCAAAACAGGAACTAAAATGTTTTTTTATTAAAATAAATTCACTCTCACACGCAACAATTCAAACATGCGCATAATTGTACCAGAGCTAACCAAAAGCAAGGGAGGAAGGTGGGAGAGCGACTGTGAAGGGTGCAGATGATATTTACTGGATCTGACAAGAAGCGGAAAAGAAAGATGAGGTGGCTCAGTTACTGGACCCAGGGGCAGTTTTCAGTTTGGGAACTGGATGGATAGAGTGAAGCTCGGAAGGGCGAAAAGCTGCAAACTGCAAGCCTGAAATCAGAGGTATATGTACCCTAAAAATAGCTTGTGGCAGTGAAGGTTCCAGGCGCAAGACAATGGGAACCATTGTTTTGACAATGGTCTTGTTACCCTGATTTCTGGGGTCCCTTGGAGGACACCTCAATGTGTTCCATGTGATGGGGAATGGAAACTAGCCAGAGCATGAGCTATAGCAATGCAAGAGGCAGGGTAACCTAGTGGGTTTTTTTTTTTTTTTTAGCCAGGTTTTATGGGGTCAGGCCAAGCCAAAAACCAAACAAGAATGTCCAATAAATTATTTTATTGAATGTAAGTCTCACGCACCAACGCAATCACGCACACACACACCCAAGAGCTATTAAGAAACAAAAGAGAGGAAATTGGGCAGGGGAGTATTGAAGGGGTGTAGCTGGGGTAATACTGCACCTTGTCCTGAAGTCCGTGGTCCGGGAAGACAACAGAGAAATGAGACTCAGCATGAAGAGGGCTGAGGGGATTACTCAATAGACGGAGCAATGGTCTGTTGGGAAGACCTGGAGCGATCTGAAGGGAAAAAGTAGCTGGAAGATTAATCCTTTCCTGGGGAGAACAATGGGTGTTGCAGTGGACACGAAGCTCCACAATGGTAATTTCCTTTGTGTGATGGGATTACATGGTGTTACCACAGTCTCAGGATCTTCAGCTGTGTTTATAAATGATCCTCATCTGATGGGATATTTGCTCAACTTGGGGCAGACACACTAATCCCCTCAAGTTGGCTTCTTGGGACTGTGGACCCTTAGTTTATTGGGGGTTTACACACCTTGAGGTCTCCTGGGGCTATGTGACTGGGGATTTTACTGGCCTAACCTGGTTTTCGGTCGTTCGACCGTGCCTGCCTACGTGCTCATCCAGGCGACCTCTCAGACACACAGAATCATATTTAATATCAAATTGTAGACCCCGGGATAGGGTTTCTTCATCAGAGTAACAGTCTATTTGCCTGTCAATGGGCACAGTGCTTGATTGACAAAGATGTGATGAGTGCTCTGATAGCAACCTATTGTGGGTGCTACAGGGATCAGGAATGATGGTTGAGAAATGCAAGGGTTAGAGTTAACCTGGTGGGCTTCTAGCTTTGTGTTCTCTGGGAAGACATCCCACTTCTATCTAAGCCAATCATCCACAGCAACAATAGCTATTGTGCCTGGCAAGTGACCTAATCTCACCTTGAGGGTATTTAGGCTGACTCTCCTCTCTTTCTCATGTTTTCAGTCAGAGTAATCCTTTGCCTGGTTTGACCCCCCAGTCACTTTGCAGGTTTGTTTTTGATATCAACGCCAATTAATACAGTTGCCAATTAAACACAATGCCAATTAGGTATGGTGCCCAGCCAAACCATACTGATACTGGAGATCCCTTAAAGTGGGGCCTTACACTAGTAATGTTGCAGAGGCACTAAGGAAACCCTTTAATTAATTGCAAAGATGTATAACAGAACCCTAGCAAGAGTACTTGATGCATATTGTGGCTGATGTGCATTGCCACTGATGAGCATTGATAATACACATCATGATACTGATATACATCAGTGCCTGATACACATTGTGAACTATTGAGCACCACACATCCACCAATGCATATTGGGCACTTTGCCTGCTCTTCTGTATAGTAACGGCAGTCCTCTACAGGATATGTTTGTTATGCAACTGCACAATTCTAATTTGCATAGATGTAACTCCATTTACGAAGATGTAAGGCCCCAATAGGATTCTGGTGAATAATAATATACTTGCCCAAATCTATTACCTTGATCAGTGATACTGTATATGTTGTAGAGCAGTTATTCTGAACTGTGTGTTCTCAGATACTGTAAGGCTTCAACTCCCAGAAGTCCCACCCAGAATGGTCAGTCAGGAATTCTGGGAACTGTAATCCAATGACATCTGGGGACCCAAATTTGAGAACTACCAGTATAGATTAAATTATCCTTAAACTAATCTTTTATCCTTTGTCCCTATGATTATTTCCATTCATATGTCATGTTTATTCTTTCTGCAACAGGTTATTCATTGTTGTGTGCTTTCAAGTCATTTCCAACTCCAACTCTAAGACAAACATATCACAGGTTTTTATGGGGCTGGGAGTATATGACACACTCAAGGTTACTCAATGCTTTTGCATGGCTGAGCCAGAATCACCTTGGTCTGCAGGGTCATACTCCAATGCCCAAACTACTATATCACACTGGCTCTCAAATTACTCATTGCCTACCCAATAAATTGAAATTCATGAGACCCCAGAGTCATCTTATCCAAACAGCAGCAAATGCTGCTCAAGTGAAAAGAGGTATCTTGGCTAGTGGGATTCCAGTTTACATTATTTACTCTGCATTTACACACATTGAGTTGTACTGTTTCATCATTCATGCATTAGAACTGGGTGATATGCTGGTAAGCTCAACAAAGAAATGGCAAACAACCCCAGGGAAATAGACTGGAAGTGTGGGTCATGAGATGGTACAGAAGGCTTTAGAAATGCAAGCAGTACACCCCCCTTCCGTCTCCTTTTGTTGTTGCTGTTGCCTCGGGAAGCATGACAGCAACATCTTGAGCTTTCCATAAGTTTCTGTCCATCCACTCATATCAGTTGCATTCTAATCTCTAGCATACAAATCTAGTCAGCAAAACTTTGTTATGCTGCTCTCTAACAATATATGAGGAGCCAGCAAATCCACAATTCTTTCTTACCAAGATAAAATGCATCCACTTCTCCACAGCAGCCCTTCCTTTTCAATTTAAAATAATCAAATTAAACCAGAAATGGAAGGGTGAATAATTCAGTTTGATGTTTACCGTTTGGATTTTTCAGTTTAGGCTTACTAAACTGATACCTTGTGTACGCAGTGCAGCATCTTTAAAAAATGTAAACTGGATTATACACACACATTTTTCTATCTAGGGCTTTTCGTTTCAAGCTGAATTCCAGTTATGATGATTATGATCTAAACTTCTTGATCAAATAATAAATAGATCTTTTCAACAGTTGTTAATTTTGATAATTCTCAAAACAGAGCAGTTACTTGAAATCACTTTTTATGTGGTTGTGTCTTCCCACCAGGCAAATCAAAGTGACACTTATTCTAGCTCATTATTCTTAATGTGAAATGTATACGACAGCTTCTTGCTAGTAATTTTATAACCACATCTGCATGCTTACATAAGTAAAGTCTGCAATCATCATTATAGAGTTATGAAAGATAAAACCTTTTAAGACACAGGTTTCGTTATAGATAATATTATAAAGGCTACAGTATCTATAAAAGAAATGGATTTTTAACATCACCGTTTCTGGAAATTCTATGTACTTCCCTGTCTATTTCTCAGCTTCCTCCTTCTCCAGATTTGTGCCTGTTTGTGAAGAGGTATGACCTAAATACCCTAAAGGGACCAGGCCCCATCTGATCTTGGAAACTAAGCAGGGTCAGGTCTGGTGAGCATTTGGATGGGAGACTGCAAATGCTTTAGACCAGTTGTTCTTAGCTGGGAAGGCTGTAATGTCCTCACAGGAGGTTCTGCTAAGGCTTGAACAAATGTCACGAGCTTTCACGGTCAAGGTAGGAAGAAAGACAGACAGACATTGATCTCAAAGAACAGGAGCCTTGGCAGGAGTCTTTTTGTACAAAGTTTCATTACAGTATCTCAAACCATTCAAAAGTTATGGAAATAACTGTTTGCTAGCAAAAAATGTACTCAGCACTTGCTACTTCTGTACATGGTGAGAACATGCAAATGAATGACACTGAGTGGCTGAGAGAAAGCATGTAACTTTTCTTGGTACGGTTTTTGAAATCTTGAATTAAGTCTTGGTGCTCTGTGGCAACAAAATATATTTAAAGGAGGACTGTGTTAAAGAAAAGGTTACGAATCACTGTAGGTTATATTTCAGAGGAAGGAACTCGCACCCCTGAGTATTCCTTGCCTAAGAAAACCCCATGAAATTCAAGGGGTTGCCATAAGTTGTCAGATGACTTGAAGGCACATATATACACACAGAGTCTGCTCTCCTTCCAAAATGATAGACTTTGGATAGGAAGAAAAGACCACTATAAATGTCACTGGCATAAAAATCTCAGTAGGAGGCAAAAAACCTGAAGTTTGATTTGAGGCCAGCTTGCTGTCTACACTGCCTGCCTGAAAGTATTGCAGGATGTTCATTCTCTTCACTGTCGTTCATGCCAGGCAATGAAGGCATTCCTGATTCCGCCCTCCCCTCCAACCTTCTTCTGATTTTGCAAATGCCATAAAACTTTCTGTAGAGAAAAGATGAGTGGATAAGAAGGGCACTGCAAAGTCTAGGTCAGGGTAACCTGATGATAGGCTTTTTAGCATGCGGCATTATGATGCAACTAATACAATACAATGTGACCTGGATGTGCAATAAACATGTATGTGGTGTTGTCAATGTGGTGCAGTGATTAGATCAGAGGAGGGGGATGTGTTGCTCTTCAAGTGCTGCTGGATCTCGGCTTTTATCATCCTTCTCTGTTATCTATGCTGTCCATGGCTGATGGGAGTTGCAGTCCAGCATCTAGGAGTCTGTATATTTCCCATGTTTGCGATTAGATTTGTACTGGGAGTTGTGACATCCCAGGTTCCAGTTCCCACTCAGCCATGAAACTCACTAGGTGGCATTGGCTCTCCATTCTATCTGAGCCTAACCTACCTCACAGGATTGTTGTGAATATAAAATTCATGCTACCACAAGCTCTTGGAGGACATTGGCCCCAGGTAGTGCAGGGCAGAGGAGCACAACCTAGATGCCATTGTATTTTCAACAACTGTATTAATTGACAGCATGTGGTAAGTATCCTCCATATCCATTCTGAGGTAGAAATGGGCAAAGTTAAGGAAAGCAGATCAAAGAGTCTGTCATTCCATATCATGGATCCTGAACAGGAATGTATGTGTTGAGGGGGCTTGAGTCCCAATGACTAGCAGGCGGACTGGGTCCCCCAGAATGCTCTGACAAAATTGGACTCCCAAGATACCTGTGTAGATAAGCTTCTCAGGCATTACCAATCAGAAGTGTATTTAATGTTATAATGTTGTAATATTAAGATAGCAGTTGTCATTGAGCTTTCTCAGGAAGAATAGGGGCTGCCTGAATCTATCCTATTTAAGCTTACCTGAGGGTAAGCTGCCCTGAACACAAGTAGTGCATCTCTATGTATGCATTGTGCTTGTTAAAATCTTCATATTTAAGGATGCTTGAATAGCAGCTGATCGGAAAAAGTAATTTGCCTTTCCCCTGCAAGCAGGCAAAAGTAATAGCAATCTGCCTGCCAATGTTGAGCCCCTCCCCTTAAAAGTGCTGTCAAGGTTCTTGTTCCAAATCACTGAAATAATGGGCTTGAAGAAAGTTTTGGGGAGCTTTAAAGAAATCTCTTACCATGTGAAGTATAGCAAGTCACACATTTCTTATGAGCTAAAGGGAAATGCAAAGCTGAAAAACATATCAATTTGCTTCCAGACAATTCTTCTGTTCTTTGATATTTTGTTCATTTTACCACGCTTTCCCTACTGCACCTTGAAAATCCCATCAACAGGCAGCCTCCAAAGCAGGCAGTGCAGCGTGTCAGAATGAATTCCTAAAGCATAGTTGCTTTATAGTCTTGACAGCACAAAGATTTTTTTAAAATAACTTTTATTTGAGCCCTCTTTGTTCTCCATTATTTTGAAGACCACAGCAAGGAGCGACTTAGCTCAAAATGCTACAGCGTCATAAAGACAGCAATGTGCAATAAGAACATTTTCAAATTGCCACCAAACACTTCTTTGGAAAGCTGCATGGAGAAGGGCAGAAGTAGTGTGTGGGGTGGGTGAGTAGGAAGACAGTATAGAAGTAATGGGCAGGGAAAGACTTAGGCACTTTTGCCACATCTCTATTTAAATTGTCTCTATTTTTTTAAAAAAAGGAGGGTGTGGAAGGAAAGAAGAAGCACTAGAGACCACTGAGTCAGGCAGCTGGTGGCTTCTATATCAGTGGGGGCAATGAATCTGTTCTGGGTTTTTGTCTAAACTGTTAAAGAACTATCCAGAATGCTGAATCTATTTATGGCATAGAGCTCCACATCTTGGATAGCTCTTTTAAAGTTCACACTAAAACCAAGGGTGGATTCATCACTTCACTGACATCATATCTTCAATCTGCTACTGAGCCAGGGCAGCAAATAAACAGTTTAGAAATTTCATTGCTTTCCTGGACAGATCAAAGACACAATGTGGGTCTAGGGCATTGTAGCGAGCCCCTTTTCTGCCCTCAAGTCTGAACTCACCTAGAATATTTGTGGAAGCATGCACACATTGACCACTTCTGCACCACACTCTTATAGCGTGATTCTTCTGCTTTCAACATCCTATGGAATACTGCAGTTTGCAGTTTAGGGAGGGGCCAGCTGGCAAACCCCAGGTGCAAACTGCAAACCCCAGGATTCCATAGGATGTATATAACAGTCTACTGCAGAAATGACCATAGTCTGAGAAAGCAATTTTTATTTGTTTTGTAGAAAACAACACTACATGTTTCAGTGGAAACATCTGTACTTATTTGAAAGTTAAAGATGAGCCCCTCAGCTGTGACAGAGAACTTAAATCCATACACAGATTCCAATTCATCACTTTCTTTTCTCAGTACACAGTGCACAGATTCAGGAAATATCAAGGGACTTTGACAGGCATCCTGTTAGTGGCATATCAAACTAAGTTCTCCTTATGCCTGCATATGTCCTTTTGGAGGGCACTACAGAGACTGATATTCTCTTCTTTCCTCCAGAGTTCCTAAAGTCCACCATGACTTACCTTACAGTCTCTGAAGCTCCCCCCACCATGGCTATTGTCTTGTGGAAAGACACAGATAGGCTCAAGTGGCTGGCTATGTCCCTGTAGCTAAATCCAAAATGTTTGCCTGCCTGCCTGTCTGTCTGTCTGTTTATATCCTGCTTTACTCCTGAATTGGATTACTGTAGCACTGAGACCTCTGGAGAACCCTGGCAAATCTCAGCCAGATTGCTGTTAGTGCTTCATCAAGCTACTAATCCCAGGATTCCACAGAATCTAGCATGGGAGTTAAAATGGAATCACAGTGCTGTAATTGCATAGTGTGGAAGTACTCTCTGTATCAGTCATGGCTCTAAATTCTGATTAGGTAAGTACAGAAAATCAGTTTCCAGCACAAAAACTCTGTGCCTTGTACAGTGCTTTTTTTTGGGGGGGGGGCTGGGGACCACAAACAAAACCCAACCAATCCAAAAATTTTGCACAGAAAATCAGGTTTCTGCATAAAGAACTGCATATTTCTCTATGTAGAATAATTCCTCCTGAATATTTGAATACACAGAGAATACTGCACAGGAGTGTATTGTTTCTCACATTGAGAAGAAAACTACTGTAATTATTCACTCCTGCACATGAGGATGAAATAGTTGAGAATTTATACCCTTAGCTGGTGATTTGATCTTCTGTTTGTCTGAAAGCTGGAGTTCTGAGTTAGAAACAAGGGACTCTGCCCACTATACCTCATCCAGCAATGCCTCATCTTTAGCAGTGGGTTGTGCTAAAGAACTGATGCAGTAGTAGATAGGTCAGTATGACATTATAATACATAAGATCCTACAGATGTGCAAATTACCCTGGTATCATGGATACAGCACTAAGTAGCAAAACAAATCTAAGTGGGAGTGATTTTGAAATGTTTGCAATCCCCCAAGGTCATGTGTATGAGAAATAAATAACTTTAATATCATAAATGGAATTATTTTCAACAGTGTACATGCATTTAAAAATATTATTGGCAGTACACAAAGATAAAACACTACTGTTTTGTAAGCAGCCTGAACATTTTAATTCTCCATTAAGTATAACTGAAATGAAATACTTCTACAAGAATTTGCCAAAGTCTTTTCTGTGTAGTCTTACTGAGAAAAGTGTTGTTTCCATCCAGGATTATCTGCTTATTTACATATAATTACTGAGAAGCATGCTTTTTTTTTCATTTATATTCAAAAAAATTGTAAGACCTAATGACCTTTTGAAAAAGAAAAACAAAGGAGGCAATATATTTGCAGACAAACAAATTACTTATAAATTCCAAACAGCCATTTGAAGGACTATAAAAACAGTCTGCTTATTAATATTGCAAACAATGAAGTAGATAAAGTGGAGCAAAGCCTGCAGCTCTTGACAATCAAAATTACAAGGCACCAGTATGTGTATAAATACTGTATGGTATGGATTGGGATTATTAGCTCTCATCACAGCTATGCTGGCCAGGGCTGATAAGAATTTTGATACAACAAAACCTAGAGGTCCACATATTCCCTACCATCTATGGAAGCCTGGAAACCATGCCCTATGAGGAATGGCTTTGAGTATGTTTAGGAAAAGAGAAGTGTAACATGACAGCTATATTTAAATATTTGAAGTGATGTCATATGGAGGATGGATCAAACTAGTTTGCTGCTGCTCCAGAGACAAGGAGTAATGGCTTCAAACATCAGGAAAAGAAATTCCATCTAAACATTAGGAAGAACTTTCAATTCAACAGTGGGATACACTGCTTTGGAGTGTAATGGGGTCTCCTTCTTTGGAGAGTTTTAAACAGAGGATGGATGGCCATCTGTTGGAATGCTTTAATGGTGTATTCCTGCATGGCAGGAGGTTGGACTTGAAGACTCTTGTAGTCTCTTCCAGTTCTATATGTGATATTTAGTTTGCAATGCTATACCTTATTGTTGTTGTCTGCCTCCAAGCCATTCCCAACTCATGCTGCCCTAAGACAACCCTATCATGGGGTTTCCTTTGCAAGATTTGTTCAGAGGAGGTTTGGTATTGTGTTCTTCTGGGGCTGAGGGAAGATGACCTGCCTAGGCTCAACACAGCAGATTTTAGTGGTTGTGTGGAGATTCAAATCCTGATCTCCCAGAGTCCGTCACAATCTAAACCTGTAAAATGTGGTTTCTTTTCTTAAAATTTGAACATGGCAAATGATTGAAACTGCTTATAACTACACCTTCCAATGTCATAGAACGTCTATATTGTCAATTCAGTTCTGTGTGGAGTCTGCAACAAAGCATGACTGTGGGGGATTAAATATCCCATTCTGATGCATGTGGGTTAAAAAATCCTTAAGCTTGGTCATAATACTCCACCGCAAGATGTATTATAAAGTTCTGCACTGCTGGAACTATGACATATCTTCTTTTCACCCCCAAATCACCTTTCAGCTGCTGCAGTCCACCCAACATAGCCATTTACTGTTCAGTGAAGGTAAGCTGAGAGAACTATCCAGCTGGACAGACAGTGAAAGGTATCCTTTGGGACCTCCTGGGAAGTTCTTCAAAGCTCCACGAAGCTGATATCATTGCTGTGTGCTCAGCTATAGGAACATCTTGGAGTTTTCTTGGCAACATTTGTTGAGATAGGGTTTGCCATTGCCTTCCTTTGAGGTTTGAAGAATGTGACTTGCCCAAGGACCCTCCAAGCAGGTTTTCATATCTGACCGGGGGATTCAATCCCTGGTCTTCTAGAGTCATAGTCCAATGCTCAAGCCACTATGCCATCTCTGTACCCCTGCATCAGATAGTAAGTGGTTAGAATGAGGGCTGCAGCAGATAAAAAGTGATGATGCTGTGTGTGTGTGTATATGAGAGAGAGAGAGAGGGAAGAGGAGGCGGTGGTGGCGGTGGCGGCTAGATTTGGCTGTTGCAAGGCTGGATTAAACTTTTTTGTGTGTGGGAGAATTCAAATGTTGTGAGGATTCTGACCTCGTGAAGAAAAGCAACAAAAAAGTGTGTTGGACTTACATCTATTTAACTCCCCAGCAAGATGCCAGCCTTAAATTAATGAGTGAATGTAGGTGTGGATGAATTGTGTCCTACTCCTATAGCATCCCAAATCTATCAAATAATAGTGACTGGTTCTGCATTCTTCATTGCACCTAATGATAACAACTTCTTTTTTGTATTATAGAGTCTCACAGTAGTTCCCCAAGCTGGTTTCAGATGAGGTTTTTGTCACACCATTATTTTGCCTCGTTTGCTGAATTTAGAGCAGCTTTACATGATGACATCATCTTCTACCCAGGATCTTCTGTGTTGTTTTTTTTACTTCAGAAAACCCATTAAGGAGAAAAGATGAAATAGTCATAGAGTGCATTCTAAAATGACAGTGTGAAAAACTTTAATCCAACCTGGCCCTCCCCCGTTTTGCCATAGAACTTGCAAGTAACATGACTTTAAAAAGAAAAGAAAAGAAAAAGAAATGAAGCATTACTTGAAGAATCAGGAACAACTAGTTGGACATGTAATTTAAGAGCCTCTGTCCTACAAGCTTTGTAAATTCGTAAAGACAAAGTGGCATCTCTGTGGATGGCTATTTAGTCCCCATCTTAAAAAACAGGGACAAAAAGACAGGTATGGACATGTCAGCTTGACATACACACCAATAAAGTCTCCAGAACATATCATTAAATGGTCTGTGAGCATTTATAAAAGGATGCTATAATTATTTTCAACTAGCATGGACTTCTTAAAACAAAAACATAGGAAACCAATTTTCTGCTCATCTCTCTTCTTTCCTCCCTTTGACAGAATCACAATCACAATCACAAATTACCAGAAAGAAGACTCCAACTAAAATTCAGAAAGAACTTCCTCATGGTAACTACTGTTTGTCAGTGGAACGGACTGCCTCAGAAGGTTTTAGTTTCCTACTTTTTGTACTTCTTAAACACCGGTTAGATGGTTACCTGCCAGGAATCCTTTAGCCATGGTTTCCTGAACTGGCACAGGTTAGACTAAATGATCTGTGGGATTCCTGCCAATTTTACAAATCTGTGATTCTACGTTGGCTCCCAATTAGATTTAGATGCCTTGGAATTGTAAGAGCTACTAATTCTTTTAAAAATTATTTACTAAGATCTGGTCTGCCACTACCATTACAGCTTGGCAGTCCTCACCCAGTACTAAGGCAACAGCATAGGAAACTGTTTGCTTGCATGCTGAGGAACTTAAGTTTTGAAGTCTAAGGCTCAGGTCCTAACCAGCTATTTACTCAAATTAAAAGTCTTACCTTTGTCGCTATTTTTTTTACAATTTGTTGTCTATCAAAAGCAGATCCTTGTATTGTATCCAAACTGCTTTATAAACTCTCCTAAGTTTCAAAATGGCACAAAGGACTGTTTCTAATGGCAAGTGGGACTGCTGTTTGAGAAACAGAAGTCTGAAGTCCCCTTGAATGCACAAAACTAACTGTACAATTCTTTGGATTATCCTCTTCACTACAAAACAATTCCCTAAATCAAAACAGCAGTTTTCAGAAGCCATTGTAGTGGTGGCTTGTAGTTGTCATGTCAGTGAGTGGGGAATGCTCTCAGGATTTTGTTCAAAATTTAAAGGAGCTATTCAAAGTCATTAACAAATTTTTGTGGTATAGAATTCAGCAACCGGGATGCCTCCTAAAATGTGGAAGAGATTCATCATTCTATTGATATGGAAGCCATTCCTGAGCCATTAACTGGTAACAGGCTCTCTGTACATAGTGTTTCCTACCACTGTGCTGTCAACTGAACTGTCTGTCTGTCTGTCTGTCTGTCTGTCTGTCTGTTTGTCCATCCATCCATGCATCCATCTCTTTATTGTCTATCTAACACCATGACTTTCCTTTTTGACGGAAAAACTGTACATAGACCAAAACTCAGGATATTAAAGCCAGGAGTTACTGATAGTAGGTTTGGAAAGTGCATCCATGCTGAAGGTAATTTGGATCTTGTTTTGAAGGACACAACTGGATGGTTGCTATACATTATTCATATGTTGCCTCTAAGCAACAACAGCGTTACCGAAGGTAAGCCAAGAGGTTTCTGACCTGAGCAATGTCACCTACTTTTGATTAATTCCTTACAGCACAACAATGCTTTGATTTTTCACTGCAGTGTTCCTGGCTGCCCTTTTACAATATTTATTGCCTCCCCAGTGCTCAATTAAATTATTTTAAAAACAACAATTAGACTCCTGCTTCCAAGACAGCCTGCACTTCTTTGGTTCGTAAGATCATCACAATGATGAAAATAATTTTAAAGCTCCTTTTAGGGAATCAAAAAAAAAAAAGGAAGGAAGGGAAATTGCCAAATAGGGTAGTGTTGTCCTAATTAGCAAAATGAACCTGGAAACAAAGAATAGAACAAATTGAACAATGTAAACATGGTAGATGTTGCACATTGTTTTAAAGCAAGGCTTTCTGAATGGTGTGCTGTGATATGTTTCATGAGATATGTTGTGTCCCCATACATTTTGTTATTACAGTTTATGTATGTGTCTGTATCTCTTATAAGAGGTTAGTTTAACTTTCAGTCTGCTGGTAAAACTGAATTACTGTGTCATGAAATGATGCATGTCTAAAATAGCGTGTCATCCATATGAAAAGTTCGGAAAGCTCTGTTTTAAAGGCTGGTGGATTTGTCATGGCTTCATGTATTATAGTCATAAATTATGCAAAATTTAAAAGAATGACCTTTGGGTGTAAAAATCTTGTAAATCAATATTAATGAACATTCTATTGAAAAAGTTTTTTTTTTTTTACTTCTGGAATGCGAATATGACTAGAAATAACAAATGGAGTGTTCGTGTTTCTAAAGCAATAGAATTTTACTAGTAATATCTAAAGCTTGTAAAAGCAAATCTTTTGAACCACAAATTCCAAATCCCTGTGAGTTCTGGCAATTTAGTCCAAAAAGTAACTTTTCCAAGCTGTAAGAATGCAGTGGAATAGATTAACTTGAAAGGAGGCATGGAAAGAATTCTAATCAGGATTACTCCACAAATTGGCTGCAACATCTTTGAGCTGCTACTTGTAAAAAAAATAAAAATAATAATGGTTGATTTCACATAATTTACTGACTAATAATTGTTTAGTGTCTGTCCTGGGAGACAATGGGCACAAAATAAATTGTAAGGCAAAATAATTGCATAAGGGGGGGACTGAATCTTCCTATTTACTAAGAACTTCCCTAAGAAAACCCTATGAAATTCAAGAGGTTGCCATAAGTCAATAGGTTACTTGACAGCACATATACACACTACTCAATAAGATTGCAATACCCGCTTGACCAAATGTTCATTGGAAGTAAATAGACATGAATTGACATGAACAGAATCAGACTGCCAAATCCAGCTTTGGCTTCCAAAACTTTAGATTACATATGGGGTGGTGTGGAGACAGCCTTATCTTTCAATGATTTTGACATCTTTGGTGCTAAGTCTTTTGTTGTTGTAATGTGCCTTTGTATCTCCTAGGATTTTCTTGGCAGGATTTATTGAGAAGAAATTTGCATTGCTTCCCTCTAGGGCTGAGAAAATGTGTCTTGACGGAGGTTACTCAGTGGATTTTCATGGCTGAGAAGGCATTTGAACCCTGGTCTCCCAGAGTCCTAGGCCAGCATTCACATATCTATAAGATGCTGGTCCCTCTTTACTGTAGTAAAATAAAAGCAAACAAGACACCATTCTCTTCCCCATTGCCAACTTGCAGCAAACTGTTGGCTCACTCTCCCTTGGTCTACCTTGGCAAGGAGTACTTTCAAATCTGGACTAAAAGTATGCTATATTAGCTTGGGCTTGCTAGTTCAGTTACCATTGTCGTTGTTACATTTAGCCCACTTGTTTCCTGGTCTCTCCTCTAATACCTGCTTCTATGTTCCTCAGTTCATGATCCACTTGCTGACTAACTTTTTCAAGCTCTGATTTATGGGTCATGTTTATGAGAGCCTAGTCACTCCTCATGTAGTAGGTTATATTGTAAGGAATTTCAGGAAACATTTTCAATAAAACAATGGAGTATAATTTATGATTGTTGTTGTTGTTGTTGTTGTTGTTGTGTGCCTTCCAGTCATTTCCAACTTACAACAACCCTCTGACATTTCAGAGACGAAAAGTGGGGCACATATGGCTGAGTGACTCTCCTCTTTGTGTGTGTTTGTAAGGAGACAAGTGGGAGAAGCACATTTCCTAAGGTTTCTGCTTTACAAAAAAACATATAAAACAGAGGAGAGCAGAAAAGATTATCCTAATTGCTTAACTGTGATCAGCCCCTTTTGCTCTCTCTGCAACAGGGGATAGAGAAGAGGGAAATTTACAGAGGCTTCTGTTCTACCCTACAAACCACACACACACACACACACACACAGAATGCACAAAGCAGAAGGGCTGTCCAATTGTGTGTGATCTATTTCCCTCTTTGGAGACCATTGTGTGAAGTAGGAAAGTGGGAGGGACAATACTCTGATCACTCATCTCCTTTGTGGACAGAGAGGGGAGGCCAATGAGTTTAAACTCCTTAAATGCTGGCTGAAAAACCAGCTTTGAAGTTGATTCCTAAGTCACGACTTAAAAAAGAGGGGCCAATCCAGTATTTTTGAAGACAAATTGAAAAACCAGGAATGCAGATGACTAGATGTAGTTGTTGGAAGCTATGTGTTTAATAGGCAAATAGGCTGTTTTAGTTCATTTAATTTTTAAAAAAAAATGGATTTGCAATATATTGTCTCAAGGGTCCAAGTGGACTGAGAGGCAATAGATAAATGCTATCTATCAATCAATATGCCAGTTCTCTGGTGGGGGGTTCTTTACACACACACACACACACACACACACACAAGTATTTGTGTTAGACTACCACCTTCTCCCCAAAAATGGGGAGAAGGAAAAATGCATATGTCTAGGTGGGCAAGCAATGTACCCTGCTGGCAGCAAATTCATATGTCAATTAAACAAAAATAACCCCAAGGGACTGCTAAAAAGGGACTATGGAGAATGTAGGCTATCCATGGCTTGCCCTTTGCCCATAGTAGATCTACCTAGGAAGTAATAGATTAATGTATTTGCATATGCAAAAACTTCCTTTCCTTAAAGTAATGACAGGAGTCCACAGGACATAAGTGTTTGGAGAGTTGCTTCATTCCCCTACCCTTCTTATGGTACCACCCTGTATTGTTTACGGAAAATTCATAGGGGTGTGGTACCTGAAAGTAAGGTGAAGTCACAAGTGCTCTACACACATAAATATTACTTTAATTCCAAATTAAAGAGAATCATGTGTCTGTATGCTGAAATACACCCATGTAAAATTAAACTAAACATGGGCACTTTACAGGTAGAAAAACCAAAAGGAGAAAAGAAAGTGGTAAAATGTAATTCCTCTGTACTTTTGGATATACCTTGGGAGGATTGTAACTGTGATATAGAATTACGGAACTGATGGTTATAAGTTTCTAGCTCACTGACACCCTCTTTGGGTGAGATCAAAATAAGACTTTGCCCTTCATATTTGTGTCATATTAAATCAAAGATTATTCTAGATATAGTTTAATGGCATTGCTTGTTGGAAATGTGAGCCTGTCACATTATCTATTATTTTGTAATATGCAGTTTAAGTGAATTCATGTAAAACTTACAAAAAGAGGTTTGACATTAAAATAGGACTGTGTCGAGCATAAAATCAGTTTATTAGACATAAATAAGGATAATCTTATAGATGCTGTACTTCCAGGCTCTGATTTAATGCTACACTAATGACGATCCTTAAAAATGCTAAGAAAGGGATTAAACACCAACAGAGTGCAAATCCCTGATAGCATGATTGCACTGCGTCATACTTCTGTGGAGGTAGTTGTGTGGAGCAGTTACATAAGAAGTTTTGCAAATGATTGTGCAAGAGATTGTACAAACTCTTGCCCAAATTCCTTTGCAAGAGATTGCACAATTAGATTCAAAATTAGTAATTGATGTCAGAAGTGGCATGAGATGGCAAAAGAATGGAATGAGTCAGACAGCACTGGACACTCTGGTGAGTACACTTGTGATAAGCCCTCAGTGGAGGAAATTATCGGAGAGCAGGGGTACATGTCTTTGGTGTGGGCTCTTAGAAGGTGGGGAACAGGGGGCTGGGACCCTTTCATACAACACAGTTATAGTGCTATGATTCAATATTGTGTTGACTGCATCCTAATGAATCCTGGGATTTGTAGTTTGGTGAGACATTAGAGCTCTTTGGTTGGGACTTCAAACACCTTCACTTAAAGTGGAATCAAAACACTACAAACTGTCCAATGGAAAGGGCCTCTGGTCAGCAGTGGGGCCCTCAATGGTGGAAAAAGGTAGAGTAAGAGACACCACACCTTTTTTTCCTATCCCCAAGGAAAATGAGTTTTGACTAGGGATGTCAGAAAAGGATTAGGGAAAGAATCCTTAATGAGTGTTATGCTGTACCTTTTTAAATTTGGAAATTTAAAATGAGGAGAAGCATAAGAACCACATTACAAAAATATAAGAAAAAGGAGAAAGAGCAAGAGGCTTAGCACACATTTAACAATTGGTTGGCTGGATACATGGGCCATTTCTGCACTAGACTGTTATAGTGCTATTATTCCACTTTCAACATCTTATGGAATCCTGGGGTTTGCAGTTTAGCGAGAGGCCTTTGAGGGGCCTTCCTCAAAGGTCCCTCCCTAAATTGCAAACCTCAGGATTCTATGGGATGTTGAAAGTAGAATAATAGCACTATAATGGTCTAGTGCAGAAATGGCCACAGTCTTCATGATTGTGGTCCAGCTGGCCTATCCCAAAGTTGGCATCTCTCCAATCATTTAATCAACATGCATACAGCATTCACTGAATGCAATATTTGTCTGTTTTTCCATAAAAGTGTGTCACATAGTGAGTGGGCAGGATGGGACTTAATAACAAGCTGTGAGTGGTCATAATCAGATACCACATGAAAGGAAAAAGTGAGGTTCCAAGTTTCATCAATTGGTGTATGTGCATGTGTGTGGGGGGAGGAGGCCTTGGCATAAAATGTGTACCTACTGCAAAATTGATCACAGCTGTGACAACTATTTTGGGCCATATCACAGGCTGTTATGCAGCTACTTCCCTGGTGACCAACACCCTGTCAGGTAGGTTGATCCACATCTGATGTTAGCACCAGAAAAGAAGGTGGGTCCAACTTCATTGGTAGAGTCATCACTGCAGCAGAGAAGTAGGTGTTTCAAGTCAATTGGAGAATACTCTGACCTATACACAGTGCAGTTGGTAGCTGTGTTGGCTTCCACTGTACTAAAAACAAGCAAACAAAAACAACAACCAAAACAAATACTCAATGCTGACTATATCAGAGAAGAGGTTTCAAAAGGCTTTCATATCCTGTTTATGGTTCCCTGTATAGCTACTAGAGCAGACAACCCTAAATCAGCTCATGAGTTGCCTGAAGTTGTGGCATCCAAAACTGCCAAAGAATGCAGAGCAGGCAGAGTTGTGGTTATCTTCCATATGCTTTCCATTTGCAACCTTGAAGTATGTCCCTTGGAACTGGCAAAAAAAGACTCCAATGAATTCAGGCTAATACATCACCTGTCTTATGATAGGAGTTTATCACTTAATGATATCATTCCACTAGATTCTGGTGCTGTTCTGCTTCCTCCAATTACATAGTAAGTTCATGGATACCTGTGGCTCCAAAGTTCCTATGGCCAAAGTGATATCCAGTCTGTAGTTCCGCTACTGTTTATATACTCAGATGAGTTTTACCTGCTGGGTTTTTAGTTTCATGGTTCCTGATACGTACACAAGGCCATACCCATGATGTGTTTCATTTCCTCTGCTGTAATGAGACATGTTCCTCAAGCAGGCGGTGAAGGCAGGTAAGGATGGGTTCATCCATTACTTCAATAGGTTTATAGTCACCTCTTGAGCACCTTCCAGGGACTGACCATAGATGTAGGACTACTTCTACCTTGGGACATGACAGAAGGATCCAGTAACAAACTGGTATGCTTGAGTATGCAATTGGATTCAGTATATGGAGTATCCATCTAATCAAGTGCTAGTTAACTGCCTTTAAGCAGCAAATTGAGCGAATGGCTGGGAGATGTAAGTCTTTTCTCAAGGAACTATGGTACTATTAGAGCACCTCATTATCACCTGTATTCTCTGCCCCCCAGGTGAATACTATGGCTGGGATCAGTGCCTCATATAATCATGCTTAGATTCTTCATAGCTGTTTCTTAATATGCTTGAGTAATCATGCTTTTTAATATGCTAGAGTAACCATGCTTTTTAAAATTTGCAGTCCATAATGGGTATAACAGCAGCCTTATAAATATTTTAAATCAGTTTTTATGCAACATGAAGACAATTTTTTTTTAAAAATGTCAGTTACTTCCCTACTTTCATCCAGCCACTTTTCTCTCCCAGAATGTCATGCCATCATCCTTTTCTGTTTCTCAATAGAGGTTTTTTTTTTCTTTAAAAGATCATAATGAAGTCAAAAGATCTGGTTGAGTCCAAGTTGGCTTACCTTGGGTCTATATGCCATGAATGAATGAAGTTTCCATGGGGTGTCTGTGTAATCATGCACATCTCAGCACAAGACACTTCTCTTTTGCTGATGTTGAAAGGATATGGTTTTCATCTTATCTGAACTCATCCATCTGAAGGGAAGAACCTCTCATGAATTCCTTAAAAGCCTCCTATCGACAGTTACAGAATGAGATCATGTCACTTGAGGATGTCACAGCTTTATTCATCTGGGAAGACTGTTCAAGGACCAGCACTGCAGCTGCTGAAGTAGAGCCTACTGGCCTATTTGATTACATGGTGATATTTCACTAACTATGTGATTATTTGTATCATTTTCTTTTTTTAAAAAAGACTTCTGGTGCCCATTTCTGTTTTTGGATCATCAAACTAGTGGTTGAGTGATGGGCTATACAAGGGACCAGCAGGGTACCCCCCAGCATCTTCCAGGAACTAACTTCATATTTGTGTCTCTTTCCTTCCTTCCTTCCTTCTTTCTTTCCTTCTTTCCTTCTTTCTTTTTTTCCTTCCTTCCTTCCTTCCTTCCTTCCTTCCTTCCTGGAAATTTTCCAGGATTATCAGACAATGGCTCAGGGACCCACACCAGTCCAGGGACCACCATTGAGCAGCAATGATTTAGGGGATTGTCATGACTAGATCACTATTTCTCAGCCTACTCTGCTTCACAGAAGTGTTGCTGGTCTAAGCATCTCAAAACAGAACTTGGAATGTTACTGTAAATAAAAATAGAAATAAGTACACGCTGAAATCATCCATAACTGAGCAGCAGTAGGATGATGATGTCTGAGATCCATAGATAATAGCAACATCAGAAGCAAGGATCAGTCATTTTCAACTGTGGCATTGACAAGCCTACTCTTCTATAGTTTAAGCAAGGTGAAAAGGTTCAATCAACCAGCACAGTGAACCCATGCAGAGAGCTCAGAATGTTAGGTTTTCGACTATGCTCCCAGAATCTTTACGCAGGCTGCAGAATTCTGGGCCATATTGACCTTGGGATCCTGGAAGCTATTGTTCAAAAAGTAACATTTCCAAGCTGTGTCTGTATATGCAACAGCAGGCTCTTAAGCATATTTACTTATAGTTAGCAAAGTCCCATAGATCAGTGCTCTGAAGCTTATTCTTTAGCTTCTGTAAAACATGCTGTCTTTTCCTTTTCTGTACTCACAGTTATTCTTTAATGATGATAAACACCCTGAAGTCGTAGCTGGTGGAACAGAAAAGAAAAGAATCCAGCTGACAAATACTTGTTTGGATATGGATAAGCAGGAGTATTACTGAGCACCACTCTTCTAAGTGCATAGGCCATTATATAAAGTACAATTTAAAGGTTCAGCATTTGTCACTAAACTAGAACATTCAGGCCTTCCAGAACAGGGAGAACAGAGCAACAAGAGAGAGAGACTCAGCACACATTCCTGTTCAGCTTGACAAATTTTCTGGGCTCCCTTACCCAGGCAAAAGGTCTTACCGTCATTCAGGAGCCGATCAGAAATAAGATTTCTCCCTTTCCCCCTCAGCATCGAGACAGGAAAGTATCTCAGTGCTTGGCAGGAGAAAAAAAGGTCCCTTCCCTCAGTTGATGTGCAGGGATCAGCTGGAGAGGTGGAAAAAGGAAGGGTTTGTTGGGGAAAAAGTGGGGGGGGAGGGAGTGTATGTGTAATGTGTATATAGGTGATTAAAAAGCAAACCAATAGCACTTCTTCCAAGTTTGTCCTGGATTCAAAAAGAATGGAGTTAATCACTGGAGATATCCATCCATCCATCCATCCATCCATCCATCCATCCATCCATCCATCCATCCTATCCATCCATCCATCTCCTCATCTACCTATCTTTCCACATACATGCTGAAGCAATTAACAAACAGAACTCAAAAATATGCACCAAGAGCAAAACCTTATGGGTTATGCTTTCTTTAGCTGCCAAAGATGAAGTGGACTGCAAACTGGGTGACAGTTTAGAACACTATGTTATTAACATTTTTAGTGGGTGTTGGTTTTAGCATCTAAGTTGAGGCCAGGTGGTATTAGAGGTTTCAGTCTAAAAATCCAAAAATTCTTCCTATTGTCTAACATGACTGAAGGTGATGGCACCTCAGTGCTGGTGTGTGTGTGTGTGTGTATCTATGAGAAAGGTCTGCACATGGAGGTGGTGGGTGTGTCTGTGTGGGTAGTATACAGAGTGTATGAGGGCCACACATCCTGCAGGCATGTAGCCCCTGGGGAATTTCAAAAAGGCTAATCCCCCAAATCACCCAAACCTATGATTATTTATTTGGAAGTAAATCATATTGAGTTCACTGGGATTTATTTCAGTGTATAGGACTACAACCTGAGCTACCGCCAGATCTGTGGTATATGCCAATGTTCATTGTGACCCAGTTAGATGGTGCTGTGCATATTACTTTCTAGCAATAGAAGGAAAAATCATTATGTTTGAAATCTATTTCCTTTGAGCCCACTGAGCTCCTGTGTGCAATTTGAGCTCTCAGACTGTGCTTTCCCTTGCTTATCATTAATGCAAATAATTCCCACTTAATTCACATGGATTCGGTGAAACAAGACACTTGTGAAAGTACATTGAAATTCTCAAACAGAAGAATGCCAAATATATGCAAATGATTTTTCTCTATTTACATTTCCCAAATCTACCAGTCTGAATTAATAAGCAGTTGTTAACAGGCATCAGCAGTTTTTTAAAGAAGAAATATAGGCTCATGTTATCTCAATAGCTATTGGCCTATAAATGGAATAAATGGGAATGACTATGATCCAAACAAACTCTATCAGTTTTAGGTCCAATAGGAGACTGAAAATTGTTCCATGGAAAGTAGTAAGATGTAAAAACAGCTCATTTTGGCTGACTTACACCTGCTTTTTTCCCTCTTTAATCTATTGACAACCCTTTATTTGCTCATACAGTAAACAAACACAACCAGTCTCAGAGCCTAACTGGATGATATGAACTCTATCATAAATAAACACATACCATGGAATCTCAAAAGGTCAGACTTTTTGTTGCAAAACAGCTTTGGAGGAGAAAATATTTTTGGACTCTGTGGAGAAATGGCAGGGAAAAAGTTCTAAGCTTTTCCTTGATTAGATATGCATCCTTTCTATTAATGTGGGCATGTACACATTGCAAAAACTGGCGATGGTGACAGGGAGAATAAATGCTCCAAAGAAGAGGACAGAGAAAAAGTGGATACATATGGCATATTTGTATAAAATGTTATATAGTGAGCCTTCAGTATCTGCTGGGGTTTGGTTCCAGGACCACCCCGATGGATACCAAAATCCATGGACGCTCAAGTCCCATTATATACAATGGCAAAGTAAAATGGCATCACTTATGAAAAATGGCAAAATAAAGGTTTGTTATTTGGAATGTTTTTAATACATATTTTCAAGCTGCAGATGGTTGAATCTGTGGATACCAAACCTGTGGTTACAGTGTGTTGACTGTATGGGAATTTAGAGGCATGGTTGTATATTTAGAAATAACTGCTACAGTTTAAACAAAAATACCATATCTTATCCTAACAGGGAACACTGAAACCAGATGGTCTGCATGCCCGATCAGTCTCCTCCCTCCTCATGTAGGCTATTAGGTTTAAATTGGACTTCAATTGGACAGTCTTTAAAATAGAACAGGGATGGTAACCTTCACTCTGCAGGCCATCTGTAAGAGTTCAGAAATGTAGCTATGGAGAGGGAGCAGTTTGAGGGCATTGTCCCTCCAAACAAGAATTCTACCCCCCCAGTGAGATTTTCCTTCAGTTCTCAAATTTCTAACCTCATGGACAGTGAAACATTGAACATGGTTCACACCTGGGATTTTTATATTTGCTGTGTTTGCATTCCTTTGATAACTTTTGTTTGTTTGTTTGTTTGTTGTGTACCTTCAAGTCTCTTCTGACTTATGATGACCCTTTGTTACCCTATCTTGGGGTTTTCTTGGCAAGATTTGTTTAGAGGGGGTTACCGTTGCCCTCCTTTGAGTCTGAGAGCGTGTGATGTGCCCAAGGTCACCCAGTTGATTTCCATGGCTGAGCAGGGCTTCAAACCCTGATCACCAGAGTTGTAGTCCAAGGCTCAAACCACTACACCATGCTGGTTCTCTTTGATAACTTTGCCTGATAACTTTACTGAATTATATTTCTAAATGCCCAGCTGATATCTTGCTTATCGCAATGCTAGAAATTTGGGAACTGAGGGAAAATTTCATCTGGGGAGAAGAATTCACATTGAGGGCAATGCTATCATCCCTTCACTCAAAAAGGCTATAATCCTGGTAGAGGTTCCTCATCTGGCCCACAAGCTTCTTCTGCTGTTATCTGACTAGCAACAAGAGAAAGAATATTAGAAACACCTAAAAAGCTGCTTCATGGAACTGATTTCTGGTTTACAGCTTGGGAAGCTGTTACATGGGATCAAACTGGTTAGTAGGACATCAGAATGTTAAATGGAACAACCTCTAGTTAGATGAGAAGTTGTTTCATGGAAGTGAGTCTTGGTTTGTAGCCTATGAAACTGTTACACCTAACCAAGCTTTGGTTTGCAGCCTATAAAGCTCTGGTTCATAGCCCAGGTTGTTGTGATAAGCTCTGAAACTTGTTGTCTATGAAACAGGATATATATTCACCATATTTCAAACATGCTTCTAAGACCTCACAGAAAGCATGGTGATTTACTATTGGGTGTTGGTTATAGAGCCAATAAGAATTTTAAACCATACTTAGAATGCAATTTGTAAATTCTGGATTGAGCTAAATATGATTATTGTTAAGACTCACACATGTAACACTGATCATAGTTAGTACTAAAATAAGAGGTGAGGAAGGAATTTGAAAGAGGAGGAAAGCTTGCACCATGTTCCTGATCTTCTAGCCATACAGCTGGGAAATTGGGAACATTATGTTTGTACTAGACCTACAAACTGATTGCATTCAAACGCATAAAAGAAAATGAAACAAAACAAATGACTCTTACGTTATATGTTTGCAACAGAATTATATGGAAAAGCCTGAAGGGTGGCTTGATATTGTTTGTAAATTCATGAATTAAGAAACAGCTCTTTAGTAAATGTAATATATTAGGGCTAATTGGTATTTACGGGATTATACATGAACAGATAATGAGAGAGGTTCATTATCTGTTCCAATAAAGCTAAGCCAATTTTGGCTGTCAGAAGCTATTGACAAAGAACTATAAAATCAAGAGCTATTTCTCCAATGAAATTATGTGGGACATTTAATTCCTTTCTGCCATGTCAAATATACTCAAAACAAGAGAGTTTTTTTTTTAAAAACACTGGTCAAGATCCTACATTGGGGTTCCATAGCATTGATAACTGCATGTGGAATTACACATTGATTGTACTACACAACCCTTGTGATGAATGGGAATGTTGTACAACTGAATGCATAAATGCATGTGGATGCACTTCTGCTTTTGGAAGCTTAAAGTGAATCAAAACTTTTCCAAACCAAAACAATCTTGTAAGACGGCGCTACTAAGGAAACTCAGGCCTAAGCAGATATTCCAGTAAAGTGATAGCTAGAAGGTAGACAGTCACTGTACAGTAAGCACTGGGGCATTATCTGACTGTGGCCCTTTCCGCACCGGCCTATTAAAACAGTGCAGAGCGACCTCTGACGGAGGTCTTCTGCACCGTGGAGTGGACTGGGGCGGACTACTTTTTGTAGTTCTGCAGCTCAGTCTGCTCCGGAGCGACCGGAACTGATCACGCAGCGTGCTTTTTAAAAACCTCTTTTAAGAGGTTTTTAAAAAGCACGGAGTGCGCGACCCCATGTCGCTCCGTCGCCATGCTCTGGTGCAGATTTGCAGGCATGCACTAATGCGTGCCTGCAGATCTGCCGGGGGCGGGCTTTAGGCTGGTGAGCTTCTCTGGTTGGTGGAGAGCCTTCACCAACTGGAAGCCACCATTTTGGACACCGGAGCAGTGCAGAGCGATGAGCTCACACTGCTCCTCATCCCAACGGACTTACCCAGATGCTGAAGAAGTCTGGTGAGTCCTGTTTTTGTACGGTTCCTTTCCCATATGTGCAAAGGGCCTGTGTTCAGTGTGTGGGACCGAGATGCTGCATTTGCAACATATGTCTCAAAATAGTGATCCATTAAATTAATAGACCACTATTTTGTAATATAAATTGCAAACATATTAGACCCATCTGGACTGAGACTGTGGGAAGGAGAGAAACATACCCTGAAATGGTCTGAATTTAGCAAGGACAGTCCTAACTGATCTTCTGTTTAAAATGGCCTAGTGTCTCTCTTCCATTCCCCTTTCTCTCTTTGTCCTCAGCTTATTTCAACTGGTGCAAACTGAAGGCTTTCTGCACTACATTGTTATGGTGCTATTATCCCACTTTCAACATGATATGGAATCCTTGGGTTTGCAGTTTATGGAAGCGCATTTAGAATTCTCAGCCAGAGAGCTCTGTGGCCTCAGTAAACTACAAACCCCAGAATACAACAGGATGTTGAAAACAGAGTAATAGCACTATAACAGTGTAGTGTGGAAATACTCTTGAGTTCAAAGTGCAAATGTAGTGTGAACTCAGTTAACTCAGCAGGATGGAGAAGAAAGGAATGGGAAGAGCCTTTCCCTTCCCAGTAGACTTAAGCAATAGCAGGTAGTATCTCCTCTCCTAATTTGTACATTTTTACCCATTAAAAACTTTTTTAAAAAAAAATAAAATACATATTATTTGTTATTGTACATTTCACATCAATAATGGATACAATTTAATACCTGTCAGGTGAAGTTTAATTAGCCTTTGAATTTTACACAGATAGCTTAAATTAAAAATTACCAAAAAAGCAAACAATAAATTCATAGGTTTACCAAAGCTGTTTGATCCATTGTCAACCTCTGCTAGAAGGAAAAAAAAATCTGTTTTTTTCCTTTTAAACCCATAAACATCATCTGTCCATTTCTTGTTATTTCCCACTTACCCTTTACTGGAGTTATTACATAAATTAACATAAACGTCTTTACATTTAAATTTATTTCTAACTTGCAGTCTTTGCTGCCTCTTCCTTTGATTTTTTCATTTTTGTCATAATACTGGTATGTTCAATGATTTTTTTCAGAGTATTTTAGTACACTTTGAGCTTCTATGTGAGTATGTATATATAATCTTAGGTTAATCTATAATCAAATAATGACTTTTGCCATCTTGGCCATACTCTGCTGTTGATGTTGTCACAGTTTTAATCTGCAAAATGTTGAAGGGTAAGGAGAAGTGATGAAGCTCCCACCACTTATACTACTACTCTTATTTAGATACATCTCCTTGTTTTTACTATAGAGCAGGGATTCTTAACCTGTGGTCCTCCAAATGCTTTAGCCTTCAGTCCCAGAATTCTTGAGTACTGGCCATACTGGCTGGGAATTCTTGGAGATGAAGTCTCAAATATCTGGAAGACCAGAGTTTGAAAACCACTGGGGTACACTGCAATAGAAAATACAGACGTATCTGCTAACGTAAATCTTTAAGGTAATGTGTGTTGGTGCCTGAATGCAGGAACGCCTTTGAAAATTACAATGTTTTCATTACTGCAAATGAATGCAGCTATAATATTAATACTTTTTGATTATATAAACTCTGCTGAGTTTCAGTGTTGTTATTTACTCTAGCCCAAGATGGTTCTAAGTATATTTGGTCATAAAATTAGATGACATTTATGCATTACATTCATTATATTTTTGACTACTTGATTAAATTCTTTGTATATTTAATATTCCAAATAAAGTGAATATTTAATATTTTAATTAAAAACAACAATAATGAGAAGTACAGTTATACTTTATTTTGGACTATATATTTTTGCTAGGACTGGAAGTCTGTTATGAAAGCTGCTCAGAAATAAACAGAACAAAACTTGAATGTAGCAGGAATTTCTCAGAAGTACAAAATGATAACTGAAATATCTTTTTGATAATATTAACAGAGGAAAAATAACCTTCAACAAGCCACTCTTGTGCCTGTTGGCAGCACTAGCAATGGAGTCTAGCAGTCCAAAAACTAAGCCAATCACAATGGTAGACCAGCATAACCCATATTCAAATATGCTACAAGTGTAAAAGAGAATCAAAGACTACATGAAAGCAGATGATTCCCAGTGACAAAAAAATTGCAACTAGAAAGAAAGCAAGTGTATACAACAAATGGCTTGGAAAGGTACTTTTTAAAAATTAATTCCCATTAAAAATTAAGTCCCATTACACATTATTTTTCAGCGCTTGAAAAGTAGCTTGTTGCCATTATTCATTACAGTCTTGACAAACATGTTGCAATACTTATCTCACTCCTTGTTACTTTACATTACTTTTCTGAGAAAGAAAAAAGCACAAAACTTTAAAAATTCAAATTTTTGAAAAGAGTTTTCAAGAATGAAAAAATTTCAGGCACAAACTACCTCTAAAAACATCCTATTCAATATATCTCTTCTGGTATGTAGCTTTGTTATATCCTTGATTATACTAGTTACATAAAAATACTAGTATTTTATATAACTATGTTATTTGTAACTTATTAGCACTAGCTATATCCTCTGTAACTCTTTACTTCCAAGTTCTAGATATCAGCAAAAAATGGTAAATTTTCAAATTTATATTTTTCCAAAGCACCTGTCATTTTATATTTTTCCACATCAATTATTAATTATGTCTTTAGATAAGAATAATACTATGGCCTAAATTCTACGCTGGGATTGTGAAGTTACACATCGTGCTATGCAATCCTTCTGTTGAATAGCAAGCTTGTGCAATTAAAAGCACACCTCGATAGGCAACCAAATGTGCAACCAAGGCCATTTCCGCACTAGACTATTATATTGCTATTATTCCACTTTCAACATCCTATTGAATCCTGGGGTTTGCAGTTTAGGGAGCGGCCTTATACATACCCCATAAACCTTGCTGAAGTTCTTGTTAGTCCTGACAAGAGTTAGAGCCATTTACTCGACACTCTAAAATTGATTCAACAGGTCTTTATTAACCTGTTTTATCAACCTTTATCAACAGATGAAGTAGAATGGAATGAGAGGTATTTTCTCTTGTTCGGAATAACTAACACACTTCCAGCTTTTCCTTGTGAAAGTTGTGCTAGGCATTTACTTAATTTATCAATGGAGGTTAGTGTCATCAATGGCTACTAGTCAGGATCAAGCTGTAATCTAATGTTTCATTCAGTTCTTCTGACTACCTTTGAAATTTTAATTTTTTGGATTGCATTTCCCACAGTCATCCAGTGATCATGGCCACTGGGAGCTGTAGTGACCCCCCTATCTTTTCTCAATTCTGGTCAGGATGACTACATATCACCTCCACTAGCAGAGGCAATGTGTATGTTGCTGGGGAACATGAGATGGAGGGTGTAGTTACACTATGTCCTTCTGGGAGGTGTCCTCAAAACAATTGATTGGCCGTTAGATGAATAGCAGAGCTTGGAATGTTACTTTAAAAAGAGAAATCTGTTATTTTACTAACTACTCTGATCTCCCAACAGGCATCACTGTAACCCAGAAAGGTAACTCACAGAGTTCCTTCTTACTAACATGTCATCATCATCACTATTTCTGTTGTTCCATTGGAAAATATGGGAAAATGATCTCGATTCTCCCCAAGTAGTCAACTAAGATGATACAGCCTGGAAATTCTGAGATATATAAATAAATAATACACGACAAAGTAATCTTTTCTGGCTGAAACACATGACAGCCACCAGTATTGTTCCCAAGTCTGCCCTGAGAACATTTGAATGAATTCATAAACATTCTGAGTATATATGCCTATCAGGGATCTTGCAATTTTGGTAAAATAGCATGTCAAGCAAAATGGACTCAATAAAGCATCCTGGATCTACACAGAACTTTCTAAAAAGGGAATTTTATTGCACATGCAGCAGTCAAGATATACACAATAGTCGCAATAAGGAACAGCAAATATTGCAGTAGAGCTTCACAAATAGTAAAGGTATACATAAAATAGCAAACTGGCAAGGCTGTGAGGGTTTGAAATTAAAAGCAGTTTGAAGCTATAGGGCACTGCTAAGGGGAGAGATGAGAGAAAGGGACTCAAAAGTAAGGGTGACATAATATTTTCCCTAATCCTACCCACACACCAGCAAAAGAGGAACCCATTATGGGGAGCTGCAAAGTGCAGGGGAAATACTTCTCGAAAGAGAAATTTAAGAGATTGATGAATTAGATTTCTTTGGTCCTGTCAGAACTGCAGGAAGCTAGGGAGATCTCCCAGCTGAGGCAGTGCATGGAAAGGATGACAAGCTGACCATCTTAAACTAGAGCCAAGAGAAAGAGAAATAAGATAACAAGATTTTCTGGTCAAAATCCCAGATTCTGAAGGTCTGAAAAGAAAGAATGATTTCAGCTAGTTGTATGCCTTCAAGTCATTTCTTACTTATGGTGACCTTGTGACAAAACCTGTCATGGGTTTTTCTGGGGCTGAGTGTGTGTGATGTGCCCAAGGTCACTTCATGGATTTCTAAGGCTGAGCAGGGAATTGAATTTTGGTCTCCGGGGTCATAATCCAGTGTTCAAACCACTACACCATGCTGGCTCTCTTCAGCTAGTTCAGGCAGTGATTTTTATCAAGGGGTCTCTAGAAGGAGGACAGCGGCAGAGTTCTTGCTTCACTAAACCCCACCCCAGATTGCTGTGAACCTGGATTTTCTTTTCTTTTTTAAAAAAGTATCTTGTGCAAGGAGAGATGAGCATGACATCAGCATTTTTCTTAAAGGGACTTCTTCAAACAAAGGGTATCCAGCTGGATTTCCTGAGGCACAGTAACCAGTTCTTGGGTGATTTAAAAGTTGGTAATGTTTCAGATAAACACCCACTTAAGAAAAGACATGAAACTTACAGAAAAGACATAAAACTTCTATAAGACTTATTGAAGTTTTAGTTTTACTCTTGTCCCAATGGTGCCATTTTCTATCAGTGGTCATTTCCTGTTAGTAATACATTGTTTGCCAATTACAGGGCCACCTGCTGGCGGGGGATACAACTTTGGGAGGTAGTCAGTATTTTGTCTAATCAAGAAACTTAAGCAACTTGATACTGGTAGATGATGGAATTCAGCAGAGGTGCTGGCTATAGGATTTGAGCAGGTGAGAACTTTCCAACTTAACCCTTTACTCTCCTAGGCCAGAGAGTCAAAAGTGGTTCCACTTTTGAGCATATATATGTACATCTTGGTAGAGGCATGGTACAGTTATGGCCATATCATAACAGCGTGACTATTTTGTATCTTCCTTCTGTGACATTTGGTGAGGAGGAACAAGAAAATAACTTTCTTCATTCCACAGAAAAATGGTGAATTATAGCCAGAGTCATTATACAAAAATGGTGAATTATAGCCAGAGTCATTATACAAACCCATTTTGATTTGTCACTTCCAAAACAATATCATCATCAACAACAATAACAAAAACAAACCTGACACCTAGTTACAAAAGTAATTTGTTAAAATGTGTTAATTCCAACCTGTGGAACAGAATCCCAGAAAAGATTGTTTTGTGTTCTTAATATCTTTAAAACAAAAATAAATCACACATCTCCAGAACAAGAGGAAAATAAACATAGAAAAGAGAGGGAAGATTTGACAATCAAGACCACTTCCTAAAAACTGGGATGTTTGGCAAGTGAAATAAAGTGAACTGTAACTAATAATACATACATCAACCATATTAGCATCATTATTTTTGTGACTATGTAATTCATACGATGTTTATTCTAAAGGGGGCTTGTTGAGAACTGCAGCTAAAATTATTCACTTTGAATCATCTGCCTTAAATAACTATTAATGGTGACTGCTGATTTAGGCAGTTTCATAAATGATTTCCCTCACTTTTGCCTTAATTCTCAATGATGTTTCAATGTAATAATGTCACTTGAGAGATCCAAGGCTATTAATAATGTTCTAGGAAATGAGATACTGAGACAGTGACATGAGACAAGAGAAGAAGCCAACCAGCAAAAGATTGACAGCAAAATCCCCTGCATGCTTACTCAGAAGTAAGTCCCATAGGCACAGGATTGCAGTGTTAGAATATATCAGCATAGAAACTATCAACACCATGAGTTGTTGTTACTTGCTGTCAAGTCAGCTTCAACATTGCTGTCAAGTCAGCTTCAACATATGAAGACTCTAAATGAGAGATTTGCAAGAGGTCTGGTGATCAACTGTCCTGCTCACCTCTTGCAAACTCAGGGCTGTAGCTTCCTTTATTGAATCAATTCATCTGCAATTTGATCTTTCTCTTTTCCTACCGCCTTCTACTTTGCAAAGCATTATTGTTTCCCCCCCCCACTGTTGTATCATGAGATATCCAATGTACAATAGCTTCAGCTTAGTCATTTTGACTTCTTGTGAAAGTTCAGACTTGATTTTTTTTCTTGAACCCCTTTATCTGTCTTTTTTGGCAGTTCACAGTATCCATAGAACTTTCTTACTCAATGGGAAAACTGATATATTTTTTAAAAAAGGTACAATCATTGTGCATGTACACAGACTTTTGATTAAATAGATTTTGCATGCTAGATATATCTTGGATACAATTCTGTCTTCCCCTAAACACAACAAAACAAAACAAGAAATACACACAAACTCCCCTCACATCTGATGTACTCTCAGTACAGCAAACAGAGGCATATGGATGGAGGGCGATGAGGATGGTCTGCCCTGGGTGGCAATTTTTGGGGGACACTCTGTGTTATATGGCTATGCCCCTGTGTGATGCAGCCACACCCCATGCTGAGGCCACACCTCCTGCACCACAGCTACGCCCCTGCCCTCTGCCCCCTGCCCCCTTCACCCCCTCACCCGCACTCCAAGCTACACAGCTGAGAGCAAGTTCCTTTTTTTGAACCAGAACTTCCAGAATTCTCCAGCCTCTACACTCAATGAGGCTTGCCATTGTATACAGAGAAAGAAGAATTAAAAAAGGGTTGCAGCCTTGGTTGGAAGCTTGTGAATGTTGCAGAAATTCTCCAACCACTTTTGTTGGATGACAGAGATTCAGTAAAGAAAGGAGGGTGAGCTGGGAGCTCCCCTGATAATGAGCGTCTGTCACACCCTCCTTCTTAGACATTTTTTCCCTAAACTAAAAATTGCTCCAAATGGGTTTTTTTGGGTGGCTGGCTGGGCATTTTCTTTCAGAATTAGGGAACAGACTTCACAGACTGACGGATATGTAACATTCGGCTTTCGGTGGCTCAGTGTATATCTCTTTAAACTTACACTAAATCTCATTTGCAACATTTTCCCCCCCCCCCTCATTCATTTTGGGGGCAAATAGTTACAAGGGAATGCCATCTTAAGACAAGAGTGGTCAACTGTGGCAGGTCTGCAGGCCACTCTGGCCCATTTCCCCCCACCTTGGACATCTATGGAGCTCACTGGCAGCCTCCTTTTTGGAAGCCTGTTTTTCAAAAGCTATTTCTGTCCCATCCATCCATCCCTTTATTTATATCCTTCCATTTTCCCAGCCTGGCACTCAAGGCAGTGTTACCATAGTTTCTAGCCCGGACTTGTGGGATATCAGACATCATTTGATATCAATAATTTGGCCTTCTCCACCCATTCCTCTCCATGTGCTTGCGAGGCCCCCGGACAAGCACGCACACAGGCATGGCCGAAAATAGCTGAACTATTCAAAACCGATTCAGGCAGGCCAGTAATAGCCAGACTGCCACTTTAGGAGACCTCAAGGCAACTACCCTTTTACGATCACATTATGTAAGCACGCTGTTTCCAAAAGACTCCCTGCCCCGTGCAGGCAGCTTGACAGGCCGAATACTCAACTGTCAAGCACTCTGTGTTTGCATACTGTCTATCCTATTGACAACTCTGTCATAATTCAATCATGCAAAATACTGACCTTTCAGAGGCTTTGTCTCCAGCCCAAAACCCATTGTTATCCCCAGGAATGGACTAGCCTACGGGCACATTTTCCCCTATAAGACCCCCTGATTTTGAGTGTTTCTTCAGATCCAGCCTTGCTATTGCTTTGTTCAGCTAGCCTTCCCCTCAGCTCCTCATGCTGAGAATCTTCACTCCTATGGACTTTTCTTCAGACTACCCAGGCTTCAGGACAGGTGTAGTATTTCCCATGCAAAATCTCCTCTTAAAACCCTCTATCCAACTCCTACCTTTATTTCAATAGGTCTGTGTGAGTGTACTTGCATACACATGTTTGATTGTGTTGTACATCAAGAAAGAAAATTATTATTATTTACATCTGTTTGCTTTTTGACTCAGCCTGACCCCATAGACTTTGGGTTCAAGATCTCACTAGGTTGCCCTGCCTCTTGTAGTGCTAGCAGTGCTCTTGCTAATTCCCATTGCCCATTATGAGCACATTAAGGTGTCCCCCTTGGGACCCCAGAAATCAGGGTAACAGCAGCTTATGGAAAGATAAAAATTACAAGAAAAATATATTGATAAAAACATATAAAATCTAGGTTAAAATAGTATCAAACAGCAGAATTAATATCCCCCAAAAACAAAAAGGGGGAAAAAGCAAAAATAGCCAGTCAAGGAAAAACTCCTTATAGATTAGCAGAGATAGCTACACACAGCTATGGAAGTGTGCCCAGCAGCAGAGAACACTATTAGCATGCACTAAGCCACTCACCCACTCCAAGTTGTAATCTTCCAATATGGAGGCTCTTTATTCTTTGTTACAACATATATGCAATATTTACAAAGTCCAGATGGCAATCCAGCATATCTAGCTTCCTCTATCCAGCAGAGCCCCCAACAGACACACTTCAGACAATGTGTACAGTGTTGGCTGGGATTGTGCTACCTTTATACAGACACCTAGCCAATCCTGGCCAACCCTTGTATTGTCTGCACCCGGTGCTCATCAGCCTGACTCAGCACAAACTCAGGTTGAGTCACATTCCTTTCCCCAGGTGCACCTAACAGTTAAAGCAATTAAAGCAACATGACCTTTACACATACTTCACAAAGTATTTTCTAGAGGTTTGATCCAAACTTCTCTAACAATTAAAACTATTTAAAATTTTATTTAAAAGATTAAAAACACTACAGCACCATTAAAAGCCCTTCTCATGTTAAAAATAAGTTCCAAAAGGCTTTCTGGACAAAAGAGGTCTTAATTTACGTCTGTCTCTGAAGACATGCTGGGGGGGGATGTATTTTCAATGGTGGAGGCACAATTCAGGGGCCTAATTGTCTGTTTCAACCTGCAATGTTTGGGGAGTAAAGAGGGTCTTGGGGGAGAGGCTGGGACTGAACGAGTTTGGGCTGGCTGCATGTAGACCACGTGCTTTACAATTCTTACCCTGGCTTCACACTCACAGTCTCTCAGACTTAAGTATTCTGTAAGGCAGTCATACTCAAAGTGGTTGTCTATGGACTGGTATTGATTTGTCTGTGCCAAGCTTCCAGGAACAAAAGAAAAGTTGTACACAATGGACATAAATATAGTGTCGGTCCCTGGTATACTGGGTAAAAATCATCCCAGTCCAGCACATTAGATAGCTTAAGAAGAACTCTATTTAAAAACCTGAATTTTAACATCACAGTGATTCAAGGCCCAAATGATTGCTCCTTTAATTATAAAGAGCTACTGGAGTTAATTGATGCTTTGATACTACACCAAACATGTTTTATTTGTTACAATTCAAGGCAAATCAATTCCAGATTTTTTTTCCTTAAAGGACAAAGGTAAAAAAAAAAGAGGGGGCAGTTTTGTCACACATTCCTAGTGATGACATCTGTGCAGCCACATTCCAGACAGCATTTGTGACAACAGTTGATGTGTTAATTGGGGCAAGAATCTTATTTTCCTATTGACAAAACATTGCCGTTTGTGTGCTAGAAGCTGTGTGTGACACCCCAGCAACAGAAGCACTAATTAGGGAAAATTTTTAGATCCTCTTAAAACAGTATCAGATTTCCATTTATTGCACAAAATAACTAGTACTTTAGAAAGTCCATAGAGCTGAGCAAAGTTAAATGCTGCTTGTCTATTATAAGATTCTGATACTAGCACTTTGTACCTACTAGGCATTCCTGGATCAGAAAATTGTTCTCTCTTGAGTCAAAGGTATACTGGAAGAGTAAGTGCTATCGAACTCCAATGGGACCTGTTTTCTAGTAAACATTCAAGTACCAGAGGACTGGCAGTAAACAGTCTGTCAGAACTGGTAAAATTAATTTTCAAAAGTAAGGGTCTTTCCACCCTACACTGTTATAGTGCTATTACTCCACTTTCAATATCCTGTGGAATTCTGGGGTTTGCAGTTGTTGAGGCCAAAGAGCTCTCTGGGTGAAAATTCTAAATGCCCCTCCCTAAACTGCAAATCCCAAGATTTCACAGGATGTTGAAAATGGAATAATAGCACTATAACAGTGTTGTACAGAAAGGCCAGTTTTTTTGAACCTGTTGCTGTTACTCATGATGATGCCTTGCTTATTACTTTTTCACTAGTTTTTGTTACTTTTTTTGAGGGAAACAAAACTTAGAATTTCTAAGAGAATATCATAAAAACTTCTGTCAAAATCTTTAACAATGCCCTTCAAAAGTTAGAAGATAATTGCAAACTTTTCCTTTTCACCATTAAAGTAACTTTGTTCTTGTTAACATTTTCAAAAGAACTTTGTGACATATTCATTACCTCCCAAAATAATTAGTTACAGGAAAAAAGGCTGCTTATAACATTACTTTTGGCGTACGTGTATGTTGCACGGCCAGAGCTTAAAAAGGTTACTGTAGGCCTATATTTCCCCGAATCTCCTGCCGTGCCGGTGTGTGGATTCTGATGTTGTACTCCAAAAAGTAGCTTTTCTAGGAGCCAGTGTATGAGTGGCGGTTTTGCCTGTTTGAAAAGGAAGGTGAGAAGCCAAGATAATTAATAGGATTTAAGTTAGCTTTGAGTATTATGACTAGGATGATGATGAACTCCAGTTATATCCCAAAGCAATAATAAAAGCTCAACAGCAATAAAACATATTCAGGCAACCACTCTTATGTTATGAAACCAAAACTGGGATGTTGGTCTCTTATAAGTATGTGGAAATTTGGAATTCTATCACATGGAAACTCAAGTTTTGTGCAGGAGCAAATACTTTATTCCCATGAGTATTTTTTAAAAAATTATCACATCTGTTCCCTATCTACCATCTACTACATGAGGACATAGTTTTTTTTCCCCTTGCAACAACACTGTGAGATATGTTGGGAGGATTGGTACTGCAGGGCTTTTAAATAATCATGCACAAAGAAGGTGTTTCCCTTACCTTTAAACTCACTTGGTTCATATGCTGGATACAGAAGGGAGATGGGATGCCATGCCTCTTCTCCATTAACCTGCTTATTTGGCTTCACAAAATTTCATGCAGCTCTCTGCAAGTCATTTCTAGTAAGGTATGGCTACCAAGTAGCACTTACACAAAAGTCAGTGCCACAAAGTATGGTACTAAGTTACTCAGGGCAACAAATAGAGGTAATCAGTGAACTATGAACTGGTGCTCTCCACAGGCCACCCCAGTGCCCTAACTATGACTATAAATAAGGATGCAGCCACACACTTTCCTCAGTCAGAATCATCCTGGAATCAGGTAGATGGAACACTTCTCATCCCACTCCGGTTTATCAAGAACAATCATTTCCAAGTCATGAGAATTAATCATTCAGTGGCTGGAATCCGTTGGTTAACTCCAACTAGAGTAAACCGATTTGATCAGTTGCTGAATGCTGAATCAACACGAGTAAGTCCAAATGATTCCATGGAGCTAGTACAGTTGCCTACAATATGATTTATACCTATGTCATCCTGCAGTGAGACATATGAAATAATTACATTCTTACATCTGGCTGTTGCAAAATAGTAGTAGTAGTAGTAGTAGTAATAATAATAATAATAATTAATAATAATCAACAACAACAACAGCTGCCGCTTAAGAACCCAAGAAGAACTACACAGGATTTGACCACGATCCTATCTAGTTCAACAATCTGTTCTCATAGTGGCCAACTAGACTCTATTGGGAAACCCATAAGCAAGATGATAGTCGAATATCACCTTCCCACTCATGTTCCCTAGCTGCTTCTGGTCTCTGGCACTGGAGGCAATATATACCCCTTAAGATTAGTAACCATTAAAAGATGTAGATAAATTAGAATGGGTCCAGAAGAAAGTAAGGAAGATGATTGATGATACAGAAAACAAGTTCTGTGATGAAGTTGTAGTTTGAAGGCATTGGGGGTGCTTAGTTTGAAGAAGAAAAGAGGCTGCATGATGGAACTCACCTATCTGAAAAGTTGTCACTCAAAATAGTTGTCTATTATTATGAAAGATTCTTTGTAATGGAGCTAAGTTAAAGAAGGACCAATTTCAGTTGAATGTTAGGAGAAACTACTTAACAGTAAGGAAAGTTGAACAAAAAATCCAATTGCCCAGAGGTGGCTGAGCCTCCTCCTTGACACATTTCTTTAAGCAATGGTTGGATAGCCATGTTCTGGAGATGCTCCAGCTCTGGATCTCTTGCACAGAGCAGCATGTTGGATAGCAAAGTCCTTCCAATTTAGGATTCTGGGGAGGGCTTGGAAAATTTCTTTTTGGTAGTAGAATGCATAGGTACATAGGAAGATGCCTTTTATTGAGTTAGACCATTGGTCCACGGAACTTTGTAGTATCAGCATGGACAGCAGCCCTCCAGGATTTCAGACAGGATTCTTTTCTTGCCCTAGCTGGTGACCATCCATCCAGGTATGAAGCAGGTTTAACTCTGCTTAGCCTCTGAAATAAGACAAGATTGTGTGTGTGTGTGTTGAAGGTGGTATGGTAACATAGACTGCTCATGCTGGCTGGAAAATTCTGGGAGCTGTAGTTCAGAAAAATAGCTTTCCAAGCTCCAATCTCAGGAAGCATACCGTATGATATCAGTCATTTTCCTTAGTGACATACTTTACCCTTTGCAATAGAAAATGAGGAACTGAGGCCAGCTATCGGTTAGCCAATCAACAGATTACATGCTGTGTTTGGCTGCATTTGGGCTGCTTACTTTGTAAATATAAGTGTTTATTTCTGCTTTGCTTTTATACTTTTCTATTGCCAAAGGCTCACAGTATTTTATGATAATTTATTACTTTTGAGTACAACATGATTGTTGTCTCACAACAGGGGAGGAGAAAAGCATCACTTTAAAATACATCAAGGCCTTTCCCAGCAATGGTATTATTTGCCCAGAATTATTTGCTTTCAGGTACAACCCAGAAAGCCCCTTAAGTCATACGTAGAGGTTTTTGTGGGTGTACCAAGACTTTCATCTTATTTTTTTCTTAAGTGAAATCACTTCTTCTAGTACTTCATCATCAATTGCTTTTAAAAGTCCCTCAGATTTCAAATCTGGGGCACAGTGTTGCTTAGGGCAGGGTGCTGTTCACAGAAAGAAAAATCTACTGCTGTGCCTATGGAACCAGAGCCAGTGTGGCATAGTGGTTTGAGCACTGGACTATGACTCTGAAGACCAGAGTTCCAATCCCTGCTGAGCCATGGAAACCCACTGGGTGACCATGGGCAAGTTGCATCTTCTTAGATTCAGAGGAAGACAAAGGCAAATCCTCTCTGAACAAATCTTAAGGTTTTCCTTAAGTTGGAAATAACTTCAAGGCACACAACAACAAGCCAGCAGACCTAGGCCCTTTTTGCACAGCATTTTCCATGTGAAAGAGGCCTGGAGTGTTGCGCGATTGTGAGGAGGGATCCACACGATGCACTCACAATCGTGCGATACTCCAGGGGCCAACAGGCGCTGATTGTGTACTTTTTCATTTTTGGCTAGAAGCCGGAAAAGGTGAGCAATCGTGCATTGCTCGTGGGCCCTGCGCGCACTTACCTGGCGTGCGGAGCCTCCAGAGCCATGCTGGTCATGCTTCCTGCCCCAGCACAGCCTGGGAAATTCCCAGGCTGCACTGCGGAAGGAAGAGACGGGGCTCTTGCGGGAGCAGGCAGCTCATGTGGAGCCGAAGGACCCTGGACGCAAAAACCTCTTGCCCGAGGCTGCTCATGCAATCCCCGCACCCCAGCGCTGGAAGACAGTAAGTGGAAAGGGCCCAAGAGACGTTCTTTTCTATACCATTGCCTCTACAGTGCTAGTCCTATTATTAAGCAGAGAGAGCTGGCTGCCTTGGATGGCAGCTTCTGGAAAATGGCAGTGACAAAGATGTGTACCATTGAAATCTAAGCCACCTTGCTGATGTCAGTTACAGAGGAGAGCACTCTCCTGTCATCATGCTGAATTAAGAAACTGAAATTTAATGTCAATCTGGCTGTGTGTTTTTTTAAACAGTAAGTTAAGAAGAGTGTTGGCACCTTTGAGACCAGTGAGATCTTACAGGATTTATGAAAGATTATTATGGAGTGGGGGGCAAATAATTCAAGCATTTTTCTAGAGCTGAAGAATGGGTGCACATCTCTTGAAGCTTAACTTGTCAGTTAAGCTTCAATAAAGGTGCTCAGTCAGAACCCCCAATTCAGTCTTCAGATTTTCCAGATTTACAAGAGCAGCTTGAGAATTTGGCATGAAAACTAAAGAAAGTTGTTTTCAGACATAACATACGCTGTTTTTAAAAATCTATTTCAAAGCACATCAACAATATTTTAAATTTAGAGGAATTCAAGGAACAATTTGTAAGTCAGGATAGAGGAAGAAGCATATGAATGCAAATACCCCTTTTGACTGACACATGGGTCTCAGTTACCTAATATGCAGTTGTCAAAATTCTGACCCAAACATACCATCTCACAGGGACAATTACAGAATAAAAGGCAATCAATCAATTAATCTGTAGAACATTAAGTCTACTAGATTTATAAAAATTGATGTGATATCACTTATATAGTAATAATACTTGCAATTGTTCAGAGCACAGGGTAAAACCATGTAGAAGACCTGATTGTTTGATTTTCACTGAATGTGTGTCAGAGTTAACAGTATCATTATCACACATAATAATAATAAAAAAAAGTCTCAGCAGCTCCTTTCTGATCCCTAGTGTGTCCCATGACTCCTGTGTTGTATGTTGCACAGACGACTGAAGCATCTCCAGGGGACGGAGTTATGTCTTCACAGGGAAAGGGCTGGCCTACTGATGCAATTAGACAGTATTTGCCGGCAGGCAAAAAGGGTATGTAAGATTTGAATCACTATGGAACAGGTGGATATTTAAGCTCCCAGGTTTGGAAGAATAGCTGTGTGATATGCGAGACATTTTGAGAACAAACAGATGTGTGTGTGGGGGGGTTGGAACATAAAGGAATGGAGGAATGTATCCTTTAGAGACTGTGGTGGTACTTCAGAATTTGGATGGAAAATATGGAAGCAAAGCACAGTGGGGCTGAACAACTTAGGCCCTTATCATACCTTATCCCAACAGCGCATCATTCTAGTGGGATCCCAGCATTGCCATGTCTTCAGATGGATTAGGGTCTGAATGCTCTCCACTGCACCCTGTCAGCTTCTGTGAATGAGTAGTGTCAGCACACTGTTCTTCCCTCTGCAGTACACTATCAATGGCAAGCTCCTCTCCCCACCTTTTCCCTGCCCTATAATTCATAATTGGTCGGTCCTTGTGCTGTCTTGTGGAAGGAAGCGTTATCAAGTGCTTTGGCTTGTACCACATGCCAGCAGCTGACGGGATCATGGCGGGAATGAGGACCATTACCAGATTTTTTTCCATTAATGAAAAAGGGCAGGTTTCCCATGGATGGCAATGTGATAGCAGCTGATATGCAATGATGTCATGTGATGGTATGGGTCCTGGATTGGGAGCAACTCATTGCTTTGGTGGGATGACAACATTGTACCAGTAAGGACCAAAGAATATTTTAGAAGTGAACCAGTGGTCCTCAGAATTTGGGGGGGGGGTGAACTATAACTCTTAGCCACCAATATTATTGTCTGCTGCTGCTGTTGTTGGATGGTGAATTTAAATTTGACCTTTAAATCTGTCCAGCGCCTATAAATTTGACACCTTTGACTTCATAGTTTCCAGAGTCTTTTAAAACTGGAATATAAACATTGCTGCAGCTCATCATTATTTAATAAAAACATTAGTAAAGCCTTTGGTTTATTAAAAACTTAGTTGATGAAATCCTAAAACACATTTGGTGGCTTCCAAGTTATTTCCTTTCAATATATTTCGGAGTCATTTTTTAAAAGAATACTGCAGCAACAAACATTTGTTGCAGTGATGTTAATGTATTAGCTTGAGCAATGTTAACTGTTGAAATGATAACTGTAGGCCTGGATTGAGTTGGGATTAATTGTTCTTCAGTCCAAGTGTTTTCAGTGGGGAATTTTAAGAATGCTTTTGCCCATAGAATCATAGAGCTGGAAAAGACCATGATGGCCATTGTGTCCAATCCTCTGCCATGCAGGAACACACACTCAAAGCACCCCCAGCAAATGACCATCCAGACTCTGTCTAAAAACCTCCAAAGAATGTTGAAAGGCTCTTACCATCAGGAAGTTCTTCCTGATGGTTAGGTGAAATCTCTTTTTCTGTAGTTTGAATCCATTGCTCCATGTCCTAGTCTCTGGAGCAGCAGAAAACAAGCTCGCTCCATCTTCCAGCTGACATCCTTTCAAATATTTAAACATGACTATCATGTCATCTCTAAACCTTCTCTTCTTTAGGCTAAACATACCCACCTCCCTAAGCCACTCCTCATAGTGCATGGTTTCTATACGAGGTCTTTTCTGACTTGCATCTTGGGCAGGAACCAGTGCTACATTTCTTCTGGAGAAAGGGAAGAATGCAGAAGAAGGAGGAAGAGAGAAACATTCTAGACCTAGCTTTCCAACAGCTTTCAGGGCTACAGGGAAGGACAGGAAAGGGAAAGGCTCAAACATGACCTTGGATTTAGGCATCTGTTCCCCTGGTGGTGCCATGTAAATTCTCCTAGTACAGAGTAGACAAATTATAGAAAGGGTAGCAGAAAGCTATTGGCTAAGCGATGGCAGTAGTTCTTTGTATACTGATGCGAAAGTGGGAGTATCATTGTTCAAACTTCTGTACCCAAGGCAAGGGCACTAAGTTTAATCTAGCATTACCACTGGGCTATGATTTTGCAAATGTCAAAATCATTAATTTCTTATAAATCACAGACATTGAAAACTTCTTTTTATGGTTGTAGAATATTCTTTTTACACTCTGAGAAACAGCTAATGTTTCAATTCAGCTTTTAAAATTAATTGACATACTTTGACCAAGCACTTTCACAAAATAACAGTCTGTGCTTACCCAGCAGGATCTATCTGATTATTTATTTGAAGCATAATTTGGTAGACATTAAGTTACTGTTAGGTACATTTTAAATAAAAGTTTAAGACTTATTGGTTCAACTGCTTGAGTATGTTTCATTTGTGTACATTTAACGACTGTTCAAAGCAACTGAATTTTTATATTAAAGACATGAGGGATTTTTTCAATATTTATAATTGAATAAGGGAAACACACTGGGTGCTTTAATTAGCGTTCTTCATGCTTTGATGCCATTAGTGAGGATAATATTCAAGCTGTGTGCCTTTCTAAGCAGTTTGTAATGATTTAGAAATTATTTAAAATTATAATTGTAAGAAAGAGAGATAAATCTAGAATTCTGGGGTTTTTTGCCAGAGCTTTCATCCTCTAACTTGAATGCCTAATTTCCCCTCCCCCAATTATCTTTAATCTATAGATAGCATTTAAGACATATATTAATGTGGAGTTCATTCAGGTATTAAATACAAGTTCCTAAAAATTTTTGGAAAAAAAAGTAGGCTACAACTGCCAAAACTGTGTAGTCTACAACTGGCTACTTCCCACAAGAAACACTATGGCCCATCTGAAAACACTCCTATGTTCTGAAAGCTGAAATAGATGAACATTGCTATTAAAACCATTTGGATTAATAGTAAAGTTTTAAAAGTAATATTCTCTTACGCCTGCTTTGTGATAATCTATGTCAAAATAATTTTTGGGCTCAGTAAGTGCTCTGAACATGGATCGGTTAAATGCCTTAATGCTTTCAGGGCTTTTTATCTTCAAAGTGACTTTATGAAGATGAATTAATTCTAAATAGCAGTCCTGAGAGGTAAATTAATTTCATTACCCCAGACGAAGAGCGGAGGAACAAAATTCAAGGCATTTGCCTATGGTCATGTAAGGATGTTGTCATTTCTAAGTCTACAGTTCTCTAGTTCGATTCCCCAAACTGCTAATAGCAATATGACTAATCTTTTCTGTAGTCTCTTTGTAGCCCCCTCCCCTTTCCTTAATGAGCATGTGTGCTTCGTAGCCCTCAGCTCCATCTTCCTCTTCTGTTTTGGCTGATTGCAAAACTCACTTAGTAGGACACAGTTAACTTTCAGATCACATCTTATTCTGACAACAGTTAATTCATCACATCTTCCATTAACCTTGGGCATAAGACATTCTTGCTCCTGACAGTTGCATCTGGAACATGCTGGGGCAGTAAGTGTACATGCACATATGCATATGTGTACACATGCACAGGCAATTTTTACCAGTCTGGGCATTTTTCCACCAAACATACAAACTATAATGTGGCAACTAAACTCCAGTACAACAGGTTTCAGACATGAAAAGCACAGCTCAAGATTCTTAAAAAGCAGGATATTTAATATGTAAATACTTGCAAAGGCCCTTATCTATATTTATTGGTTTGAGACAAAAATGCTTTTCCTTGCTAAACTAAAGAAATCTTTCTTCTCAATCCCCATCTGCAGCCTGGAGATGCTCTTTGGAGCTGCTCTCCAATGAGACTGTGGTGTAAACGTGAATGGAACGTAAACACATATGGCCTATGAGGTGTTAGAGTCTGCACCTCTGGCTTAGCCAGTTTTCTCAAGTGTGGCACTCACTGTATGAGGAGGCTATGCTGGAAACATTTCAGACTGCTCACACAGTTCATCAGGTCTGACCAGAGCCTGGAATTAAGTTGTTTTAAAAAATTATTTGTTATGCATAATTCATTATATTGTAAATATTTTAAATTGTTTTAATGACATTAAGGCCATTTTCTCCCTACACTGTTATAGTTCTGTTATTCTGCCTTCAACATCCTGTGGAATTCTGGGGTTTGTAGTTTACTGAGGCCCAATAGCTTTCTGGCTGAGAATTCTAAATGCCCCCCCTAAACTGCAAATCCCAGAATTCCATAGGATGTTGAAAGTGGAATAATAGCAATATAACAGTGAAGTGTAGAAATGGTATAAGACTTTGGCCCAATCTGCACTATATTGTTATAGTGCTATTATTCTGCTTTCAACATCCTATGGAATCCTGGGTTTGGTAATTTACTGAGGTCAAAGAGCTCTCTGGCTGAGAATTTTAAATGCTCCTTCTAAACTGCAAACCCCAGGATTCCATAGGATGTTGAAAGTGGAATAATAGCACTATAACAGCATAGTGTGGAAATGGCCTTTAAGTACTAAGTAACAGTTGAGGAACAATAGGCAGAAGGAGGAACAGGAAGAAAGCACTATACTAAACAGGGACATGGATCCCAGGGACTATGGGGGTGACTGCTTGGCATTTTCAGGCCCCCAAATATATGTAAATTTCTAATACACCTCCAGCCAGCCCGCTCCCACTTACCATACTGCTTTGTCTGGCTGCAGATATGAATAAGACTGCCAAAAAAGTAAGGGGGATTAAACAAAGGGAACTTTAAAAAAGAAAGAGACACCAAGTTGATCCTCCACTTCTTCAAAATAGCAAGGCCTTTCTTTAGTGTGGTTCAGATTGTATAATGACTGGTACCAACTAAACAGTTTTCAAAAATAGTCAACAAGGTTTGCAAGAGTCTTCCTTAGGTTGGAGGCAAGGAGAAACGAAACTGTTCAAAAGGGAAGGGGTGTCATGTGCTGGATAATCCACACTCCATAAACTTTACTCTGAGGTAGACAGCAGCTTTGCTTGTAGAAATGAATGCAAAACAGCACATTTCTTTTGAAGTTGCTGAGACTAAAGCATATATTGAGTTCATACCTTTTATATATACAATTCCAAAATTTAGGTGCACAAAGCTGTGATTGGTGAGATCCAAACATCACATCACTTCTCAGACCTAGATCACTTCTCAGACAGTTCCCAGGCCTATGCCTGTTTCCCACTTCTTGCCATCCTTGACCGGTTTGACCGGAGAACATACTTCCTGCCCCTTATCTTGCAGGCAATATGTTCCCAAAACACAAACCTCTTCCAACTACACTTTATTTTCACCCCTCTCTAATTTTCTATGTAGCAACAGCCAATAAAGCAGTTAGGCATTGATATCTTGTAATGATCCAGGCAGGCTCCAGTACAGATACATAATTGCAATAATCAATTATCATAGGATACTTTGTAGCAGTTACAGATAAACTTGCTGGAGCTCTACAGCTTCTATTTCCACAATGGGTAAAATACATTATTTCAATATACATTCAGCAGACCCAGGGCAGGAGACACACACTGGGCCCACGGTAATAAAGCACCAATGTGGATAATGGTACACATAGAAAATGTTAATTTCAAAGCAAAAATGGAAGATTTTTTATCATAACGTGACGCTGTATGCATTGGAAGAGATCATGGTAATAGGGTGTATACCTGGCCCTCCTCAAAAGAGGATGAAGGGCAGAAGACCATGCTGAAAAAATAGTTATAGACTATTTACAGCAGTATCATGGTAGCAACCCTCAACTATTAGAAAGAGTTTTTATCAAAACAAACAAACAAAAGAGAGGCCTCAGAAGTTTGTAAACATAAATTTTCCTACTTGGGTAATTGGTTTTGCAGAAACAGAAGTTAGAAGTTATGAAAGTAATTTGATTTTTATTAAATTTTCTGCTAAACAGGATCAAGAACAGAGAGGAGACTCTTGGAGCCTCTGAGGAAGATTTTCTATTCCCAACTGCAGATTGTACTAGTCCCTCTGGTCATTTCCACTTTTTTTAAAAAAATTCCAGTTTCAAGACAACAGATTTAGGGCAAAAGTCTGGGAAGGCTAGGAGAATTGCATTCCTTGAAGGCACTATGAGGCAAGGTTCTCCAAAAATTGAGAGCATGATGGGAACTGTAAAAACATATTTCAGGGTTGTACATGGTCTGTATGATTCCAATCTCTGCTCTAAAGTAATCACCTGGGGAATCATCATTAGTCAATAAAAAAAACAGACTTAGTATTAGGGATGGGACGAATCCAGAACCTTCCGAATCCCTGGAAGGTTCTGGGAATCCACAAATCTCACAAATCTCGAATCTTTTGAATCCTTTTTTTAAAAAAAGAATTTAAAAAGCAAGGGAAAGAAAGATAATCTTGGGAAAGACACAGCCTTAGCAAAAGCCTAGGCAAAGGCAAACCTCCCTCTGAAGAAATCTGGCCAAGACAATTGTCCTAGTTTTGCCTCAGGATCTCCCCAGATTGAAAATGACATGAAGGCCCTTTCTACATAGGCAGGAAAGTGTGGATTAATCCCACATTTTCCTGCTTATGTAAGCAGGGCCACATACTACAGTAGAGAGATAATCCAGATCAAAACTGGCTTTTCTTTGCATAGCTCCTTCTGCATCCTGGGGTTTGTAGTTTGATGATGCACCAGCAGACTTTGTCAGAGAAGGCTGTGACCCCTTGTAAAATGGAAAACCCCAGAATTGTGTCTGAAAGAGGTTTGCAAGGGAGCTATGAAAAGGAATGTTTCAGCTGTCCTTGAAATCTCAAGCCTGTAGCTTCCAGTCAAGTACTGAACTTGAAATGTTCAATTTGAATATCTTAGAATACAACCCCGGCTGTAATTTCTGAAATTGTTAGCAAAAGCCATTATTACTCCAAGGGAAAAACTCACCTATTTACTATCTTCCCTTGTATGTCTGATCTCCCAGGTTTTCAGGCCTCCTGGCCTCCCTGGTTTTCAGGTGTCCCAGTCTCCCTGGTCTTCAGGTGTCCGGGTCTCCAACAATCTATTTGGTTGGCGGATTCAAAAGATTCGGCTTGTCTATTTTGGCACAGGGATTCAGATTCGGGAATCTCAAATCCTTACCCAGGATTCGAGGATTCAAGGATTTGGTTGGCCCTTCCCTACTTAGTATGGTTTCCCACATGAGGAATGGCCATTTTGTTACTATGGTTCAGACATATCCGGTGATAGCACTAGATATCTCTTGATATCAAACTTATTTGGCCTTCACTTGACCTTTTTCTGTCACCCTGCTCCACGTGTTTGCGAGGCCACCGGACAAGCACGTAAACAGGCATGGCCAGTTAATGGTTGGACATTCCAATCCCCACGTAGGCAGGCAGATTAACGTCACTCCGTTGCTTCAAGGACCTCTTTTGCAGACACACCTTGCTTATGCGTGACTTTACACAAAGATGCTCGGCCTTGAGCCGGCACTCTCGCAATGATAAGCCATTTGCATACTGGCTACTCTATTGTTAAATCTGTGCTAAGCTGATCACGTAAAACTTGACCTTTCCCAAAGCTTTGTCCCGCTCCAAACTCGCATTGTTCTCACTGAGTATGGCATGGCCTGTAGGCACAATCCACCCTATAAAAAGCAATCCTCCGCTTTTCTCCAGGACTACGAGATAAGATGTTGTATCACCCATTTCCCCCGAAAACTCTCATTTCTAATTTCTAGTTAGCTGTGCGCTTATGTTGTCTTTTCTGTTGTTTGTCCTTTAATAAAGATATCATTTTTACTATTTTAAACTTGTCTGACCGCTCCTCTGACCTGATCCCGTAGACATTGGGTTACAAGATCCCTGTTAAGTTACCCTGCCTCTAGCTAGCTTAAGAGAGTGCTCGGGTTAATTTCCCCATCTAGCATTTGTATTTGTTTATTTGGGCATCCCTCCCGGGACCCCCAGAGAACAGGGTAACAATCTGGAATCTTTTAGATGCACTCAGACTATAGTAATGTTAGTAATTTGCAGAACTGAACTTCACACGGATTAACATGTGTTTGCTTAGGAATTCTTTGGATGACAAAGAACCATTCCATGTATAGTCAGACTTTGGATGATTTTCCTCTTAGAACACAGGCTGGGAGTGAGGTAGCTTTCTGCAAATGCAAAATCCCACTTGCAGTAAACATGTGAATTGGTTGCTGTAGAGGTTACTATAAAAGAAATCAGGGATGGAAACTGTTTACCAGTTATGCAGGATTTTGCTAAATTATGCTAAAATAACAAAAGTTATTTACAAAGTACTACAGCCAATTCAAACATTTTGTCTCCAGTTTTTCTGCACTCTCTCAAAACAAAAACCTAGTGTGAGTAATTCTGATACACTGTCAAGGTGTAAGTGGTATAATTAATGCAAGTATAGTTCACTTTTATAATGCTATATATGACTGCAATTAAAGACCTTTTCTTGTGGATATTTGTACCAGCTGAAGAAGCAACGCAGGCAAAATGTCTTGGCTGAGAGTGATGAACCAGAAGATCTGACAGGTAAATAGAAAGGAGGATACCCTGTAATGTTACAAAAATGTACAGATACTGAGAAATGTAAGTCCTGGGTCCTACCTGGCCCTGTGCAATCCAAGACACCATGGAATCTAGTGTGAAGTTTCAAGGGATTGCAGGCATGTCTTTCTTAGACTTAAGTGGTGCAAACACTTGGTTAGAACAAGCCTGGCCTTAAAAAAAAAATGATGCATCACATAACTTTAAAACTATTAATAGGTGTAGCATAAGTAGCTTGTAAAAGCAATTCCTTGCAGTCTGAGAACCATAATGCTGATATAGTGTAGAACAAGGATGGAAATCCTTGGAATGTTTGGCACAATAGTTCCCACAGTCCCTTACCATTGCCCATGCTGGGCTTTAGGGAATTGAAATCCAAAACACCTGAAGAGCCAAAGTTTTCCCATTCTTGTTGCTAAGGATGCAATAACAGATGTGGATTGCTTTGAAGACCGAACATTCAACAACATCTTTTTCCTTAGTTCTCTTGATACATTTGGGGTCTTATTTTCAAAACAGGTTAATTTTTTTCTCAAATTATAGATGTTACATATGGTGAGCATGGCAAACCTTGGCTGTCATTCTGTGAATTAGTCCCAAATAGGGTAGACTCCTTCAATCAATTGTTGAATGGTGACTCAACACAGAAAAATCTAATGGCTTTATTGGGTCTATTCTAGTCAGGAATAACAAAATCTAGACCCTTATTTATTTGCCATGCACTGTGCTGAATGGTGCATAGAAAGTCAATCCTTCGGAATTCAAGTCAAAAATGTGAATCATCCTTGAAACAGCACAGCTTTGAGCCCTGCATTCCTGTCTACTAAAAATAGAGGTAGAATTAAAGCACCACTGCATTTTTAGTGTTCCCATAAATTTGTGTCAGCTATGTCTCTGAATATAACTAGTGTAAAGCCATTACCAAAAGGAAGAAAACATGGCCATTTTTTCACCCCAAGTGATGGGCACGTTTGAAATTTAATCTAATACGCACAACAATATGAATAAACAAGGCACAAATTAACAGAATTTACTATTTAAACAGAAGCCATTACAAATATCTGATGTTCTGAAGATGAAGGGAGGGGAAGAAAGAAAAATTTCCCATCTAGTATGAATTTATAGCCTGCAAGAAGGAGCTTCCCTCAAAAGAAGGGGCTTTTCAATAGTAATAAAGAGTTCTCTCCTTCCTAGTTTTTAGTTCAAGGTTCAGTGTTTCTAAGCAACTGCACAATCATCAGAATAATGCAGAATGGCTTTTTGATGATGGAAGACAGAATGTTCACGGATGTGGTTGGCTGTAGAGAAAAATACAGCAACCACGTACTCCAAGTTCCTGTCCTCCCACTCCTGTATGCAGGAGTGGCTAAGAGCAGCCAGAAAATGTTTCTGCTTTGGAGAAGGCTATTTTTTTAAAAAAGTGAAACAGGGTTTCATTTTGTTCATTCTTGGAACAGTTACGCAAGAAGATACCACACATATTCACATATATAAGAAAGGATTGCACCATAGATATGCTACAAAATGGTATTCAGTGTTTGGATATAATTTTAAACTTTCTGAAAGATCTCAACCTATTTAATCAGTAGAAAACTTCTGTGGAAAGTATCAGCGTGGCCATTGTGATCATCGGCACCATTTCCTGTCATTGTGGGGTAACTCTGGAGAAGATATTTCACAATGTATGTTTTCCTGTTACAAATACTTTTCTAAAGCAGTCTTTTCCAACATGTATTTTTTTCATACTGGAGTGGGTGTAGTAAGACCACAGGCCATATGTTGTCCTTGCACCCCACTGCTGTGGCCCTACACAACCATCTAGTCTCCCAAATATATATCTATTTAAAAAAAATCAGTTCAATTTTTGGGCTTTTTTTGCTCTGAAATCATGCAGAAAGTTCCTCCAAACACACGACGGCACATACAGAGACCTCCTACTCCACACATACAAGCACCATAGAACTCTGTACACCTGTAAATACATCCATTTTCCTCTGCAGTCTCTCTCAAAATGCTGGCAGAAAGACATATGATATCATTACCTGTTGCCATTTTGAGAAAGACTTCAAAGAAAAGTGGAGATATATGGGCTTGCCATGCCTGGAGTGTGTGTGGGCCTCAGGGGTCCCTGGTCCCCACACAGTTGCCAACCCCTGCTCTCATCTCTGACCATGCTGGATATCAGGGACGCAGATAATATGTACAGATGTTCTCCTTGATGAGCAAGGATATCACAACATGTCAAGATATCCTAATAAAAACATCAATGCAATTTTTCATTATTGTGTGAGACTGAAAAGACCAGCACTTTTTAAATTATCAGATAAAGGTCAATGGTGTAGTGGTTTGAGTGTTGGATATGACTTTGGGAACTAAGGTTTGATCCTCCACTTGGCCATGGAAACTCACTGGGTGACCATGGGCACATTACACATTCTCAGCTCCAGAAAACCCAGTGATAGGTTTGCCTTTGCCAACTATAAGTCCGCTATGACTTGAAGGCACATAACAATAACAATGGTCAGGGGTGATGGGAGTTGTGCTTCAATAATATTTGGAGTGCTACAGCCAGCAAAGGTTCCCTATAAACTGTCAGATTTTTCTGTTCTCATTCCTTCACGTGGGAGAAAATGCACTAGCCTAAAGCTGACTATATGATAAGGACTATTTATTTATTTGGTTAGAGGGAGCCACTCTTTAGCTGTGGAATCTGTCTTCTAACAAAACTATGTCAGCATAACTAAAGTATTGCTTGACATATTTGGTTTTTTTTACTGTGATCATTGTGATGACAATGCTGTGGGGAAGGAGGAAATGATTCACCTGCCTGCTTTCCCCTAGTTTTGAATTTTGCTCTGTTTTCCCTGTTAAATTGGAATGGCCTTCCCCAGATTATCATCATAATATGAGAGATTTTATTGTCGTCCTTATTTTCAAAGCTTCCAATTAATGTTCCTCCATTCCCTTAAAGCTTTCCAAGCTTTATCAAAGCTTAGAGGTAACAGTTTACTTCCTTTGAATAATGAGGAAGTGACAAAGTTGCATTTCAAAAGTTAACACAATGCATGAGAATGAAATGACTTTATTAAAAAATGGAAAAATTCACATCAAACCACTTATTAAATACCTTCAAGGAGAAACTTTAACATTAACTAGAAAACATTCATTAAATTGATAAAGTTCCCTTTTGAGGGTATTTTGTAGATAGTTTGATGTAGATTTTTCCAATTTTTTGCCACCCATAATCATAAAGAGTAAAAAAGTATATAAAAAAGAATGAAAAGTAATATCAAACAGATCAAGCAACACAAGCTCTCAATTTTGACATGCACTGCATTCAGTAACAAAAAGAAATGACTTTTGAAACTGTAACAATTAACAGCAATAAATTACAGTTTCATCTTTTTATATGCTTTATTAAAAATACACAACACATACAAACAAAACAAGAAAACAACAAATTACAACCACAAACAAATGCAAAGGAAAAGAAAAGAAAAAAAGAAAAGAAAAATACAATATTAACAAATACTGCTAACTCTAAAGGCTAAAACTAAACACTAATTCTAGATACTGACACAAATTACTAAATAAGATAATTGGTGACAATAAGACAAGCAAATATTAAAATAAAGGTAGTTTCCCACTTTTCTAACACAGACTATTTTATATATATATATATATATATATATGTGTGTGTGTGTGTGTGTGTGTGTGTGTGTGTATAAATATAAAACTTTCCTAACTACAGATATCATTGTAACGCTTCTACTGCTAAAAAATACTAGTTATCAAATCCTAATTATGGTAATTTCTTTTTTTTGCAGAAGCTTGTTAATAATTCCCAATTTTTCATGAAAGGTGCTACTGTATTTTTCTCTTATCAATATTGTCAATTTATCTGTTTTGGCTAAGTCCTATAACTTTATGAACCAATTTTCTTTAATTGGAATTTCTGTATTCTTCCATTTCTGTGCATATAGTAGTCTTCCAGCTGTAGCCATATATCTTAATATCTTGCTTCTTTATCTTTCAGAGCTTTGTACCTTGTACCATCTGGGCAAGTGTTCTGCATAGTGACTCCTAGGGTTTCTACTTTAAGGTTTCTTGTCACTATTAACAGAGGTGGAGGGATGGGGGAGAGGCGGGCAATGTGTCTTGGATGGCACTTTTTTGGGGGGGTGCTCCCACTCCTTGCCTGCCCCCCATGCACTATTGCCTGCCCCCCTATGCCATTGCCCCTCCCCTCCCCCCACCTCTCCCTTGCTCATGCCAAGCTCTGCTACTGACTATTAACTGACCATTTAAGGATGCCAGAGGCTACATTGGGGTTTTCTCAATGCAAAGTATTACCCATCCCTTGAATAAGAAGTTTAAAAAGTCTTTGAATGACTTCAGGGCAGATTGCTATGAAATGAAAAGACCAGTTCATTTTCATTCCTTTTACATGATTTATTGTTCAGTTTATAATCGATGAGGTAGTTATGACAAATGGATTTTTCTTTTTTTTTACATTTGAACTGCTCATTTTACATACTGAAATCTGAAATCTATAGGGACATTGTAAGTGATGAGTAAGAAGAATATGTTGTACTTCATGCCGAGTATGGCTACAATGACCCATACTTCCCTAAACAAATATTCATGTTCATTATTATCATAACCTGTGTGAAAGGAACCTGCAGGCTTTTTGGAATAGACTCTTTGAGTTCTACACCTGCACAAACTTCAAAGATTTAATTTTTTTTTCATTTGCCTTAAGGAATTGTAAACAAGCTAGGCACTGCTTGGTTACTTCGTACTTGGTTAGAAGCAAAACACAGGCTCTTGAACAAATCTCAGCTGCTGAGCTGAATCCTCAGAAGAATGCATGGATGAACATAATGATTCAGACAACTATTTCAAAGTTGATGCAAGCAAACATCATGAGTTTTCCTCCATTGTTACACAGTAATACATATTTACAATAAGAATGGAAAAGTATCTGAATCACTTTCTGCTGAAGCATCATTATGATCACTAGATCATTGCTCTAGAAACATTTTCAAAAGTTAGGAAAATTACATTTTTGGACTACAGTGTTCAGAACCTCCCAGCAAAAAGTCTTCCAAAGTCCCTCAAAAGGACTTTCCCAAGTCCTGCATTTAATAAATGCTGTACTTTCCAGCAGTTACTTTTTAACATAGGCTCATCTGGAGGCCATAATAGTGTGAGGCCAGGCTACTCCTTACATTAGGCTGCTGCTAATACAGTCACAGCCATCCCTTCTTCCATCCATTTCTCTTGTATCTGAACCAGACAGCATCTTTCCATGGGGGAATCAGGCTTAGGAACATCAGTAGCTGTTCCCTGTACTATACTGAGAGTAACTAACTCAGATGACCTTCCAGTGCTTTGAGGAAAAGCCTCATAATACAGACTCAATGATTAGCAAATAAGTTGAATTTTATGTAGGAACTCCTCTTCAGTGGTGGTTTAACATCAACACAAGGAGAAAGGAACATTTAATCTCCCTCCACATGTGCAGCTAGGAGCAGCACAATGAAATCACATAGCTAGTCAGTGTGAACTGTGTTGTTGTTCACACGCATAGTCTGGCTCTCCTGTTTCTTCCTCCCACATTTTTTTTCAGTGGGGGAGAAACTGGACAAACCAGACCTCTGCATGATGATGGTATCATCATCCCCACTACAATTATTTCGTTGGACCCTTATCATAGAACTACAAGGGTGCTCCTTATTATATGGAATAAGGCTCAGATATTGGTTGTCCATATTATCCTAGACATGAGAGAAGGGAATAAATAGTGAACCCCTGTGCTCCTTTGGAAATCTGTAAGGAATTCTCAGTTCTCCATTCATATTTTCCAAAGTAAGTAGTTTGATCAGGAATGTCTTCCAGCTCCCAGTGGTTTAATAATAGCAATATCAGTGAGTTTTGGCCCTTTCTAAAATAGGCTTTTGAAGTCAAGAAAGCATGGAAAAAAGAAGTAAATTTGTGCTATGAAAAGATGGGTGTGTGAGCTTCAGTTTCAGGACTGACCTTGTTCCACAATTCTATTAGTGTGCATAGACTTCACAGTTATAGCAGTTTGATACTACTTTATCTGTTGTGGTTTCACTTCTTAGGAATCATGGCACTTGTAATTTGGTGATGTACTTACAATTCTTTCCTATTTTTAATCCGTTCTGCTGAAGTGCAGCACTAGAACTCTCAATCAGAGAAGTTTATGTCTGTCACTAAATCACAGAATTTTGTGGGATGAAGCCATGGCAGTTAAAGTGGTACCAAACTGCCTTAACTTTGTAGCAGAGATACACAATATAGCTGTCATTCTGTTAGTGAGATTTATATGTATAAGTTGTGCTGTACATGAGGGGCAAATTATATGTGACATAGCACAATGGATGACAATGGTGGAAGCATTATGCTGTATGCATAATGCTGACAATGGTGGAAGCAGCATTATGCATACAGCAGTATTGTGTGTTGAGAAACACTGCACACTGTGCATGGTAGTTGCATGTTGTACATTGAGGTTGCACATTATTTGTGCACACAGCACCTGGTCATTGGCATGTGTTATACAAGACTGATATTCTCCATAGGAGTTATCTCAGCATGCAAATATTTATGCAATGCTGAGAGAATGTTGGATGGTACCCTTTGTCTGTCTTCCTGAATGACCAGTTTGCTCATGGTTTCATTTACCGAATCTAACAATTATAACTGAAATCAAAAGAATCACTACAAGCTTGAATTATGGCCAGGCTTAAACAATTCTCTTATTTGGTGCTTCTTTGATATTTTATATAGCATGATGCCTTCCTGATGTTTTGGACTACAATTTCTAGCATTCTAGGCAGCACAGCTTCTGGCACCCTGATAATAATTGTATATCTGACTAGGGAGTTTTGAGAGTTGTAATGATCTCCCAACACACGTAGAGAATACCAGGTAGTAAATGTCCTAGTCCATAGTTGTCCACTACTGACCATAGCTGTGTGCAACCTTGATGTACACAGGACATTTTTCTGTTTATCTGTTTATTTTACAGGTAACGAAAGAGCCAGTATGGTTTATTGGTTATAGTGGTATGGCAGTACCAGGAAACCCTGATTTAAATCTCTATTCAGCCATGAAGCTGTTACCATAGTTTCTAGCCTGGACTTGTGGGATATCAGATATTGTTTAATATCAATAATTTGGCCTTCTTCACCCATTCCTCTCCATGTGCTTGCGAGGTCCCCAGACAAGCACACACACAGGCACGGCCAATAATAGCTGAACCATTCAAAAGTGATCCAGTATAGCCAGACTGCCGCTTTAGGAGACCTCAAGGCAAGTACCCTCTTTAAGATCCATTATGTATGCACACTACTTATGAAAGACTCCCTGCCCCGTGCAGGCAGCTTGACGGGCCGAATACTCAACTGTCAAACACTCCACGTTTGCATACTGTCTACTCTGTCAACAACGCTATCATAACTCAATCATGTAAAATACTGACCTTTCGGAGGCTTTGTCTCCAGCCCGAAACCTATTGTTATCCCCGGGAATGGACTAGCCTATGGGCACATTTTCCAATATAAGACCCCCTGACTTTGAGCGCTTCTTCAGATCGCTCCTGGCTTCCATCCCACCTTGCTGTCGCTTTGTTCGGTGAGCCTTCCCCCTCAGGTCCTCATGCTGAGAATCTTTACTCCTACGAACTTTTCTTCAGACTACCCAGGCTTCAGGACAGGTGCAGTATTTCCCATACAAAACCTCCTCTCAAAACCCTCTATCCAACTCCTACCTTTATTTCAATAGTTCTCTGTGTGTGTGTGTTTGCATACGCGTGTTTGACTGTGTTGTACATCAATAAAGAAATTATTATTATTTACTTCTGTTTGCTCCTTGACTCGGCCTGACCCCATAGACATTGGGTTCAAGATCTCGCTAGGTTGCCCTGCCTCTCTTATTGCTAGCTTGTGCTCTGCTAATTCCCATTCCCCATTGTGAGCACATTGAGGTGTCCCTCCTGGGACCTCAGAAATCAGGGTAACAAAGCTCTCTGGGTGACCTTGAACTGATGGCTATTTCATAGTCTGGTCTACCTTACAGAATTGTTGTGCAGATAAAATGGGTACTCATGGTGAAGGGAACCATATGCTCTGCCCTGAGTTCCTTGGAGGAATCCAGGCAGATGGTGTGTTTGGGGGGACATGAGGGATGACTTCTGAGAGCCATATCTTTTAATGCACAAAGAACAGTTCTCTGTTTGAACAGTTGGGCGGTCCAAGTCCAATTTGAAGATAAAGAACCATAAGTAGGATGAATAGGGCTTCAATGTTGTCCATCATCTCTTAGCATCTGGACAACAGTGCTGTCATAACAATCATACATTCAGTCTTCTTTCTCACATATGTGAGGGTTGTTGCTGTGTGCCTCCAAGTCATTTCTGACTTCATGGTGAATGTAAGGTGAACCTATTATGGGATTTTCTTGACAAGATTTGTTGGGGGGGTGTTTTACCTTTCTTTTAGGCTGAGAGAGTGTGACTTGCCCATGGAGATCCAGGGGGCTTCCATAGCTGAGCAAGGATTCAAACTCTGGTCTCCAGAGCCATAGCCCAACGCTCAAACTACTACATGCTGGCTTTGTTAGTGAATATGAGGAATATCCTGAGTGACAGGACTTCTATTTAAAATATTATATTTTTCTAACTTTGTACCTATGCATATAACTTAGAATATGCACATTTTTTGCAGATTTGTCACCTCATTTGTCCTCTTTTTCAGTGATGTATTTTCTTTGTTTTTGTGATGTTGCTGTACCTTTGAGAAACAGCTCAGATGTAGATTAACTATATAGGTATTCCAATGTCTCATGTTACTTGCAGCATATGAAAGTTCCTACTTAACCCCCCCCCAAAAAAATTGCTGAACAACCTGAGAGTTGACAATACCACAGCTTGACTACCTTTTTCACATATAAAGGGTTTCATATAAAATGATGGTACATTAAAGACCATCCCACAACCACAGAGACTCTCTCTCCTTCTGTGATACTGTGCTTTGAAGAGAATTGTACATCTTTGACAAAGGACTTCAGTTTTCAAAAGAATATTACTGCTTTGTCCTAAAGTGATTCCTCTATGAATGTATTATAGAAAAACAAACACCCCAGAGAAGCTATAGAGGGTGTCTTGTTTAAGATCTCTTTTTCTCCTCTACATCAGTGGTTAACGGGTTTGACAAGTCTTTCAGAGTTAACTGTACCATTCTTGAGGTATTTCTAAATGTTGTATCCAGGTGGAAAGCTGTTAAACTGCATATTGGGGATTCATGATTGCAAGAAAAACTTTAAAATGTGCCTGGTCATATAATGTCTTATATGAGTGACCAGGTTGAGTTTGAAGGTACTGGTACTAGGTCTGTTCACAGCACCTTTGATCTCATTAGAAGCTTAATTTAGCAATAAATATCTGGGCATAACACAGTCTAGATTGGTCTAGACTCAATCTAATCAGATCTCAACTCCAAATCTGAATCAATATTTGGAAATCCAGATAAGCCAGTCATCTTCTGTTGACATACATTAAGAAACTGGAATGGATAAAGCTCTTCAACAAATTCCCACATGTCTGTGTAAGGAATGATGGGATTAAACACAATGAAAAGGCAGAACTACTCAATGCATATTTTGCTTCAGTTTTTCCCTAAAAAGAGAATTGTGTGTTTCTGTGCAGCAGCAGAAGCCTTGCCAAGGGATGTGAATTGCAAATGAAGGCTGATAGCAAATCACCTAACTAACCTACACGAATTCAGATCTACAAGACTAGATGAACTACGTCTCTAAGTACTGAAAGAACTTGCTGATGTACTCTCTGAACCACTTGCCATCACTTTTGAAAAATCATGGAGAACTGGCAAGGTGCCAAAGGACCAGAGAAAGGCAAAAACTGTCCCTCTCATCAGAAAAGATTTTTTAAAAAAAGATCCAGGAAACTACAGACTAGCCAATCTGAGCTCAATACCAGGAAAAAGATTAGAACAGATTATAAAGCAGTAGTGATCAGTAGGAAACAGCATGGGTCTGTCAAGAACAAATCTTGCCAAACTGATCTTATATCTTTTTTCAATCAGGTCACTAGTTTAGCAGATGGTGGAAATGCTGTGGATGTCATTTATCTGGATTTCAGCAAAGCATTTGAAAAGGTCTTTCATAATATTTTGATTAGTTAATTGATAAAATATGGAATAGGCAGGCACATAAGCAAATGGGTCCATAATTGGATGGAAAACCTGCTTGAAGAGTCATCATCAATGGCCGTGCTACAAACTGGAAGGAGGTCTTCAGTGGAGTGCCTCAGGGTTTATCCTAGGGCCATTACTCTTCAATATTTTTATAACTGAGTTTGATTATGGGAATCTTTATCAAGTCTGCAGATAACACAAAACTGGAGGGGTGGCTAACACATTCAAAGATAGGAACAGAATTCAAAGGGAACTAGATAAACTAGGAAATTGGTAAGAAATAAAGAAAATGATATTCAGTAGAGACAAATACAAAATTCTACAGTTAGGACACAAAATCCAAATGCACAGGTATAGAATCAGCTTAGCAGTAGTAGATGTGAAAAGGACCTTGGAGTTATTGCTGATTATAAGTTGATTGTAAGCCAGCAGTGTGCTGCTTCAGCAAAGATGGTGGGTGCTGTTTTTACTTGCATTAACAGAAGCATGGGCCATTTCCATGCTACACTATTCTAGTATTATTATTCCATTTTCAGCATCCCATGGAATCCTGGGGTTTGTAGGTTAGAGAGGGACATTTAGAATTCTCAGGCAGAGAACTCTTTGGCCTCAGTAAACTACAAACCCCAGATTCCACAGGATGTTGACAGTGGAAATGGAATAACAGTGTAGGGTGGAAATGGCCATAGGTTCCAAGTTGAGAGAAGTAATAGTCCTGCTATACTCTGTGCTGGTCAGGCTTCATCTGGAGTACTGTACAAGCCAGCTAGACACTTACGATCTGCTGGGGGAAGCTTTCTCTCTGTCCCCCCACCATCCCAGGCTCACCTGGTGAGGACATGAGAGAGAGCCTTCTCAGTGGCTGCTCCCACCCTGTGGAACGCTCCTCCACAGGAGGTCCCCCTCTCTGCTCTCCTTTCACCGATAGGCAAAAACTTTTCTCTTTAAAAAGGCTTTCACATAAGCCAGGCAGCTTTATTTATTAACTGTTGTATTCGAATAACCTTTTAAGTGTTTATATGATTTTATATTTGTTTAATGTTTTTAACTGTTTTGAATGCTTTGACTGTTTTGAATGGTTTTTAATGTGTATTTATTGTTGGAAGCCACCTTGGGTCCCAATTCCAAGAGAAAGGTGGCCTAGAAATACAATAACTAACTAACTAACTGTGTTCAGTGCTAGGTGTCTCAGTTTAAGAAGAAGAGACAAATTAGAGCAGGTTCGTAGAGCAACAAGGATGATAAGATGTATGAGGACAAGTTGAAGAAACTGGGCATGTTCAACCTAGTGAAGAGAAGACTGAGGGGTAGCATGATTAACCTCTTTAAATACATCAAGGGCTTTCACATGGAGGAAGGGTCAGCCTGTTCTCTGCCGTCCCAGAGGGGAGGGCCAGGTCTAATGGTTTTCACGTCTAGTGGAGAATAGATTTCAATTGAACATTAGAAGGAGCTTCTTGACAATAAGAGCAGTTCAGCAGCGGGACCAATTGCTCAGAGAGGTGGTGGGTTTTCCTCTGGACACTTCAAAAAGCAGCTAGACAGTTGATTGCTGGAGATGCTTTAGCTGGAGATCCTGCTTTGAGCAGGCAGTTGGACTCAATAGCTCATGAGGTCACTTCCAACCTTGTGATTCTGTGACTCTATGGCTATGACCCTAATCCAACCAAGTTTCAGCTTTAGGCCTTTTTGGCCTAGGCACTAATAATATTCCTATTTTCAAGAGAAAAATATTTTTTTAAAAAATAACAACAAAAACCATTGTTGACTGCTCAGTCCTGGCAATTAGTGCTGCTTTTGCGCAGACACTGTCCACCAAGTATTGGGGAAATTTCTTAACAGCATCTAGAATAGAGGTGGGGAAAGTACGCACTGCATTTTGCCCTAACCTCATTTTTTTGGTCTCCAGGTCACAACAGCCCCAAGAATATAAAATATCTTAGGCCCAAATCTCCCCAAACCATATAAAAATTGCTTGAGAAATGCAGCAATTTTGTTTCCCACACATCATGACCTTCAGAAATGCCACAAATATCCCCCCCCTAAAAAAGCTAGCAGATAATTAGCCAAAACTGAAACTGGAGGAGATGGCACATCATTTAGATAAAATATTCATTTGCTCAACTGAAGTTGTGTGGAGGCAAAAAATGACCCCTGCTTCTCTGCACAATTGCCCACCTTGATCCAGAGTATCTCCAACTTTTACAGTTGTAGAACTTCACCAAAGAAGAGGAAAGGATGTAGGACACCAGACACATATGCAGTAGGACTTGGTAGAGGCAATCAGACAGGCAGATCAAAGAGACAGGTAGCTAGAGAGAAGATAAGCTTTTCCCCATTCTATCTTTCTGGGAATTACCTTCTGAAGCCTCAGGAAGTAGAGTGGGAATGAGAGACATCAAGAGCTTTTTCTTTCATGGGTTCACTATCCTTTGTTCCTGTCCTACAGGTTGTTTCCTTGCTGCCTAACTGATGGAACTTTTCTGGTGCTGCTTCTGAAGATGCTTAAGCAGGCTGTTCGAGGTGTCCTGGCAAAATGCTACTGCCTCTTTGCAGCCTATAGTGAAGGCAGATAGCAGGTCTGGAATCTGATTCCATTCCAGACAATGTTCTTCCTTTTCCAACCATCTGCCTTCAGTCTCGGGTGCTGCCTCATACCTACCTCTGATCTTCAGGCTCAAACTGATCTGTTTGGCCAATGGCAGCAGACTTCTTCCCATCACCATCAGCCTGGATCATTATAGGTTCTATTGGAGATAAAGCAAGCTTGCTCCCACTGTCACCGAAACTACTGCTTCTTATATTTTTTACTTGGAGTAAAAGTAAACCAGTCTGCCTCTTTCCTTCTGTAACTATGTGGATCTGTACTGCAGTTGTGTCTCATGAGTGATTAAATTAAGGTAATGCTCTCATTTCCTCATTAGTTAAGCTTACATATGATTTAGACTTTTAACTATCATCATTATTACTTTTGTTGTAAATTTAACTAATGAGGAGATTAAATAGAATTAAATTTCATTATTTGGTTAAAAAAGCAATAAGATAACAAAATTTTACTTTGCTTCATAGTAATAGTAACAATGACAACAACAATAATATTGTGAATTAAATAAATGGGCTTCTTGGTATTTCAGAACTGCACACAGAGACCGACAAAAGAATTAAAGAGATAATTTTGAAAAGTGAATCACATTAAGAAAACAAACAAACACTTAAAAGCTAGAGCAGTTGGTGCTGGGGATGCGGAAAGTTAGTTTTACTACCTAAAAGACACACACAGAAACACATCACAACTTAAATGAAAAACTTAACCAGTACAGGCTATTCAATAAGCAACATTCTTTAACAAGGCTACCTGATCTCTCTTTCAAAGGAAAATATTAAAATAGTTAAATCCTACAACTACATGGGTGTACGCTCCATTGAACTCACTGGTAGTTATTTCTCTGACTGCATAGATTTTGGCTTGCAAAACACTTAAATTTCATAAAAGATCTTCAGCCAGTTTCAGTGCAACCTTTTACATTTTATTTAGAAATGAAAATAATTTTGCAGAAAAGTGCTTTCATTTAAACAGCTAATATAAAGGAGCAGGAAAGGAAAGGAACGAATATCCAGTTTCTGCGTTATTATTTTCCTAACTGTCAAAAGTGTCTTCTAAACCTTAAGAAAAGAAAAACAAAACACTGTGAAGTATAAAGAGAAAAAGAAAGAGAAAAGAAAGAGATAGATTCAAATGACCTTTTAAAATAAAGAATAATAAAAAAAGAAAAATATAGTAGGCATAAACTTAGGTGACAGAAGGCTATGGGGAGAAAATACAAGCCTAGTGCTATTATAATTCAGCTATTAAACTCAATGGATACACTGCATCTGTAACCTTTTCATTCCAATAATTTAGAAATAATGCCCATTGCTTTATAAATCTGTTCTCCTGCTGGAATTGTCCTTTTCTCTTGTACTTTAACTCAATCCAAATAACAACATGCCATCCTTTCTCCAAACAATCTGTGAATAGAAATACTTCTTTCCTTTTCCATAATTCAGCGATACAAACTTTTGCTGTACTCAAAAGAATTGTACAGTAGTCATTTCTAAATCTGTTGCTTGCACTTCAGATTTAAAAAAAATTAGTAGAACTGTCTTGGGATTACATGTAAAATTATACCTGGTACTGTCCTGAATCATACTTAACACCTCACCCCCAAATTCCTGTATATTTTTTAAACAAAACCAAAAGATATGCAAACAGTCTGCCTAAGCTATCCACATCTCCATTAAAGTATTGTTTTCTTGAACATCTTTGACAACTTATACAGGGCAAAGTACCATCCATAGCCTATTTGAAAGAATTTTTTTTTAAGATCTGCACTGATTAGATTGGTAGGAATTGTATTAAAGAGCCAGTTCTGCATACTTGCATAGCAAAGAATTGATGGCCCATGAAGTCCTTTCCTATATATTCTACAGTGTTGTTGATACCAGACCCACACTTTGTGTAAATTAATTGCATGTATTTATATTTTCATAAATTATGAAAGTGATTACTTCAAAGAGCTTATACAGACAGTACCTTTTAGAAACCTACAATTTGGGTTTGAAAGCAACCTCTTTCTCTCTCTCTCTCTCTCTCTCTCACACACACACAGTGGATTTATGAATACATACAATTCTGACATAGATCAACAATATTCTGATTCATCTCATTGTTCAAATGGTAACCTGGAATATCAATAGGAAGAAACCAGAAGAGGGAGGAATTGAGGAAGAATTTGTTGCCTCTTTATCAAGACATTAGAAATAATGCACCGATGACAAAAGTGTCACTTTATGGGCTGGGGAAACTTGCAGAGAAAAAGAAATGCACCTATTATATAGTTTAATTTTTTGACTTATGTCAACTTGAATTAATACTCCTGGAGCCCTTTTCACTACACAGTTATGATTCCACTTTAACTGCCATGGCTGCATGTAATGGAAGCCTAGAGTCTACAGTTTGGTGGAAGCACTTGAGCAATCTGGCTGAGAATTCTAACTACCCTCCCTGAACTACAAATTCCAGGATTCCGTAGGATGCTGTCATACTAGTTAAAGTGAAATCACAGTGCTTCAATTGTGTAATATGAAAGAGTCCTTGATGTCAGGACCATAGCCTAGATTGATTAGAACAAGGTGGGCATCATCTTAATTTTAAATAAGAAAGCTTGGATACCCATGCATGAACGTCACTGAAAAGCAATGATTCATCTAGCTGATTCCTACCACTCCATTGTCTCTTCTAGAGCTTTAACACAAGAGGCAGGTAAATAGCACTTACAGCAGGATAATAGCGTATTTGGCTGCGACATCACATGACGCCCTCTCTCTCCTGTTGTTCTCCTGCTGGAAGACCATTTTGAAAGCATTTCTTTTACAAAGGAGGCCATTAATGAATTAACCTTAATGGAATGCTTTCCAAATGAAATCCCAGTGGAAGAAGAACAGAAGAGAAACAACCTCATTTTATAAGTCCCAGCCAAAGAAGCTATTATTCTGCTCTAAGTGTGACTTACCTGCTTATGATAAAGCCCTCAGTCAGATTCAGAGCAAAAGCCTCAGTTTAATTCTTCTTCTCTACTTCTTCTCTCTTAATTCAACAATGTTTTTTTGTGAATAGCCTTTTGGTCTATGTATTCATTTTCATTTGTTGATTTCACTGTTTTGTTGGTCATTAATTTCCACTCACTGAATTAACAAAGCCCTAATTTTCTTAGATTACATTTTGAAAACTGACTTCCTCACAGTTCTACTACATATGCATTTGATTTTACATTCTATATTTTATCTTTGGACATCCCTCAGTAGTCCTAGATTTTTAGGTTAGGTGCCTGGCTATTACTGTAAAAAATGGGGGCCTTTTTCTTTCTCTATCCTTCCTCATAACTGTGTGGTTCTCTGTGTGTATTAAAATGGCAGTTGGGATTGGATATACTCCATACCAATAAGATATGAGTATATGATTCTTTCGGTGTGCATTAGTTTTGTTAAGTGAGGTCTACTGTTTCTTTAAAAATTTAATTTAATCCGTCTTTTTAATTATTTCCCTGCCCTCTCCCTTGTGTGTATTTACTTCTACCAGCAAGCAATTACTACAATTTGCATTTATTTTTACAATTATTTATTTATTAATTTTAACATAAACAATCTAATTCATAATCAAAGCCATATATATTCAGGAGATAAAATGCAGAAAGAAGAAAAGGAAGAAAAGAAAGAAAACAAACCAAAGAATAAAAATAAACTAAAGCTAAAATGCACGAAACTAAAAGACTAAACACTAATTTACTGAAACACAAAAGACCTATGACTCCTCCCGTCCAAGGAGTAATGAAAAGAAATAAGTATTATTTTACCAGTACATATCCAGCTAAATAATTCTACTAGAACTCCTAGTAACTATATCCACAGATCATTGCATCACTAGATTTCCTATTGCTCAAAAAATTTAATAAATTATTTCCAATCTTTCAAAAAAATAATCTCTAGTTGGCTTATCTTTTGAAACCTTCATTAGTTTGACAGTCTGGGCTAACTCAGCAACCTTAACAATCCATTCTTAAGGAATGTGTACTTCAGTTTGTTTCCAAGTTTGAGCGAGCATATTCTTGCTGCTGTTACCACTTTGAAGAAATAATGCATATTTCTACAATTCACACTTCTGCTCAGTAAAGAAGCAAACACTTATGCTACAGTTGTTGTTCTTGCTAGTGCATATTATGAAGAAAAAGCACTATTTCTTTGTTGCCAACTTGATTCAGCTTTTCAGTTGAGAAAACACTACAATTATTTCCCTTATATCCCCTTGTTAATATATTACTGCAAGTGACTGTTTTTCACAAATTTTTCTATTTCATTCTATTTAGGACTTTAAAGTTTGCAACCCAAGCTGCAACACTGCTGAGCACCATATACAGAAGAATCCTACTACCAAGTTCTATGCCAGCACCTAATTGAAGGCATGGAACTTTGGGACACTGGATACATGGTCATTTTAGTATACATACTGTTATATTTTTGTTATTTTAAAAATGGGTTTAACTTGTGATTGTGTTTGCAGTTTTCTGCTGTGATTGGCCTCAAAGACTGCAAAGAAAGAGGTGTATGGATTTTCCTTCCAGGCCTGGTACTGCTGTTGTGAGGGCTTGTGCAACAAGAAGGTTCACTGCTTGTGTTCTATTCCCTTCTTTATTCCAAAATGGATGATACGTTTTTCCTTGACCTCTTTGGTTTGCTTCTTATACATATTTTTATGCCGGTGCTGCAATACAGAAGTGCAACACAAACACTTTTGTGCAAACACCACTCAGGCTCGGCCAGTGAGCCATGGTGCCAATTGACAATGGAAGGTGGGTATACAGATCTTTAAAGCCCCCAACACACAAAACTCATACTTTCTCCTGCACTGCAGCTCATCTTGATATTTTTCTATGTCCTGAAGAACTGGAGAAGCATAGCAGTTCCATAAGACTTCAGCCAGCAACCTGAGACCTGGAAAATGTAAAGGGATATTTCTGAGGATGCTCTCAGTTTAGCTGAAGAACAGGTAGCTGAACAGTATGAGGAAGAGTGTCTCTGCCAGATGCCTTTTCTGATGTCACTTAGTTTTCATGTTGTGACTATGCCAGTGGATCCTGAAATTGCTATTTATCTTAACTGCATGCAGCACATAAGCAGTGGTAAATTGCCAGCACCAGCAGATTGCTCAAGCACCTTAAAAAATAGCACCAAATGGTCTTGGTCCAGATAGAGGAAGCCACCAAGCAGTAACAAAAAACACTGAATCCCCTGGTGGCAACAGCTCTGTCTCCAACAACCCTTCAAGCCCTAGGCCTAGGTGGACAGCTTTGGATGAGATGACCTGGGGAAAGTATGGAGCCATGAGACAGACGTTTCTGTCACCAGCACAGATTAGTAAATGCGTTAAGGGCAGTTAAGGGATATCACCAGCAGGACAACAAACCAAAAGTACCCTTTCCTCAAGCTTTCTCTTAATTATCATGATCATTTCTGACCATGATTCAAACTTGAAAAGATTTAGCTGACTGATGCTCTGTGCTTACCATCCTGATGAAGAAGTGAGAAACATCTGAAGGCTCATGCTCTGCCTCTGTGCCTGCCTACCTCAGCCAACTGCTGCTGTATGTTGTTCAGTGTTTCGTCACCTCTGATTTTCAGTTCTTCAGCTGCAGAGGCCAGGAACCCTCTAGATCAGGGGTTCCCAAAATTTGGTCCTCCAGGTGTTTTGGACTTCAACTCCAAGAAGCCATAGCTTGGCCAACAGTCAGGAATCCTGAGAGTAGAATTCTATAACATCTGGAGGACCAAAGTTTTGGAACCACTGTTGTAGATGCTGTATGGTTCCCCAACACTAGTGGGGCAATGACAAGACAAAACAATACAAATTACCAAGCCTGGACAATCAACAGCTTTAAAAAATTTGATTTTTCCTTTTGAAAAACAGCTAACATTACAGGTACCTAGCAGAAAAATCCCTGAAGTTTGAAATTTAGCTGAAATTTATCATCTTTTTAAGAGCTACCATATCGCCAGATTTTATATAGATATGTAAAAAACAACAACAACCCAAAACATAATAATCATTCGGTTTGTCAATGTAAGTTAACAAAGAATGAATAGCAAATCAGATTTACTATTCTGATTTGTGGTCCAGATTGATTTTGGTGGATCTGGATTGATCTCTACCAGTCTGAAGTCAGATTCAAACAAATGGACTGCGCTCCAACCTCAGTTGTATTTCTGTGTACATCCAGGGCCTTTCTGCATTACACTGTCATAGTGGTATTATTCCAATTTCAACATCCTATGGAATCCTGGGGTTTGCAGTTTAGAGAGCGGCCTTTAAAATTCTCAGCCAGAGAGTTCATTGGCCTCAATAAAATACAAATCCCAGAATTCCAAAGGATGATGAAAGTGGAATAATAGTACTACAACAGTGTACTGCAGAAATGGCCCTAGAGTTTTGCAGTTGTATTTTCAAAAGAATGTAAGACTATTCTGACTGTCTATGGGTTATGCGAGTTCACTGAAAGGACAAGTGCATTTGGGACCTTCAGGTATAAAGAACTTCTGTGATCCTCAGCCCTTCTATAAGAAAACATTAAAGATCCAGACATTACAAGTTAAATAAATTGCCCTGCTGTGTTATGTCCAAGGACATTGTGCTTGAAGAGATACATTGAATGAGTCTTTTTTGTCCTTTCATTTTGTTAAGTTTGATAGATCTCCCCTTATTCAGACATACAAATGCCACTTGTATGTTTTTAGTGCTTCATTTCTCTCACAAGCCAGCCTTCTGCCATTTATTAAGGCTACAATTCATCACAGAAGTAAGTGTACCTCAGCCTGTGGAACTTAAGTGGGCTTCAGCCCTATTAATTCTGTTTTGGACCATGACCTAAATGTCTAACAACAAAATTACCAGGGAGACCTTGTTCTGTATTGAGGCATAAAACACTCACAGGCCTGATTCAGTAAATGCTTTGGGGGGAAAAAAAAAGGCTGATGCATCATAATTAATTTTCAGGAGCCCAAAATGTGAAATACATGTATCTTTTGATTTTATACATCAGCTTACTTGGTATTTCAATCAATACTATATCCCTTGAAGAAGATATAGCTAACTGATTTCTCATTATGGTTGCCAGTTTCCAGGCCCAACTGAAAGTACTGCTCTGGGCTATAAAAGCTGTAATCCAGAATCTGCATATCTAGGATATCCTTTCCTGTATACCTTTCTCACATAAATCTGCATCTCAATTGAAATTTTCCTTGGAGGCCACTTTCTGATTTCTGCCTTTGGAGGTTTTTTGGGTCGCTGTTAGGGTAAGGTTCTTTTCAGTGGTGGCTCCCAATTTTGAAACTTCCCCTGTAGTCACGTGCTCCTGTGTCACCAAGCTAGGCCTACCCCCTTCCCTGTTACCACATCCTACACCCTCACTCTGCAGGATGTGCTATTTTCACAATTGAACATATTTATGAATGTAAAAGTTCATTGGCTAGAAGCATGTTGCCAGGTCAGGATGACCTCAGATGTGCTCAGGTCATAAGTTCAGAGAGGATTAGGCAAAAACCCCAATGCCACTTGTATGTTGGGCTCATGATAACCCTTTCTAGATTGCAGGCTATGTGCACACTCAAATACAATGGAAGGTGAAACTGCCCGGGTGAAGCAATCAGAGACTATCCTTTGATGTTGCCCTATGGCAATCTTGCCTAGACTCTCTCTTCCCAACCAGACATTAAGAAATTGTCATGATTCCCATCAATGTTTTGTCACCTAGAGTTAAGACAATCAGCTCGTTCCAGACTCCTTTGTCAACCCTGTGGGAAAACAATTACCACTTTGTCTACACACCCTCCTGCAGTGTAGGAAATAAGGTATATAAACACCAGCTTCAGCTGCAGCAAATAGTAGTATGATGGACGTATTATGCTGCATGTCGTACCCCAGACTTTCATTCCTCCCTGCTACCCTCAGATGCTGTCTGAGTCTCTGCTTTGACCTTCTGCTTCAGGATAGCCTTGTGTGGTTCTTAAGAGTGTCTGGTTTCCTATGTTAATTCCAAATAAAATACTCTGTTTAACTTTTAACTGGAGTTCTCTACAGTTAGTTCTGGTGTACACAGGTGAAAAGATGCTGCTGTTATCCTCCTCTCGCAGGCCTCCTTTCAGTTTTAGTTCCCCAAATTTGAGCATTGCGGGTGGACCTCAAAGTCCCCCACCCTTAGTTTAAAACTGCATAGGACATTGGGATCCATGTCCTTTGTGAGGAGCAGAGGTAAAAGGAGTGAATTGTCATAATCTCTACCTCTTCAGATAATCTTCTGTTTTAATATCATTTTATTATTTGTTCAGATTGGTCTTACGCAACCCAATCAGGGTGACTTGTTGACTGATGAGCAAGATAAAAATGTGTAAAACCAAAAAGGATGGAGGGAGCTTGTGCTGAGCCTTTCAGTGCTATGGTACTGCTGTTTAAGTAGCTTGAAATACCAGGTAAAGGTTAAGGTGAAATTCTTCACAGTTGATTCCTACAGAACTCTAAGGAAATCATAATGGCTTTTCTTCTGGTTAAAATATGTACTTCTGATGCTTAAAAATGTTTTCGGTCCTGAAAGTGTCACTCTGGCACTCTCATTTATCACTTAAACACACATCCATTCCACAAACAAGAAAAACATTAAGCTACTAACTCAGTGCCCAGATGAGGGACTGATGAGAATGGAAGCTTTAAAATGATGTTTCTTCTTTGTACTAACCTGAAGGATGTTTCTTGGAAAATAATATTGGAAATGCATTTAAGCTCATAAACTGCATGATACAGAGCAAAAATAAGGGATGCATAGGCAGTAAATGGAAAATCAAGGACACTCTATACAGTTTCTTGCTCGATGCACATGGGTAATGGAGGGTGCCCATGTTGATTGGGAGCCTGAATGTGCTGCCCGTGTGCTGTTGGCACTTCAGACTTCAGTAAGTAAAATTTTGCATTTTTTTGTCAGTATGAATGTAGATTTATAGAATACAACATTACTGTCATAGAAGCCAATTCTGCACTGGAAATGGTGCTCAGTTCACATACGGTCTCCTTCATAAATATGTAGGAACTCAAGGGCTGGAACTGTGGGGCCAACCTAGAGAAGAGTTCCATTATACCTACCAATTTTGAAAATTTTTTATTTTTATTTTTTCCCCAAATAACTTTTTGGGGTGGCCCTGGTGGTCTCAAAAATGGCTACATGGGCAACATGTGGACCACAGACTGTATCTCCTTCCCCCCGCCTTTCTAGGGGGATAGTCTGCCTCATTGCAGTTTCTGTGTTTCCTATTACATTTGGCTGGTATATTGGTCAATAAATTAATGTTGAAAGGACTCTATAAGGAGACATTCCTAAATATACTTACAATGGTTTAAATACAATCAGAATTGCTTCTGAGCAGAGTTTTGGGAAAAACCACTTTTTTTTTTTTTTGCACTCTGTATGTTGCCTGTATGGTGGTGTATGTTGTCTTCAAATTGCCTGTTGACTTATTGTTACCCCATGAAGTTCATACGATTTTTCTAGGTACAGAATATTCAGAGGTGGTTTTGCTAGTTCCTTCCCATGAAATATAGCCTGCAGCACCTGGTATTTGTTGGTGATCACCCATCCAAGTACTAACCAGGGCTGACCCTACTTAACTTCTAAGATCAGATAAGATCTGGTTCCTTTAGCCCAAAATTCCCTACCCAGTATGTCCACCCAACTCTGCTCAAAGAAGAATGGAATGTATAACACTACTCTTAGGGTTCTTGCTATATCTTTTATTCTTGCACAGGAGAGGGGGACCCTCAAATTCTATCAGCTGTCACCATACACTGATAGGTACCCCAAAGTTCAGTGACTTAGTGGAAAGTAAGTGAGGGATTTGACTTGTCCTGTTTGTACTTCTGACTTAGCATAGGCTTTCCCTTCCTTTCGCTTCCCTTCTTTTCCTATGGGATATGGGGATCCTATACACATATATGTGTACTCACTGAGCAAAGACATCTGGAGAGACGGTGGAAAGGAGGAGATCTTTTAAGAAAAGCTTTTACTCTAAGGAAGCAAGTCTTACCATAGCAGTTATTCATATTCATGACAGCACTTGCCTCCAGGCTTTACTTAAGAATAGTCACAAAGTTACAAAAAGAGTCTTAAATCACATTCAGCCAAGATTAGAAAGACACCATAAGCTCTAACAGAACTAACTAAACATTGTACTCACAATACAGCTGATCATCTGAGCCTTCAGATGTTTGTGGGAAGCTGGGAGTGTGGACCTCCTTTTCCAGCCTAGATTTCCTTAGGGATGGTGAGTAGGCAATATCTGTTCTACCTCTCCATCAGTACGCCAAAAGCCTCTCTTGTGCCTTACAGCATTGAATTTTATAACAGAGCTTCCCAGGCTATTTGCTGTGGGAGATTGTTATTTCCCCCCCAGAATGCCAGGGACCAGCACTAATTTTTGCCTATTAGGCACAAATGTGTCCATATTTCCCGGAAATTTGCCAAGCACCAGCAGTCAATGGCTCAGGGATGAGGACTGGTCCAGGGACCATTACTTTGAGTAACACTATTTTATAACCTCCCACCTCTGAAGTGTCTAAAAGCTTTCACACCTATCAGAAGCAGGTCATCCCCACTGGGTGAGTGTCTCTAGCAATTTCTGTCAATTCTAGATAATACTGACCCTAATAAATGCAATCTAATCTTAACTTTGTTAACCCTTTGTTTACCTGGAGGTAAGAGCTAGCAAGGTATGTTGGTTTGAGCAGCGATCTATGACTCTAGAGACCAGGGTTTGAATCCCTGCTCAGCCATGGAAACCCACTGGGTGACCTTGGCACTCTCTCAGCCTCAGAAGAAAGCAAAAGCAAATCCTCTCTGAACAAATAACATGAAGAAAACCCTGTTTTTCTTAGGGCCACCATACGTCAGAAATGATTTCAAGGCACACAACAATAAGAAGAACAACGCCCACACCACTGTGTTGCGCTGTCCAAGGTAATGACAGGGACCATCATCATAGCTACTTGAAATAAGTGAGAGATAACATTTTATGCAACTTGGTTTATCAACTTTTCAGCTCTTAAAGTCTTCCCTTCCCCTTTATTCCAACTTTAGTTCTTTTCTAAATGTTCCAATTCTCGATTTTATGTTCATTGCCTTTATCTTTGAAACCATTTATTTTTAACATCTGCTATAGCCCTGCATTTCACCTCCCCCTCTCCTTTCTAACACTAAGCTTCTTTTTCCCCCTCCTTCATTTGTTCCATCAGTGGGCTTCCCGTATTGTCAGGTCTCTATCAGCATTCCGGCAGTAATGGGCTTGAAGAGAAGCACCTCTTTTGCAGAATCTCTGTTGCCTAGCAATTTGCTTCACAGGTTTGGTTAGATACAGTGAAGTCTGAGCAAAGCTTGTGAGGCAAGTATACAAAAGAGAAAGGAACTAGGCTCAAAATGATTGTAGCAATCAAAACAGAGAGCTCTTTAGAAGATTTTATAAAATACCTTCTTATCCTGTACCACCATGGCTATATTGCTGTCATCTTTTTAAAATATGACCCTTTTGTTACCATTGTCAGATAGTTTTATAATGGGCAGATTTTTTTCAAATGTGCAAGGTTATTACATACTTCTGCATAATCTCTACCTCTGTAGAAAATGTGAATAAGCGAGACTAATGTTGAACATTTCTGCAAAGTTGTAAAGAATGCAAACAAAGTGGCACCATCAATATTGATTGTTGGTTTTATGTACCTTCAAATCATTTTCAATGTATGGTGAACCAAAGATAAACCTGTCACAGGGTTTTCTGGGGCTGAGAGTGTGTCGTGCACCCAAGATCACCTAGTGGGTTTCCATGGCTGAGTGGAGAATCAAATCTCCAGGGTTGTAGTCCACATTCAGACAACTTTACCACTCTGGTTGTCATGCCATCAATATGCTGAGGCTAAAAATGATGCTGTAGGGGAATTTGCAAAATACCAATTAAATGATATGTGCATTGACTCATCAATTTGTGTGTGTGCAATAAAATTAACTGGGTAATTTAGGAAATGTCTTATGATCAATACATATCTCCCCATATCTTTTGGAGATTACCCTCACAAATGGGAGGCATCAACTATTTGTTCACACTTACCATTGCTATCATGCAAATATATGGTATGCATTCCACCCTTAAAAACAATGAAAACACTGACTACTCTTCACTGCATATGGGACAGTTATATATTTGCGGACAATGTGGATCTTTGTGGTATCTTACAGGATACCCCCCACTGGACAGAGCACCAGTCACTTAACATCTGAAACTGGTCAAACATTTACAAACAGATTGTCACAAGACATTTCTTTCACCTCCTTAGTTTTCCCCAAAGGATTTCATGGTTCCTTATACCAAAAGCAGTCTAGGAAGACTGGAATAGTTGCTTTTGCCTGCTCACTTTCCAGGTGCAAACTGTCCACTGCAACCACTAAAACCGCTTTTATTCCAAACCCCAGTCTCAACTGTGGTTGTATAGGTGTATGGGTGGGAATAGTGAATTATAGTTCCCAGAATAATTCATCATTGAGTATGCTAACTAGGGAAAATGGGAGATGCCATCTAACAACATCTTGAGGGATGCCCAATTGACACTCTTGGTCTAGACAATCAGCACCCTCCAGAACTACCTGGATCACTTCTATCAATCCTCTCCAACTGTATATTCCTCATGTAGATCTGAAGTGTGCTGACAGTCATTTAAAAAGTTGTTTTTAGCAACAGCTGACTAAAAAGCAAAACCAAATAAATAAAGAAAGAAAGAAAGAAAGAAAGAAAGAAAGAAAGAAAGAAAGAAAGAAAGAAAGAAAGGCCAGTTTCCCTTCTGCCAAAAATGCATGCTCTGGAGTAAATGCAGGAGTTAGTTGCTTATTATGACATTCCTTAACGAACCAAGTTTGCGAGAAGTCAGGGAGCAGTGAGCAGGTACCCTTTTCCTGCCAGTATCATTAGGATACAACAGATTAAATTGATTAAGCAGAACAAGCAGCAGCTTTGGGCATCTCCACTAAGTTTATAAGAACAGCATAGCTGAGAATCTCACAAAAAGCAAATTAAAGCTAGGTAACAGAGACTGTGACAGAGGCTTCCTGTGTATCAAAAGAGGAAAATAATTGAAGAGAATGTCAGTTCTTCTAGGTTTTAACAGATATGGGATACTTGCCAAGGGAAAGAGTGGCATGTGTATATTTATATTTTAGTGGTATTTTTTAAGCTAATGATAATCACCATCTGTTTAAAACCAGCCAAATTCTTTTCAGGAGAAATGAGCAAAATTTTTTGAGAACTGCCAGCTTGCCATATTTGACATGTGTTTGTCATTTGAGCAATGACCCAGATTACTCTAGAATACTCTCATCACAGGTTATACAAAGCAGAAACTAGTGACATCTAAGAGCTGTTTCTGATATTAAGTGATAAGAATCCCTTCAGATTAAGTACTATTTTCTTATTCTTTTTAAGAAGACAGGTAAAACATGTTACATTCATTTTAATCCTCAGATAATCTTCAGAAAAAAACTATCCCCAAGAACTTGTTTCACAGGTGAAACTGACTTATACATTCATTTTACTCTGCAAAATGGATCCTAAGATCTGTGATGAAAAAATGCATTTGAAGGACTGGCAAATGTAACAGAGCGACACGTCCCTTCTCCTTTTCTTTTAATGCTGCTCACTCAACTATCTGTATGCATCTAGCGATCCCAGCCACCCTCTTGCAACAATCGCAGCTTCTGCTTACCCTTCCTAGTGACAAGTGCTCACCCCATCTCATGAAAATTACTCCCACATTCTCAAAGCAGCAGTTCACAGAGTTATGGGAGAGCAGCTGCTTTATAACCAAGAAATCTTCCCACTCGCAGAATATGGCAGAGACTGTCTGCATGACAAATGTCTGCTTGTCGTGATTCAAACAAACAGCTTGTTAGAGCCTTGTTTAATAAAAAAAAAAATGAAGAAAAACAGACTCGTTTCATTGTGTAAAATGCAAATCTGAATAACATATTTAACGACACATAAACACAGACTAATATCTTGAAAGAAGATATTTTATAATGTGTATGTGTGTGTATATATATATATGAATATGACGTTATTCATATATCATGCAGTCTGCTTTCAATTATGAGTTTCACTTTATATGAGGAGAGAGGAGGCAGTTTTGCTGACTCATTTGCCTCTTCAGTCTACTTCTCACTTTAAGCCTATGTAGATGTTTCAAAAGAATGTTGTTGTGTTGTTGTTGTTATCGTTATGTGCCTCCAACTTGCCTCTGTCTTATGGTGACCCTATCAGAGGGTTTTCTTTTTAAGATTTCTTCAGACGACGTTTGCCATTGCCTTTCACTGAGGATCAGAGAGTATGACGTACCCAAGGTCACTCAGTGAGTTTCCATGACTGAATGGAAATCTAGACTGTGGGTCCTTCCAAATTATGGACTTTATAGCACTATTATTTCACTTTAACTGCCAGGGTTCCATCCTGTGGAGTCCTAGGTTTGTAGTTTGGTGAGACACTGGAATGCTTTGCTTGAGGATTCTGAATGCTCCTTCCTAAACTGCCCATCCTAGGAGTCTATAGGAAAAAAACTCTGGCAGTTCAAGTGGAATAATAGCATTACAATTCTGTAGTGTGAATGGGCTCCTGGTCAGAAGATCTGAGCTTCCCAGAGTCCTAATCCAACATTCGAACACACTGGCTCCATGAGCTGGGATAACCTTGTCCGGTTCATAAATAATGAGGAGTCAGTTCCACCAAGACCAATAAACAATAGAATACTAAAGTTGGAGTGACCACAAGCATAACCTAGGTCAACCCCTGCCAGGCAGGAATACACAACTAAAGGACTCTTGAAAGGATTCCTGAAAGATGCCTATCCAACCTCTGTTTAAAGACCAAGAGTCCAGCACTCTCTGAAACAATCTAATCCACTGTCATATAGCTCTTACAGTAAAAAAGTTCTTTCTAAATGCTATGTGGAATCTATTTGCTAGTCTCTGAAGCAGCAGAAAACAAGCTGACTGTGTCCTCTTTTCCTTCCGATATATAAAGGTCACTACCATGTCACCTCCCAGTCCTCTCTTCCCCAAGTTAAACATTTCTAACTCCCTAAGTCATTCCTCATAAGGGTTGGTTTTTCTGCTAGGACCCCTAATGAGCTTGAGCCATTTTCAGCTTTAGTATGTTAGTATTTACACTTTCCCTCTACAAGTTTTGCCTATTTGTTTGTATTCCTTTCTGGTCATTTGCCCTATCTTCCATTTCTTATACATGTCTCTTTTAAATCTTGTATCATCTGAAAGTTTTTGTGTATCTATCCTATTTTTTTTTTTAGATACCTCCAAATTTCTTCCTTCTTGGAATTGTTTGCAACTATGCCTTCAATATTTCACCTTTAAGAAACTCCAATGCACTATGAACTCCCTCTCCTCTGAGCATTTCTGTCAACGCCAAGGCATGGCAGGCAGCCAAGAGCCGGCTAATAGGTCTTTTCCCAGATAAGGCAGACAGGCAATAAATCAAAGGGCTTTACTTCAGCAGTGGGTAGATAAGGCAGCAGTAAACTAAAGAGACTTTTGCAGCAAAGATATTCCTGGCTGTTATGTCACAGCCAGGCAAAACAGCAAACAGAGTCCACGTACCACAGAGTTTGTTCCTCAGCCAGTTGGGCAGCGTTTCAGGAAGCAAGGCACAGGTCCCCGATAGCCTAGCAGGCACACCCAAAATGGACGATTATGAGCCAACAAAGATCCAAGGCTGAGTGAATGCTTTTATTAAGCAGGCCCTCACCCAGGTGCTACCTCAGCTGGAGCTTGATTGCTTGGTGTTTCCTATTTATAAATGCTCTGACCTTCTGAGAGCACTCTTTTGCTCCCGATTCTGCTGGTAAGTAGGCACCTGCTCTTGAATCTCTGGATCTAAGGCAGCCCCTGGCTCCATTGCTGGGGCTACTGGGGCCAAGGGCTCTGTGTCCCGGGCAGCCTCTGAGGTGGGCTGTGCAGCAGGCTCCATGGCAGCCTCTGGGGTGGGGTCTGCTGGTGCAGCAGGCTCCATGGCTTTGAAGTTCTCTGGTTCAGACTCAGAGCTTGAGTCCTGGAGTGCCAGGGTCCTGACAGTTTCTGACCATGGGATTTCACTTACTATTTCCCTAAGCTTACTAATATCAACTTTCTTGAAGCCCAGAGTGTACACTGGATTACATTTGCCTTAATCTTTCAATTGTATAACAAATCCTAACAGGACACGGTCATGACCAACTAGGGATCTCACTTTGTCCGCCTCACTGACCAGTTCATCTTTGCTGGTTAGGATCAGATCCAGAATGGCTGATCCCATTGTTGCTTCTCCCACTTTGTTTTAATGTGTAATCAATTTCCTCCTGGACTCCAGCACAGAATCTTTCAATTTCTTATTCTTCTATCTCTGTAGCTGGAGCATAAACATGGATTATGATTACATTTATAGGTTTTCCCCAAAATCTTAATTAATTATATATTAATTATATATATAATTATATATATAATATATATATAATATATATAATTATATATATAATTATAATTAATATGCTTCAGTCAGACTTTGCATTATATCCTTTGACTGCTTTGGGTACATCTCTCCTCACTTTTAATTTCACCACATTTCTTCTCAGATTTTCATTTCTTTAGTAAATCTGACAGTTATGAATGGGGCCTATCAAACAGCTCTTTCTTTGCGCAGAATTCTGCTATGCCTTTTGTGACATATGCAGTGGCCAGTGACAAGACACAGTCCCCTCAGCTTCACTAAAAATGGGTCAAACCTAGGAAAAGAACAAGTATTAAAAGAGGTAGAGGTGTGTGTATGTTCCCGCAAATATTTTCAAGCCAGCTTCAATCTTACTCTAGTTTGTACTAGACCCAAAATGGCTCCGTTTTTCTACCCTATCCTCACAAACTCCCCTCTTTTCTATCAAAAGAAAGGTCAGATGAAAGCAAACTCCTTGCATTTAGTTGTCAAACTCAGTGTGGTGGTGGAATCATCAGTTGCTCCCATTTTTCTCTCTAGATAGGTCTTTATCCTACCAACCTGGCTCTTTAACTTGCAGTGGTATTTCTGAGCATGTTCAGAAATCTCCAGTGATGGCTAATGGCTTTTAGGTCAGCAGGTAATGAACCCATTCTGTACCACAGTTTTAAAGGAGGTATCCAAAGTGCCGGTACCTCTTTTCAGAAAGAAGGTTGAGTACCTTGGAAAAGTTCCATGGCTAAAAACAAGAGGAGATTCACTATTCCACTGACACTGAAGCTGCCAGCTCCTACTGGAAGTATTTACTACCAGGAAGATTTGAGAAAACCAGCTGACCTTGTAGAGGTGGCATGTTGCTGTTGTTTATTTGGCTTTATTAATAACTGCTGTCAAGTCTGTTTCAACTTATGGCGACCCTATTATTTGGCTAATGTATGTTAAAAGCATTATATACTGAAAAATGATGTATAAATTCTAAGGATACAATCTGGCCCAAATTAGGAACAATTTTGTCTCCCTGGCTGATTCAATGTGAGTGTGCCTTGTGATCACTGAATTTAAAAGCGCTAAACTTCAGTTAGATTGAACCTTATGTTGCAATTATTGTTAACTATCATTACATTTACAGGAGATCACTTTAATTTAAGTTATTATACTTCATATTATTACTGACATTTAAAAATAGATTAATACATTTTTTTGCTTAATCGCTTTATATGTGTCTTTAAATTTCTCAGTTGATAATACGTTTGAGTGTCAGAAGAGGAAGTGTGGGAGGATGGTAGAGAGAAAGAAATGGCTGCATTACATGTGTGTCAAGGAGCCAGTGAGAACATTTAAACATATGTCTTTGATCCCAGAGATTAAAAATCTGTGTCAGTCTGGAGTAAAAACAATATTATGGACTGTTATCAGAGAGTAACCTATTTAAAGAAAATTTTCTTATGTTGGCATTTACCAAAACCCATATATACAGTTTTCTACTGTGAATGTGTCCTAATTTGAGAGAATTATAATCCATGTTTTAAACAGAGACTGTGTTAATGTAAAAGTTTTTTTCAAATATTAACCTATCAATGGTTTAGGGGTTTTTTTTGTTGCACAAATTAGGCTTCATTATAGTAGCACAAAAATCCCAACCAGCCTTGATTCTTTATTCCAAGGAAGATATTTACATCCAAGGCCCCTTTTACGGTATACCATTATGGCACTGTGATTCCACTTTAACTGTTGTGCAACATGCTATGGAATCCTGGAGTTTCTCGATTGGCACTAGAGAGCTCTCATTAAGACTTCTAAATACCTTTCTTTAAAATGAATATCCCAGGATTCCATATACTTTTGCCAAGACAGTTGAAGTGGAATCATAGCATTATCATTGTATAGTGTGGAAGGGCCCAGAAAATATGATAGTTACAAGATAAATTCAGTATGAATTTTAAAAGTTATATGTTTGCCAATTGGAAGATTCAAAGTAAATTGAACAGTAGATGCTCAAATGTTACCCCAAAATGTAAGTGACTCAAGAATTCACCCACAATGCCAGTGCCTCCACATGACAACTTAGCTCAAAATTAAGAGGTCTGCAAGAGGGTGATGACTTAACAATATCTTTCCACCTATGTTTACGGGATCACACAGGAAAGAACCAACCAGAGATTTCAAAATGTAAGCTAAAAATGTGTTCACACATGCACGCAAAAGATCCACACACTCGTGCACTCACACAAGGACTAACCAAAGGTAAAATGAAGAAAGTTGTGGATAGAGGACTTTTAGGATTCGGGTGATAATTGCTGGTTCGGAAAGAAGCGAAGAAAAGCTACAATGTGCCTTAGGTGGGCTCCTAAGGACAGTTCTCATTCAGGAATTAAATGGACAATGTGGCATTCAGAAAGATGAAAGGCTGTACTGAACCACTCAAAACAGAGGGATCTTGTACCCCAAAACTACCCTTTGGCTGTGAGTGTGAATCACTCTCTCAGCCAAGTGGACAATGGGACTTGGAACACAAGCAATGAAATCTGGACTGAGTTAATGGTCTTAGTGTTTAGGTGACAAGGGGTAATGACTGTCATAATAGCTGATTATTATGGAAGGGCTGGGAAGACAAAACAGGGAAACATCCAGATGTGAGGGATCAGGGTTAGAACAATCACAGTTTGGTGGAGACTTCCCCTTTCTGCTCCAAGATGTCCAGCTCTTAGCATAAGCCTATTATCCCTAGAATTGACTTGCAATCTGCCTGACAATGACTTTGGTTTTGCCTAGCAGGCGGTTTGGCTGACCTGCCTCACCATCTCACGTTTACAGTCAGTAATTACCTCTTCCTAGCTTGACCTTCTGGTCCCCTCAGGTTTCCATTTTATATCAATGCCAATTAACACAGTGCCAATTAAACAATATTTCCAATTAAACCATATCAATCTTGAGGTGTGTGTGGGGCTGTAGCACAAATGCAGACTTTCTACATGAATTGGAAGCTTGTAAGGCCAAAGGTCCCAGCTGTGTGGAAAACCTATTCACAAACAACTATTTTTGTGTTGGTTTTTTGCTCAACATGGAGAAACGAGGATAGGTTTAGCTCAACTGCACAGTGTTGTGAGAGGGACCAGTAACATAGAGCTCCTTTTGACATATGAGCATCCTAAGTGTGAGAAGTATGTCACTTGGTTATACGCAACTCAGTTGTTGGAGAAATAAAAAACAATGCTGCTGTCAAGGTGTAACTGGCATGTCTGCATTGGCTTATTGTCCTATTCAGGCCTCACCTGAGTCTGCTGAATGTGCTTGCATTGAGACTGCTGAGTGTCCTTATTTGATATAGATTGTTAGCTAACGTTCAATCTTGCAGTGCCTTAAAGCTAGATTAAAATAATGTTAACAAGAGGCTAAAACATGGTGACAATTTAGATGCTTAACCCAGTGTTGAATGCAGAATGCTGATGGAACACTTCACCAAGAGCACATTATACTAGTGCTTTTGGCTTTGCATTGGCTCCATATTATTTATCTTCCTTACTCAAGTCAGGATGTTGATTTTGACTTAGAGAGCCCTATGTGGAAACACACAGCAGGAAACAGCTTTTCATATGTGCAGAACTCAACAACTGACACTGTAAATATCAGCTGGAGTCCTACGAACTGAATCTGGGATTCATGTTCTGTAACAAATGTTTCTATGCTTCTATAATACAATGGAAGCTTTGACGACCCAAGTAGAGACAATCCAGACCAAAAGGGCAGTTGGGACTGCTGGGCACATTTGCAGAGTCATGTCTCTTGTTAGAAATTCAAACAAGGAGATACATTTCTATTAGTCCAGAAACTCATGAACACAAAGCAAGTCTTCAGAAGAACTACACAGAATGGATGATCTTGGTTCTTATGAAAACATACAGTTACAGAGCTTGGAAAGCTCATTTGGGAGCTAAAACTATCAGATTCTGCAAGTTGTACTCCAAATGAAACAAAAACAAACAAACAAAAACTTTCCCAAGCTCTGCGTAGCTTCCGCAAATTACCTGCATACCTTCTCCCTGCTAAAAATGTGGTAGACAACAGTTCTGAACAGGATTTCACTTGTAAGTCAGGCCCCAATTAAAATATGACAAAATGAAATTACACCTCATTTCTTACTCCAGCTCTCATCCTTTTAAATCAATGGGAACTCAGGTTCCTAAACTAAAACAATTTACTGACAAACAGTGTTTGTCAAGGCATAGAATCAGGTCAAACAAAGAACAAGACAGCAGTGATTACAACTCAGACAGATGATTTATCAAATGATGCATTGAGAATAATTGAAAACATTCATTCAGTTGCCATCTTGTCATTTCTGAGCTTGCTGGAGGGCGAAAAAAGACAGCTTTGTAATAGGTGACACTATACTCAGCACAGATTCCCTTCTTTCTCTGTTTCTGATGTCATTTGCCAACGCATGGAGGCTTTCTGAGAACTGAAAGCTGAGTTCTTTTAACAGCAGTTGGTTGCTTTACAACTGATGCTGTTTAGGAAAGGCTAAACTACTTCCACCTCCATGTATACCTTATACTTAGCTTAATTTTCCAAAGCTCTCCTTGAGAATATACAGAAACACCTGAGTCTTTTTCTGAGAAAGCTCAGGAAGACTAAACCCTGAAGAATTTAGTTTCAGAATAAGGACATAAATATTCATGTATTTCATTCTTATACAGAGGAACAAAGGATTACAAAACTTTGTCAGAACAATACAAGATTAAAAGCCTTTTTGTGCATTTTTGAAGGTTTTTCAATATATTTTTTATTTTGGATATTTTTTAGAAAAATCCCTTTGTGCAGAAAACTTGAGTTTTGCAACAAAAATGCTGGTTTAATTTTTCACACACACAAAAATTCTAAATAAGAAAGAATCTTGAGGCAGTTGACCATTTTTTCAGCAGGGTATCTTGATACCATGCCTGCTTTTGAATGTTTTTCGGTTAACGAATGAGGTCTCACACTTATAGCTGACAACCTCTCGATTCCAATTTCCAGTTCCCTGGGTTAATGTTACAATTCTAGGTTTTGGAGAAAAATTTAACCACATTCTTTTTCACAGAACTTTGCAAAGACCGGACAGAAAGCAAATGAGCTGCTGGAGAGAAAGTAGAGGGGTGCAACAAAGCAAGATAAAAATCGCAATACAGGCCATTTCTGCACTAGACTGTTATAGTGCTATTATTCCACTTTCAACATTCTAGGGAATCCTGGGGTTTGCAGTTTAGGAAGGGGCCTCAAAGCCCCTTCCTTAACTGCAAACCCTAGGATTCCCTAGGTTGTTGAAAGTGGAATAATAGCACTATAACAGCCTAGTGTGGAAATGGCCACATTGATTAGTAGTTAAAGTTTCATGGAGTCTGTCATTCTTCATGACTTGGTCACTATAACAACATTTTACATTTTTACTGAATGTAACAACAACAACAAAAAGCATGTTCCGTTTTATGAAGGGAAGCTAGGGTTTCCCACTGCCTGACGCCAGAGGAAAAGAGCCTTCACCTACTATTGCCTCCTTATGTCTGTTCCACCATGCTTCCCCACCATTAGTGCTGCCCCTGCTACCATCTCCTACTTCCTTGCTTTACAAAACTGAGTATGGACCAAAAAAAAAAAAAGAGTTACAATAAACTAATGCCATTGTATAACAAAATCTCATGACATCCACACAGAGTCACACCCAACATGGCTGGCATTTCTATTAGCTGATGGCTATTTGCTATAATAGAAGCTGTATTCTTGCAATAATATATAGCCATCAGGTATGCCCCAGTATGAATAACAATAACACAACAATAAAAAATAGCAACAATATTTTGAGGTTCACCTTGGCCTATAGATGCTTTATTTCATTACAATGGAGATCAGCTTGGAACAATGCACTTGCTTTAGTAAGAATAGGCAACTGCACAGGGTGTGGGGGCTATTCCTCTGGCACCTACCCTGGCAGGCTGTATCAGCATGTGATGCAGTATCACTTTAGGTCACCATTTTGGCCAATTTTTGGTTGATCTTTTTTCTTTAGGGTTGTTTGGAGGAAGGTTTCAAGGGGGAGAGATTAAAGAAAACAAGCTAACACATTTTCAGAAGATTTGGGCAGCTTTGGAGGGTTTTAACAAAAAAAAACCCAAAATTGAAAATTTGGGGGCATCTGGAGACTTTGAGAGGCTTCCTGGGGGCTTCAGGAGTTGCATTTGAGGTTCCAAGACCCACATCTAGCCCATGGGCTGCATTTTGCCCATTCCTGCTGTAGTGCAATGTTAACTCTTCCTTTTATTAGGTGAGAACTTTTAATGGTTGACAGACAGACTTAATATAAAAAAACATTGAAATCCTGAGCAGCAAGTATAAGATATATAGTGATGGGATACAATTGAAGGTGTCAGCAGTGTTATCTTGCATGCTGACTGAAGAAAGTGATATAGAAGACAGGAAGCTGCTGATGTGTTGAGTACATCAACAGATGGAGGTAAAGGGAAGCAGAAGTTCAGATCTCTCTGCCAAATAATTTCAGGCCTCTAACGATTAGTGTTCACAAAAGGAGCATTGTCTCTTCAAGTTAAGGTAGATGTGCATGCCAAGAAAAAGGAAAAAAATGTCAGCAGAAAGGTAACAACTGTGCAGATGAAAGAGTCAAACTGAATTGATGTAGAGAAGCTCAGTGATCAATGAAAGCAAGAAATTGCCTCATATGTTAGTTTTTTTTTTTTAAACTCAGCTGTTGCAGAAAAAGCTACATATCATCATGACTATTTTGCAACATTGCAAAAACAATACTGGGCCCACCTCCTTTCCTGGTGGGTCAGTTGCAAGTTACACTGAATTCTGTTCTTTTGTCCATCTGTGTGGCTGCACAGAAGATAACAGGGAGCATCTGTATGTCGTGTGACTAAATTTGGGCATCACAATAAACCCTATATTATCCTGATGATAGGCTCTGTGAGTCTTGGTGGGGATGTATGAAGGACACCTGAAGTATTAACTTCTGCAGCATTGCTCAAAATATACAATTTTTCTGTTCTATCAACAAAAAAGACATCCTTTATAACTTTACAAAAGTACTGTGTGTGCCATGAGCCAGTATGGTATAGGGGTTTGAGCATTGGATATGACTCTAGAGACTAGGGTTTGATTCACTGCTTGGCCTTGGAAACCCACTGGTTGACCTTGGGCACATCACATACTCTCAGCCCCAGAAAATCCAATGATTTCACAATAGGGTTACCATAAGTTGGAAATGAGGTGAAAGCATGCAACAACAACATAGTCATTTGAGGGGTCAAGTGAAAAAAGTGATCATGAAGGAGGGACTATCAGATACAGGACACTTTTAATGTCTCCAAACTAGATCAGCAGACAAGCAGGATCCTATGGGTGATGAGATACTCCTCTTGCTCTCATGAAAGTGACAGTACCCTTGGAGAAGAACTGCATTGTAGAATTTTGCAAAAGCTTAGAAACTATTTTTTTGCAGAGAAGAAGAGACAGGTGAGTCAAGAACATAAGTCTGAGGCTCACATAGCATATTTCCTGGAACAGTTAACTAGCCTCCTGCAATGTGGGTCCCTGCTGACTTTTTTTTTTTTTTGGCTTGGAACACTGACCTATCATCATTGACCTGTAACTGAACTCCCGTCATTCTTGTCATGTGGGATGAGGGTATGAATAGTTCTAGACTGAAATTTCAGATGAGATCTTCCAATGAAGAAAACTGCCATGAATCAGTCTGGATGAGGCTGATGGAAGTTGCTGGCCATACTATCTGGAGGGAGCTATTTTGAGAAAGGCTGGAATTACCCATGCTTTATCAACCTTTGCTTGAAACAGAACTGAAATGTGTGACACTGCTTGGAAGTGTTATTTATTTGGATTACAGTTCCCAAGTCTCTGAGAATTCTGGGAGCCTATTTCTAAGCTCTGTATTGTAATGATGCCATGGTCATTCAAATTATAACTATATATTGTATGCTTTTTGATAGAAGCACTGAGATTCTTACTAATCAATTGTGCAAGGGGATAAAACGTTGATACTCAGCTGCACTAGTTTGGAAAGCATCTGCTCAACAGTACATCTATCACTGGTGGCTATCTCTTCACTAAGGAAATCAAAGCCAGTAAGAGCAATGATATTGTTCTTAATATGCCATGATCCTTAAATGAATTCATTATCAAGACAGTATCAGTGTCAAAGAAAAATAAAAACCAGCTACCTGACAAAACAATCAGTGTTGTGCATTCTCGTACTACATTGTTTGACCTTGCTTTTTGAACCATGGGGTTGCCAGTTTTATCACTCTTACGTTATTTATTTAAGGAACAGTATGGCAAGCGGGCACGGATAATAGTTGAAATATGCAAGGCAGTGAAAGGAAATATCAGTGAAAAGCAGTGACTGTCTGATGTTATTAAACAGACTCTCTAAATGGTAAGTCAAGGTTGAGAGAAGTTTGGGTATTTCATATGAATAATGATGCTCTTAACATCAAGCATGTAGGCGGTGATGCTGCCACAATTGAGAGGCCTTAACACCGCTGGCCATGGTTGTCATGTGGTTATAACTGCATTGGTAATGTCTGCAGGACTAAAATAAGGAACTTTCCAGTTGAAGCCTAGGAAAAAAAGGCAGGACTACGAAAAATTACTTTTCTAGATGATTCTTGAAACCTGCAGTCCCAGCTCTCAAATATAGAATAATAGAATTATTCTATGGTTTAAAGACATTCATAGGTTATTTAATCCACTCTCTCAATAGTGCAGGAATTCACAGCAGGTAACTTTTCCATGCTTTGACAATGTGCTAGATGGTATCCATAGGTCAGTAAAAATCTACAAAGTAATGTGTTCCCATACACACTTTTTCTTTACTCCACTGCTGCACACAATAGAACATTAAGGGAAGACTATAACATTCAAGTTCATGCCACTGATTATTTATTACTGCCTTGGATCAGGGATGAGAAAAATTTGGCCCCCCAGATATTTTAAATTGCAACTTCTAAATGTGTTAGGTCGGTGAGAGGTTTTCCATCCTTGACTTAGATATCCTTTGCAAAACACTTTGTTTCTTAAAAAATTATGAAGGAAGTCTACATATTTCAAATAAATAAGCTATATTCAGCAAATGCATGATACCACCAGAAACCTGCAGCTATACTGATCAAAACTCCACAGTCACTTTAAGGAGATTGGGTTAATTAGGTGTCTAGCAAGTTGCAGGTGTTGTGGCATATTCACGTGGACCACATATTGCTGTATTGTGTTTCTCTGAGGGGCAGGGACTAGACTGTCAGCATTGGCTTTCACTGCTAAAGCTCAGGGGCATGAGGATACCACCTGTAATTTCAGTGAGCACAAGATTCTGGAAGGGTGGACCAGGAAAAAAGGGAAGATTGCCAATGTGGGTTAGATTCTACAGCTTTTGCAAAGGGCTTAGGCTCTGAATGAGGTGAGATCATGTGTTGTGAAGATATCTGTGCATCCTCTTAGGTGCAGAACACTTTATAACACTCTAACATTGTTGTTCTTTGTCTTTTCAGTTAGTTCCCAGGTGTGGTTTGGCAAGACAACAAATGCTGATTTGTGGCTATAGTATTTATGGGTTGCTTCTTCTGTTTGAAGAACACACTGGGACTTCTCCTCATATTTTAGATATTCAAACCTGATCATAAAGGGTGGGGGCAAAGGTATAGTTGGGCTTGTGCTCTGACCCAGCTTTATGCCCTATTCATGCATTTTGTGCAGCTCTTGGGTGCTAGAATGGGTTTGTTGTTTTGTTTTGTCACATCAGCTTTTGGGCCTTAGAGGTATCTATTTTGAACTGTGACTGTGAAGGCCTTACAGTGCTTGGGCCTGCACAGAGTTAAGATCAGCACCCATTCATTTAGGATTGAGACTTCCTCCACTGCTTCTGAGAACGACTTCAGCCCACAAGACATCTAGAAATCTTCCCCTGTAAAGATGTACATATGTCCTCTCAAATTTTGAGGCTGTTTTGCTAAACTAACTTTGTTCCTGTTTTCTCTGTTTCTCTGTTGAATTCTAGATGCTGTGTGGCAAGATAGCAGTTTTTGGATGGCATACCAGGCCCAAATTTACCATGGGTCTCAGCTGGGGCTGGGTGAGCTAGCTACTGTGGAGTGGCTTGGTAAACAAGGGCTGCAGCGGAGTGGCCTGTTGCCATTGTGTTTGATGAGCACCATGGGCCTCCACCTGATGGTTTGGTCATTTACCTTGGTGGTAGTGACCTAGGCTTGCTGAAAGGCAAGGCCTTGGAACTCCATGGGCCTCCACCTGATATTTTGGTCATTCACCTTGGTGGTAGTGACCTAGGCTTGCTGAAGGGCAAGGCCTTGGAGTGCCATAGGTGTGATAGATGATGCCTCTGAGATTGAGGAGCAACTAATTGTGCCAAGGACCAAGCCAGTGAGTGAGCAAATCAACTTGCAAACGTACTCCACACTGGAAGGTCAAACAGAGACAGAGTTGCCTTGGCCAGCTCACGATGGAGAGGGAACCAGCAGTGATTCAGAGGTGTTGCAGCCACCTGTGCCCATCAGCCCTCAATCACGCAGAAGACTGAAACGGACTGCTCAGAGGGAGGCTGCATGGACTAGGTTAAGAAAACAATAACAAGAAGCACCTGTTCACAGTGGCTATTTAAGGTCATTTCCACACTGGGCGAGGGAATCGCCCCGCGCTGCTACACACCGGACCTTTTGGCTCCCCAGTCCACTCCATGGCACTCTGGAGCAGTGCGTGCTCATCAATATGCACTGCTTTGGCGTCCCAAATGGTGGCTTTCAGTTGGTCGAGGGTCTTGACCAACCACTGAAGCTCGCCAGCCTAAAGCCCGCCCCCGGGCAGATTGCAGGCTCGCATTGGTGCGAGCCTGCGCATCTGCATAAGGGAGCAGGCTCGCAGTGGCGCACTGTGTGCTTTTGAAAGACTGGAAAAATCAGGTCTTTCAAAAGCACGCTGGAGGACCACTTGGGGTCGTTCCGTACTGGACTGAGGTGTGGATCTACCTTAAATAGGTCTGACCCAGTCTGGTCCGAGGTGCAGACCTCCTCCTTGGAGGACAGACTGTGCTGTTTCAAAAACCCCGTGTGGAAAAGGCCTAAGTCTGCCAGCGTGGCTGCTCTTTGCTTGCAGCAAATTACTAGCAAGTCCTCATGACCTTTGTGTTTCCTGCTCCCTGAAACCCTCTGGACAGATCTCTGCCTCCTGAACCTTAGGACCGGACCTTGACCTGTCTCGGCTTGCATTTTCCTTGTGTTTGGTATATTCGGACTCTCCCTGCAAGTATTCCTGACCTCCCTCCTCCTTTGCTGGCTGCAGCTTGGCAGGGAGAGATTCCTGACAGATTCCTGATGTTTTGGTTATTCACTTTCGCAGTAGTGACCTAGACTTGCTGATGGGCAAGGCCTTGGAGTGCTGTAGGCCTCCACCTGATGTTTTGGTCATTCACCTTGGAAGTAATGACACTGTTTTTTGGCAGTGTGGTGAAGACCGCAAACGTATTAACCATGGCAGAAGAATGGTGAATACTCAGATTTGGGCCACTTTATTCCTCATCTTGGCAACCTATTTGGGTAGCCAGACCTCTATGGAGCAGATGAGGTGCATGTATTTGATCATGGGACTCATGAGAGGGGTGAGAGCCGTGTTGAATGGTCTGGTGGGGGAAAGGGACTAAGCAGATGCTTGCTCCTTTCTGTGGCAGATAATGGAGGATAATAAAATGTCGGTGATCACCTATTGGCACCCATTTGGTGTAGGGTAGGGCTCTGGAACCACCTCTTTAGGGCCTTGCATCCCAGGGGGTTCAGGGAAGGAGGCTACCCTTGAGATTAACCTGGGAATAAGACTGTCACTTTTAGAGCCATGCAGCTTGGGTGGGAGTCCCTGGGTTACCTTCCAAGATGCTGGACTGGGGAGCAACCAAAGCAATTTGGATTGCCCCTAGGGCTGAGGTGTTATTGCCCATGGTTAGGCTGAGCAGGTTGTCACGTTGTGACCCTGGCATCAGCTGGACCCATATCATGTTCCTCCCCTTGCTCTTGTATCTTTCAGATTAATGCAATTTAAATAATATAGATCAAAATAAGGTGGTCCTTAGTTAACCCAACTTTGTGTCTAGTCTCTTTATTCCATGGTTGAGCATCAAATATCTACGTCTCACGCTTATCTGTGTGATAGAATAGAAACATTCCATTGACTCTGAGTGGCTACTACCTTGCTACGTTGAAATGATCAATGAGTTTCCAGTAAAAACTCACAGTGTACGATGTCTTGGATTTATTTTTAGAAAGAGCTCTAATAAAGAAAGCAGAGCATCAGATCTGCTCTTTATAGGCAATCGATTCACACAGCAGATACATAAACCTACAGAGACCTCTTTTGGTCAAAGAGTCCCTGAACTGAACTATCAGCTAATGAACCATAAACTTTCTCAGTAAATTCTCAAGAAATTATCCGAATAGTGCTAACTGGAAATGAACTAAGGCAGTTGAAATCATTTTACTCTGGGTTCAGTGTTAACCTGTGTATGACATTCTTAAAAGAAAAAAAAAATACACACTGTTTTAATATTTAGAATGAAAAGCATTTTTTACTTTATTAAATAATGCAATTTATAATTTAAGATATTTGTTTCTACTCTTTCAGCTATTATATGACTTCATCTGGTTGGAATTTGTCAGAAAATCTCTGAAACCCAGTTCTTCATTATATAATTCACCTACCTGTGTGATGAATCGGAATCTGTCCTTGAGATCAGGGACAATATATTACATTTCTTAGATCATTTCTGCACTATACTGTTATATCCTGTGGAATCCTGGGGTTAGTATTTTACTGAGGCCAAAGCACTCTCTGGCTGAGAATTCTAAATCTCCCTCCCTAAACTGCAAACCCCAGGATTCCATAGGATGTTGAAAGTGGAATAATAGCACTATAACAGTGTTGTGCAGAAGTGGCCTTAGCAGTGAAGCAAAATAGTACTAAACTTTAAGCTCATTCAAGTCTATTTCAGTTCCCCAAATGGGGAGTGGGGATTGAGGGTTAAAATGGGCTAACAAAGACACCAAATCCTGTCTAATCTTAGAAGCTAAGCATGGCCAGCCTTTGGATGGGAGACCGTCAATAAATACCAGGTGCTGTAGGCTACATTTCAGAGGAAGGAACTGGCAAAGGCACCTCTGAGTATTCCTTGCCTAAGAAAACCTTATGAGTTCATGGGGTCACCATAAATGACTCACTAGAGCCACTCCTCAGCTAACAAAAAGGACAAAAAACACCTGTGGCTCATTGCAGCAAATTATGAGGTCTTCTGGCTGATTTTCCACAAGCACACTCACTGGAAATGGTGGTTTCCCCTCAAATCTCATGAGATTTGCAAAAATTCTAGGATCAATGGACCAGAGATCTAGGCCCTTTTCGCACGGGCCTTCTGTCGCGCGACAGCCCCGTGACCCTTGCGGGAGTGGGAGCGTCGCTCTGCACGACGCACTCCCACTTCCGCCGGGCTCACGGGGCCGAAGCGGTGCGATCGTGGGTTTTTTGATTTTCTCTTCGAAGCGAAAATCACCCGCACTCGCGCAATGCTCCTGGCGCCCGCGCGCACTTACCTCCTGTGCGGAGCGTCGGGGAGGTGGCTGGGTCGCGCTTCCTTCCCTCTGCCCCTGCGGAAGGAAGGGGCGGGGCGCTAGCGCGACGGACGCAACAGCCTCCTGCTTCGCGCGTGCGCGCCGGGGGGATGGACGCACAGCCTCCTGCTTTGCGCGTGCATGTGGGGGGACAGATGGGACAGGCTCCTTTCTCACGCACGCGGGGGAGCGGACGCGACAGGCTCCTGATTCGCCCGAGGGGGAGGGTGGCTCGCGCGACGCTGTCGCTTCCCCCCTCGTTCCTTCGCCTGCGGAAGGAAGGAGGGGGGAAGTGGCAACCTCCCGGAGAAGGCTTCTTGCACGAGCCGCCCTCCCCCGCTCGCGCTAGAAGCCTTAATGCGAAAAGGGCCCTAGTCAGAGCCTGAACTCTTGCAAGAGGCTTCCTCTCACAAGACCTGAGGAAGGCATTATATAGGCCTGTCTTGCATGCCACCCATCCGAGTCACCTGGGCCTGGAGAACTGGAAGCAGAAAGAATTCCAGCCACAATCATAACAGAGAGATCTCGATAGCATTTCATATGAAATTTGAAGCCATTTTCTTGAGGAGCATGGCATGCAACTGCTCTTCCTGTTTATTCTACATTGAAAAATACAGGATTTAGGATGTCTTGCACTGTAATACAGGACGAGATTTTCAGGTTCAAAATGTGGAACATCCAGTATGAAATGGGATATCTGCAAACTCCAATGGGTATAGATAGTGCAGAAATGGAGTCTTGGGATGAGAAAATTCTATTGCTGACAGCTTTTCTATGGCCCTTTTCACACTGTACCTTGTCGCGGCAGTGGGGAGCGGCGCTCGTGCGAGCAGCCGCTCACGTCAGCAGCTCACGACAGCCCTTCTTCCTCCCGCATTGGCTTCCTCCTTAGCGCGACCATTGCGCTAGCGCCCCTTCCTTCCTTCCTTCCGCAGTGCAGTCTGGGAGCTGTAGGCTGCACTGGGGGAAGGAAGCGCGACCCGCCCAGCTCACTGACGCACCGCGCGCAGGTAAGTGTGTAAGGGTGCCGCGAGCATTGTGCGAGCACGGGGCATTTTCGGCTTAAAGATGAAAATCAAAAAATGCATGCGTGCCCCACTTTAGCCTCGTGAGCTTTGCGCGAGTGGGAGTGCCTCATACAGAGCGACGCTCCCATTTGCGTGATGCTCAAGGGGAGCTCGCGCTAAAAAAAAAAATGCGAAAAGGGCCCATGTGTGACGTTGGAATGTTCATAACTGTTTGACAACACAGCAGCTCACCTAATTAGTGCCACAATCACTAATATCAGGACAATACCAGAAAACTGCAGAAAGAAATAATTACGAGGATTTATGATAAAGATTTGCTTCTCTTTTTCAAAGGTTAACTGTCTACTACTCTGATAGGGCAAGAAAAAAGATCCTCAAGGTTTTTCTAAAAATATAACTGATATCAGAAATATTTACGTGACCACTTTGGTGTGCAAAAAGAGTAGTGAGAACAATGGTGGGAGCTATAAATAAGCATTTGAACCTTCTTTGTGATAATCTTAACATTACAGAATGCTCTTCTCCAGTACCACATCCTCTTTCCACTAATTTTTAGCCATCATTTAATTTTTTTTCTATTTCAGCTGACTTTTAATGTGAAATACTAAATATTCATTCCTGCCTCTTTTAAATGTTATTACATTCCTATACTGCTGTCTGGGGATATACTTAAATGGCTCTACTGTAACTTTACTGTTCTTCCTTTTTCCATTTTTTCCTTTGAAATATCATTTTTTATTAATTTCTTCCAAAAAAGTTCAGTATAGAAAAAGCAAGGATGGCAACAAAAACATATAGATTTTAAAAAGCATGGACAACAAAGTTTCTGTGCCACAAACATGATTAGGGGAAAAAAATCCTCATCAGTAAAAAAACCCAATGCCATGACGAAAGGGCAACACACTTTCTGCAACACACAAATTTGATATCTGATCTTTGAAACAAGCCAACAGGTAAAAACACAAACAAACCAAGCAGGTAAAAAGGAAACAATTATCCTTATGGGCCTACATATCCTGAGGGTACCAGGTTTGGGTGATCTTGTAAGCTAAGCAAGGTTAGGATTGGTTAATACTTAGATGGAGGATCATCAAGTAATAGCAGGTGCTACAGGTTATATTTCAGAGGAAAGCAATAACAAACCACCTCTGAATATTCTTTGCCTAGGAAAATCCTGTGAAATTCATAGATTATAATCAATAGGCAACCTAAAAGCTCATCCACACATATAACTATATCCCTAATGGTGGATTGGCTAAGACAGTGATCCAGCAAATCACAAGTTGTTATAGTGAATCTAAGGCTAAGATGACCTTTTGTAGGCAACTGCAGGAGAAACTAATCCTGGCTTACTGACTAGGTAATTTATCAGGCTTGCTTTGTTAGTGATACACAAAATTCTTTTGATACTCAAGCTCTATATATGTATTTGTAGTGGTTTTTATTAAATGTTATGAACTAAGATCTGCAGAAATACTTGGTGCTCATGAGTAGAAACAAATACAGCAGATTCTGCAAAAGATGACAGCTGTAATTACAGTGTCTCCAAACAGCAAAGGCAACTGGAGGGTCAATGATTTGTTGACCTGCCTGTGACTCATCTGCTTGCTAATTCTTTATTCATTTGGGTGATGGCAATGAACAGCCTATCTCCAGACAGTTGCTTTGCCCTGTGATGAGAAGTGGGAGGAAAGGTACCACCCAGAACAGGCATGCTTTAGCAGTACTTCTTCCTGTCTTTGGGTTTCATTTGGAAGGACCATAGTCAACACAGTTGTACAAAGGCATTGTGCTAAAGAAGAACCCAGTACCAAATGAGAAGAAAATGAAGGATGACATGTATCTATAGAAGTTGTCATCTAGAATTGTTCTCAGTTAATATTTCCTTTCCTAATGGAAATAATGATCAACAATAAATAAAAGTGAGCTTGCATTATTGAAACATTCTTCCTTAGCAGGAAGTTATTGGATTTAGAGTTGCAGTGAAGAAATCTAAAAGGGTTACATTATTTTTCTAAGAAGTATGGGCCACTGTATCTCTATGTTCTGACATGTCATTTCTCATTCTCTCTCACATTTCTATAAAACAGTCTGGAAGACTGCCACCCCAGTACATCAATACACAAATGGGATGGACAAACCCATCTCTCAGAATCGTTCACACCCCAAGAAGCCCCTCTACAAAGGTCTCTTCAAATTCTATTACAATGCATGTGGAATGGATTCTCACTCCAGGCTAGTTCACCATGGGCTCCTGTCACTCACTTTGTCCCTTTTTCTCTCAAGATACCTCCCTCGATTACTTGGACCTGAAGGTGATCCCTAATATGGAGCACTGTAAATGTGGTTCAGTGGGTTTACTGTTGTTAAGTGTGGCCAGACTATCAAAACTTATCAGCAACAACCAGACACAGTTTTAAAAAATAATAAAGGAATAGAAATGTATTAATATACAATTAGATCCCATATTAACCCTGGCACTATTTAATCATTCACAGTTTCCCAAAAACCTATTTAGTTGTTTCCTTGGCTGACTGTCCTACCTCTTTTACAGCTTTTCCCTTTCTCTATGCCATCTTTCCCCTATCTCTCTGCAATCTTTTCTCTATCTGCCTTCTGTCATAAACAAATTTCAATTTTGTATCCTTTCTTCCCTGTAGACCCCCTTCACAGTATTCCCTGAGTTGTAATTCCAGGCTTTCCAGGCTCCTCCCTTCACAGCATATAATTTCCCTACACCAGGGATGAACATGCTGCAGCACTCAGCAAAGTCCCTCACGTCATTTCAGTCTTCTCTGGAGTTCTGAAAGGTCAGACTGTGCTGGCTGTAGCTGTTACTATGGTTCAGACATACCCGATGATAGCACAGGATATGTCTTGATATCAAACTTATTTGGCCTTCACTTGACCTTTTTCTGCCACCCTGCTCCACGTGTTTGCGAGGCCACCAGACAAGCACGTAAACAGGTGCAGTCAGTTAATGGTCGGACATTCCAATCCCCACTTAGGCAGGTAGATTAACTCTACTTCGGTGCTTCAGGGACCTCTTTTGCAGACACACCTTGCTTAAGCGCGACTTTACACAAAGACACTTGGCCCCGAGCCGGCATTCTCGCAATGCTAAGCTATTTGCATACTGGCTACTCTATTAAATCTGCGCTAAGCTGATCATGTAAAACTTGACCTTTCCCAAAGCTTTGTCCCTCTCCAAACTTGCATTGTTCTCACCAAGTATGGCATGGCCTGTAGGCACAATCTACCCTATAAAAAGCCACCGATTCCAAGTCCTCCTCAGACAACTTGGATCGCTCCTGAGTTCCATCCAGCCCTACTGCCACTATGTCCAGTGAGTCGTCCCCTCAGTGAACTGCGCTGAGCTTCCTTCCCTGCAATCCTCCGCTTTTCACCAGGACTACGAGATAAGGTGTCATATCAACCATTTCCCCCAAAAACTCTAATTTCTAATTTCTAGTTAGCTGTGCACTTGTGTTGTCTTTTCTGTTGTTTGTCCTTTAATAAAGATATCATTTTTACTATTTTGAAACTTGTCTGACTACTCTTCTGACCTGACCCCGTAGACATTGGGTTACAAGATCCCTGCTAAGTTACCCTGCCTCTCTCTAGCTTAAGAGAGTGCTCGAGTTAATTTCCCCATCTTGTGTTTTTGCTTGGTTAATTGGGCACCCCCTTCCTGACCCCCAGAGAACAGGGTAACATAGCTCCCATTTCATGTAACTGAACATGACAATGCATCACAACCAGTCTCTCTGAAGAGCTTTTTGGAGGGGGCAGGCACCCTCTGAAATAGCATTATTTTGCAAAATGGTCCCAGGAGAATGCTTTTTTTTAAAACCAAAAATCTTTGGGAAATTGATGTATTTTAGAGGCATGCTTAGGGCTTAGAGTTGGTTGGTGAGGACTCCTAAGGGCTACATTGGACCCCAATCCCTAAAAGGCCATATCTGGCTTGAAGGCTGCAGAATTCCCACCTCTACCCTAAATATTTGCTAAGTACTCTAAGGATGCATGTACTTTGGTGCTTGGCTATCATTACCAGGTACAATGCTTATAGGACTTTTTGTATACAATTCAGAGGAGAAAAAAAAAACACCCTTGGGTTTAATATGTTAAGGGCTTTCCATGTTCACTCTAGCATATAAATGCTGGAAATGCCACTTAAGCAATATGAATATGCTAGCACTCCTCATTACATAGTTCTTTCCAACCCTAGTAGTTAATATGGATGGCATTGCCACAATGCAGCTCCAAATAGAGACGACACAGTGGTGTAAAGCCTAGTGCTATTCCATAAGCAGTGTTCTTATGTACAATTATGATGTATTAGTATCTAACTAGTCCCTTCTTTCAATTGGCTTAAAGGAAGGTTGCTTTAAAATGTTTAACCTGTGCATTCAGTTATGCCCAAGAAGTCTACTTATTGACACTTCTGATTTCACTTTTGGAGACAGTGGCTACATGAGCGTTGCAAAGCATAAATTGTCTACATGGAGAATTGCATGTTGATTGTGTTACACAACCCTTGTGTTGAGTGGTAAATGTGTAACTGAATGCAAAACTGAAAGAGTATTACTACCAGTTTCAGCAGAGGAAGATAGATATTCACTGTCTGAGATTTCTTATCTGGATGTGCAACTTCATTTGCCTGACCCCGGACTGAATTAATTCATTGGAAAAAATGTTCAACAGCATCTGTAGGAGAATTTATACACACAAAAGATGCTAACAGGGTTCAGATTGGGGCATATGGAGATCACAGGATTGGCCCCTGGATTCCTGGAGGTTGTTCACCCCTATTTCACTGGAAAGACTCACATCCTGCTAAGAGAAACTGAAATTAGAAATACTATGTTGGATCTTTTTTTGCTTCCTTTCAAATAGTAATTCAGGAAACACTGACTCTGAAGTTATTAATGAAAATGCTTAGTGAGCTGGCATTCACCATTTGTACTGTCAGAAATATGGGCCCCTCATCACCACTAGGCTTAAGTCTTGTTCACTGTGAACTCAGCATTATATGGTCATAATATAAAACTTGACAGTGATAGGTCTTCCATTAAACTGAGGGAATCACTTTGGGTGACAGATGCTGAGTGATATGTTGGTGGTCAACCCCTTGGTCATTTTTGTATATGGAAGGACAGAATGATAAACTTCAGGAACTCTGCCCTGTATCCCTGAAACTTGTCTGCTATCTTCAAATGAGATGGTACATGCTGCCCCATTGCCCGTGTTGAAGTAAGTTATGGCTGCCAGTCCAGCAAGTTTCAATAGGTGAAATACAGCAGAAGGGGTCTTGTCTTTTGTCTGGCAAAGTGTGTTAGGTTAGCCACAAAACTTGATGTCCCATCCATTTCATCAGGGATCCATGTGTATATTTTGAAATATTTGTACTCTGGTACAGCAGTGGGATTCAGTATGCAAGAATGTATGAATAAATAAACAGAAGGCACAACAGGTTTCAGATAGTTCATATTCACTTATAACTTCATGAACACTTTTTATGTATCCTATTTTTCCTGCTACTAGACATACAATATATTTATTCAACCGCAAATGTATTGTTCCTTACTCTAAGTGTCTATTGTTAAGGAGGATTTAGTGCATTTTGTATTTCAGCATGTGCTCCAAGGCTCTTTTACTGAACACAATTTTCATTTTCTCTTCTGCACCACAAAATTGTAGAGCTGTCATTGATGACAAAAGAACGTGTAATGACTGTCATCATTTATTATCTGTAGCAGCACTTCATAACCTGTTTGAAATTTTATTTAAATATCTACTAGAAGGCAAAATATTGTAGAAGTCTATAAAAATATGATTTTTGAGAGGGAAAGTTTCCATTAGTTTTTAAATCAAAATGTATGGAATTCAGTCTTCAAAGGAAAACACCTTCTCATCAGTGGTGTTGCTTCCATTTATGAAATCTGTGGACTAAGATCCTTTTCACCTCCTTCTCAGTTATGGCACAATCTAACATGTATAGTTGGAATGGAATCCTAGTATGTCCAATAAAACTATTCCATAAGCAAGGTGCTTCTGTTTTTGTTATTATTACTGTTAACTTTAATTATACCCCAAAACTAGGAATCAAGATGGTTTACAAGTTAAAAAAAGTACGGTATAGTTAAAACATACTAAAAATTAATATATTATAAATGTTAATAATATATTACTACTAACATAATAGTAAAATGGGATTATGTTGTCATGACCAAGGAGTCCAGCAGTGACTTGGATACAGACTTTGAAGGTGAAGTCAGCAGACCCCTCTGAAGCCACTGAATAGCTCCTTTACCCCATTTTGCCCCCCCAGTCTGTTTTAGATCCACACAGGTCTTTTTAAAAAAGAAGTGACAGTCTGATCACTTGATTCTGAAAAATGTCCACAACAGGTCAAAATTAGGTGAACTCACCACTTGCATGAACGTTTCAATTGTACCCTATGTAGGCTTCAGGGAACACTGTAGTTGTTTAACATTTTGGAGATCAAATAAAAATTTTGGGGACTTTGGGGCAAAATTGAGGACTGTGGGCAAAAAAATGGTAGAGCCCTCCAGATGTCAAATATGCAAAATGTCATCCAACCCCTGGCAGTTGCCTACCTCTACTTTAATGCTTCCAAGTTTGTGGGAAGGGGTTCAGTCTGAGTGAAACAGCTTGTGACAAGAGGTGTAAAACAAAGCTGAGCTCCAGAATGTGTCAAAGCAAGGTGCTCATGTGAAGCTATCCATCTTTATATTGCCCTGCAGGCTCTCATCAGAGATCAACAGAACTGAGGTTTTTGTCTCTAAGCTTCAACATACATTTCTCGGACCAAAGAATTTCCTTGTAGCAACATCTCAACATTTTAAATTGCTCTTACAAGCAGCGCAATTGTTCACAAAAGGCCAAGTGTTCAGTAACTGTTACTGAAATGGTAACATTTTCTTAAAGTTAAAAATAAAAGAGTGTGTCCTTCTCCACTGTCACTGTCACTTTTTTTTTAATAAAAAAGAGATAACACATTGTTTCTGCACTAGATTGTTACACTATTATTCCACTTTCAACATCCTTTGAGGCCACTCCCTAAATTGCAAACTCCAGGATTCCATAGGATGTTGAAAGTGGAATAATAGCACTATAATAGCCTAGTGTGGAAATGACCCCAGTTTCAACAATATACATGTGATCTAGTTGGCTCCAGAAAGCAAGCATGGTATCATGGTTTGAGTGTTAGACTAGGACTCTGGAGACCAGACTTCAAGTCCTCACTCAGCTATGGAAGTTCAGTGTGTGACCTTGGGCAAGTCAGATTTTCTCAGCCTCAGAGAAAGGCAAAGGCAAGCCTCCTTTGAAGCTATCTTACCAAGACAACTTTGTAATAGGTTCACTTTAGGGTCACCATAAGTCAGAAATGACTTAGCGGCACACAGGAAGCAAACCAGTTCCAACCTGTAGGTTCCATTAACAAAAATTAGAAATGCTTCAAAAATAAGGGAGATTGTACCTCAACAGATAAAAAAAGGGGGGCAGAATTTTTGCAATTTGAGTTGAATCAACACATTATCATTGCTCGTATTAGTGAAGTTAATGAGGCACAGCTGTCTCATATCAGCTCCTTCCAGAATTTTGGTATTAGCCACAGAGTTCAAACAACATATGAATGAAGTCAACCTTTTTGATCACTCATGGAAATTGAATCTAAGGCACTTGCTTTGAGTGACACTCTTGTGGACTGTATGGCATTTTGGAAGAACAATCTGTGGGCACAATTGCACCAATTTCTGTTCCATTTCTTTCCATAGTATGGAGTTAAACACATGCTTAATTGAAATGATTGAGACTGAATGGCCTGAAAGAGTATTCAGCTTTGGAGTATGACTTACATGAATGAGTACTGATATAGTTTGGCAGAGCTTTCTTTCTGAGAAAAAGGGTATTTAATAAAAAATCATTTCACTTTTATTTACCTTTCAGCATGTTCCAGCACCTCAGTCATAATCATTTATCTGCCTCATCCTTTGCAGGGGTACTAAGAATGACTGTACTAAATGGAGCTATGTTCTGGGTAAGGGCCCTTCCACACTACACAATTATAGCACTATGATTCCACTTTAATTTCAATGGCAATGTCCTATAGTATCCTGGGATTTAGATTTTAGAAAGGAGCATTTAGGATTATCAGCCAGAAAGCAATAGTGTTTCATCAAACCACAAACCCCAGAATTCCATAGGATGCCATTGTGGCAGCTAAAGTGGAATTCCAGTGCTAAAATTGCATAGAGTGAAAGGGCTGGTTTGCTGCCATAATCTATGATTGTGACACAGTCTAATATTTGGGCCTCTTTTGGAAATATGAGCCAAAGTAGACATGATATTTATAGATATTTTTAAAGAAAGCATGCTTTAATTGGCCCCAAGTGGGACTGTCAAATGATAAGGCTGCAGACCTATATTCTGGATGTGTTTCCAGCCTAGCTGAAGTTTGATACCATTTTTCTCTATAGATTGGAAACATGATTTTTTTTTGTTTTTTGGACTTCAGCTCCCAGAACTCCCCCAACCAAAAAATATCTTTTTCTGAATTATTCTGTTGGAACTGGCCCCTTTCTAGACTCCTGTTTTCTTCAAAACCTTCAGTTGTGGTAAACATCAATAGGAGTGGGGAGAGCTGGGTGGTGGCGGCAAAATAGGAGTGGTCTGATTCTCTGATCAGAAGCCTGTTCAGAATTCTGGATTGGGGCATGATGTTGTGAGTTTACATTAGAAAATATTGTTTGATTTACAGATTGTATATTAGGGCATGAGCAAAAAGTTGTTGGGCAGGAGGAGAGAATAGACTGTTGAAGTGAATGCTGACTGGTGGAATGTTTGAGGAGATCTGCATCAGGCTGGTAAATGACTATTGGGAGTTCAGTTTGAGCTGGGAGTAAGCATAGAGTTTGAGAAGAGTGCAGTTAGAAAAAGGGTTTGAGAAGAGTTTGAGTTAGATTGGGAGTGAAAGAAGGGAATTTGAACTGAATAGTTGGTATGGGTCTGAAATAGCTTGAGACTAGAAAGTGTATTGTTTTAAATGTAATAAATAAATAATCTGTTCTGTTGTGTTTAACTTCTGTAAATAAAGTTTTGTTTTTGTTTTTATATACCTTATATACTTTCAGAAACACTATCTGTCTGAGAGCTTGGATTCAGACAAGGTGTCTGTGGTGGCAACACTAAATATAGAGAGTTGGCGTCTATTGAGGATAAAAGATACATAAATCTTCATAGGTACCTTCAAAGTTGATGTCACACAAGTGGGACAGGAGGAATTTCTCACACTGTGGCAGAGGCTGGAGTCATGAATAAACCCTCAGTCTGGAAATTACAATGGGCACTGTGGAAGTCTTTGCATTTGGTGTGTTAAAGGGTAGAATCTGCACATTTGGTGGCCACAGTGATGGGATTGTCTGAGAGGAACCCTCATAGCAGGTGGCACTTGTGGTGTTACCTGAGTGGAACACCCTGCAGTTGGTGGGATAAAGAGTGAAAAACCCACATACAAAGACAGCATGATTGAATAAAGGCTGAAAACATCACATTTGGTTGCAGCAGTGGGATATAAGCTAAAATTCTCATAAGGGGCCCCATGGCTGTCTTTTAGAAATGAAAGTGGCAGGTTTAAACTTTTAAAAATAGAAAAATAAAAAATTAAATTAGGGTAACATCATATGCAAATTTGTGCCAGCTGCTCAGGCTTCATTCCAGTTGTTGTCACTGCTAAAGCAGACCCATTCCATCCATTACTGAATAGCAAATTAACACTTATGAAAAACCTATTGATTCATTAGGTCTACTCTAGTTGGGGGTAAGCAACTGGATTTGGGCTGATATTCTTACAATTTAGCCAGAGCTTAGACAATTACTTTTTTTGGACTATGATTCCCAGAGCCTCCTAGCTTGGTTGGAGGTTTCAGAGACCTGTAATGTGAAAAAAGAATAACTTGTCCAAGCTCTGAATTAGCTTCTTTGTTATTTCCTCTTCCATGGATTCATATCAGAGATTAACTAGCAGCTCTGACAAGTTTTCTGCTAGTCACATGCTGACTCATTAGCTCTACTGTGTTTTCAGATGGCTCAGTGGAAGAACCAGACACCTACTTTGATGGCAATGCATTTTTTACTTTCTTCTGATAAGTGATAAATTTGACTAAAGCTGATGAAATTCATCAAGTCAGCCCAGTCCTTTACAACTTCAGACTGCTCTACTAGTCAAGTTATATAGCTGGAAAGAAAACCTCCTTCAAATATTCAAAGGAGAATCATGCAGAAAATCATACAAGCTTCCATTGTGACAATACAACTTTTTTTTCCTTAAAAAAGGACATTAAAAGAATAGTACAAACAGTCAGAAATGTTTCACTTAAAGCCAGCATATCTGGAATCTCAGAGGTCTACATTAGATGAACAGGGAGGTTTCTTTCTCATGGTTGGTCTGACATTATGAACTGGCAAAGAGAACACAGAATGCTTATGGCAGACTTCTCTAATGTAGCACTGTCCACATGTGTTGGGCTGCAATTCCCATCAGTCCTGCCAGCATGGCCATTGGCCATTCTGGCTGAGCATGATGGGAACTGCAGTCCATCGCACTCAGCCAGAATGGCCAATGGCCATGCTGGCAGGACTGGTAGGAATTGTAGTCCAACATACCTGGAGAGTGCCAAAACAAGGAAAGTTGACTTAAGATTGTTAATATTTGCACAACAGATGTAACATCTCACCAGCCCAGATTTGTGGCTTACTGGCACTGCTGCCACACAGCTAGGATCTAAATGTGAGAGGAGGAATATTTTATTGTGATGTAATTCTTCACTAGGTTTCTTCTCAAAGGTAGCTAAGAGTAATTTCAGCAATTTTCTTCCTGTTATACAAAAATCTTTGAAAACCACCAAGTTTCCAAAGGCTATTTGCAACTCAGGAATTATTTCATGCAAAATTTGCACTTTTTTTGCATTGAAACAGCTTTTTCTGCATAGACAACAGCATTTTCTACATGGAAAATCATATTTGAACACAGTAATACAATTTTTGCCCAAAAAATACTGTTTTCTGCACAGAAAATGCTATTTTCTATGCAAATCAACCATGTGCAATTTTTAAGCAGGACAAACTCCAATTCCTTCTCAGAAAACAGCATTTTTTTTTAGAAACAGGAATTAAAATTTATACATTGGAATATTATTTTGCACATGATAAATGCTGTTCCCTGTGCAGAAAAGCCTGTTTTCTGCACAAAACAATCACATTTGAATTGTGCAGAGAATAAGTGCCAAATTGCACATATTTATATCAGTTTAGGATTCTTCTTTTCAGGGTTCCTTGATACTCTAAAACAGTTTTTTCAACTATTTTTGAATATTTTTGACTATTCTTTCCATCTCTGTATTTTATATAACCTGAGGTTCTGTGAGCTTTATGTTTAGGATGCTATCCCATATGGTGTGTTTGTTGTGGGGAGTGAGACTAAATTGTAAAACATGCTTGGGGATATTTATGTACGTTTGCTTCCTTGTAGTGTCCAGGTCTTGTAAGATTTGGAGGAGTCACGTGAGTCATATTTTAAACAGTGAATGGCTGACCTTGATGCAGGACTAAAACAGGACATGAGTAGGAGCCCTTCTATGGAAAACTCTGGAATTTGTAGCTTGAGAGGCATAAGGGACTGCACTGCTGGGATTCTACCACAACTTTGCAAGGGCCTGTCCCTCACTGAGTTCAATGGGACCAGTGCTAGTACAAAGCAATTTGGTACTTCAGCATCCTCATTGTGCCCCTGCTGGGGCTAGCACTTTGTTGTGCTGTTCTGACCCCAGTTCCTGCGTTCTGCTGTCTCTCTTCCCAGTGCTGTCCAAAGTATATCTCTTCATCTTGATTTGGCCCTGAATAGGGTTTATTCTCAAGAAACTGTTTACATTAGGATTTCAGTCTTTACTTGGTGGAATAAGAAAGCCACATACATTCTTTGCTCACACTCTTATCCAAAAATATAGATCAATCCATTCAAGAAGTATCATATGAGGATAGAGGCCAACACAGGGATGCTGATCACTTTTTCAGGGTGTCTAATTATGTATAGCTTTCAATCATATGGTTGATAGACTAAATAAATCACTCTTCTTCTTCCTCTCTTCCTTTTCCAATCATGAACCAGGTACAAACCACATACAGGCATATATTAGTTGACAAAGCCTTGGACGATGAAGCTCCTTTTTTTACAAAGGCTTTTAATGGCCTCCCAGCCTCCCTTTCCTCCTCATCTTTTCTCTACCTGGAAGTTTTGTAGCTGCAATGGTGTTAGAGGATAGCAAGGGAAGGGTGGAGAAACACAGACTTTCACTATCAATTACAGTAGCAGATCTGCAGTAAACAGTACAATGAACAAAGCTTGAACAGGGAAAGAATGGGATTCTATTCTAGCCAATATTACTGCAATGGTGTATTCCAGCTGCCTCCAGAATGACTTACTGAATATGTGTGAACAGCAAAATAGAAAGAAAAGGAGATAGGACAAGGCTGCCTCACTAATTACTCCCAGTGCATTAAAAAAGCATAGAGCTATAAGCTTGGCCATTAAAATCAGAAGAAAAATGGAGATTAGTGAAATCCCTAGAAGCATTTTGGAAGGAGCCTACATGTTGTCTTTAAAAGGTCCAAAATGTTTTTGTCTTAGCTTATGGTAACCTTACTTAGCTGGTTGTTTCATTGCACAAGTACATATTGGTTTTGAATAAAAATTTTGCTGAAACATGTTGAACTTCTTTTCATTTTTGTGGTCCTTATTCTTTCCATTTTATTTCTGTCTCTGGTACCAGATCTTCTGTTAAAGAAATAATACCCAGGAAGACATCTACAATGCTAACTGAGGTATAGCTGTATTAGATAACAATAAGGGGTAAGTAACCAGCCAGACGTCCAGCCTTGGGAAAGGTACTTTTTTGGACTAAAACTCACAGACCCTCCTAATGAGCTTGTTTTCTGCTCCTGAAATTATTCTCAGTTAATTTGTGCATTTGCATTAATACGTAGTTTGACCGATAAGGAGTGATCTTTGTTGAGTCTCTATATTCCTTGATTTAGCTAACCCTAGAGGCTTGTTGTAAAGACAATATCCTGCTCTGGTAAGATGTAAAATCTAACAAACTCAAGACTGTCAAAACTGGAGACACAATTAGGTAGTTTTGGTAATTAGGGTTGTTTTCCCTCTCCTCACATTGCTTAATCATGAATTCTGGATCAGTGAAGGAATTTTAGTATACCCGTCCCTCTTCATATGTAAGTCAGGTAACTTAAATGTGAAGGCTACATTGATTCAAGTATATATCGATGGCACTTCTCAGGTTTTGTACTGATATTAAATATACGTATAAACAATGCATTAGAAACCAAACTAAAAAACTTTCTTAGTATCATTTGTAGAAGTTTTTCACCTCAGTTAGAATGGTTGGGACATGTGCCTTCATCCATTTCCTTGGACCACTGGTCTCTGGACTATACACACTTATTAGGAAGCTCCTGATTTAGCATCAGTGATAGTGACTACCTGAATACCAGCTGCTGTACTGCCAGTGCATATTGCATCCCCAACAAGAATGAAAAGTACACACCTAATACCACCTAAAGCCAACAGAACAAGGCTTCATCCTTAGAATGGCACATAGCTAACAGTATTTAATATACACAATGTGCTTCAACCTATAATCTTCAATATGGGCAAACAACATCTTCCGTTGTCTTGTTCCAAGTGAGTTAAACTGCAGAAGATGTCTTTCAGACAAAATGCCTGAATCTAGGGCTGGACTTTAAGGTCAAAGTCCTGGTTCTGTCAACCCAGAGAAGCTACAAATGATCACCCAGAGAGTGGCAGGTGATGGCAACAATGACAAACATTCCCAGGACCAGCACCTGGGCCAGCATCGATTGACTCTGCTTGCTGCTACATCCTTTTTTCTGATTTTTTTTTTTAAATTTGGAGAGCCAGCTGAGCAGGTATATGGTCACATGTGCTCATTTTATTGATTAATCAAGATATCTTTTTCTGCTCTCAGTCTTTTCCTTTCTCTGGGCAGGGTGCTGGTGCTGGTGAACCCATGTTAGTTTGCAGCAGCAAAACCAGCAGAATTTTTTATCTTCTTCATCAGATGCCTCATGATTATATTTTAAAATAAAAACATGATGTTCAGCATCAGAGCAGCAGAAGCAAACTCTGCTTTAATCCTGTAGTCATGAAAGTGCTATGACTGAAGTGAGCTTATGAAGCAAAACTGCACATATAAAAAGTATTTATTTTCTTTCGCTTGGTGCTTTTTCTTTATTTCGTTTCAAGATACCAAGGAGGTAGAAACAGGGGAAGGGCATTAGGAGAGAAAAAAATATTATGTCCTTTACAGGGGAACATAGCTATTTAAAGTTAATTAGTTGATAATCTTCTGGACTCATTAGTCTCCTTCTCTGAATGTCTTTAAAAAGAGGCTGGACAGCTACCTGCTGGGAACGCTCTAGGTGGAGATCCTGTGCTGAGCAGAAAGTCAGATTTAATGGGCCATGGAACTGCTTCCAACTCTATAATTTTATGACTCTATGGTCTAAAATCATCCAGTTACATCACTACCTCAGGCATTCTGGGAACTGTAGTTTAAAAAATAACTGTTTCCGACTAGAGAATTCAGTGAAAAGTTACTACTTAGCTGCTTTCTTTTTTCTCCTTTTGCTATTCTACTCTTTTCTTCTGTGCAGCAAGACAACTACAACTGAAAGTGGTGGTTACATTTGTTTGTTACAACGCAAAGTGGTTGTTACATCTAGAACATACAGATTTCATTTTGTAGCCATTGTTTAGCAATCACCTTGTGAATTAAGTGGGTGAGGTAAAATCTTAGAGGAGTGGGATGTTGAGAAATGAAAGGGGCTGACATGCCACCTGTATTATTCAAAAGTCTTGCCTTGGTTGTTATCAAAAAAATCTTGGAATACCATATGTTCCTATGAGGATTTTGTGTAAACACAAGGCTCTCAATCTTCTAAAAAAAAATAAAATGATTGTCAGCTTGATAATCTTAATACACCATTCTGACTTTAGCCAACCAAAGTAGATAAACAAACATGCAAAACTGGAAGCACAAAACTAGAAGCAGATTTCTTGTCCAAGAATAAGAACAGCTGGACTTAAATTATTAACAATATTGAAAACATTAGCTGACTTGTGAATAAGAAGAGGGAGCAATAGCAGCAACAGCTTTAAAAATGTGCAAATTGCATTAGACTGACCACACCAGTGATGATTTTGGTATTCAAAGAAATAAGATATGGGACTATGAAGTTTTTAAGAGCCAAAAGAAAAAGTGACCTTGGCAGCCACATTTTTCACACACAGAACTGTAAACTTACAGGAAAAGCTTAGAGGAATGGTTTCCCCTCCATAACTTTAATATCAAGAGAGGCAAGTGGATGAGGGTAGTTTAACTACATTTCAGGATTAGTTTCTGAGATAAATATTAAAATAAGGTAGCATCCTCCTATAAACATTTTGTTTTGTAAACATGAATGGGCTTTGACTTTTGGTGTGACCCTATCACTTTTGGAGATATCTGCTATTACTTCTCCATGCCAGTATAAATTGCCAGGCACAAACTGATACCTGCTTACCTACTAAGGGCTCATTTACTCTGCAGTCCTCACCTCGAGAGTGAAATTCAAATGCAGGCTTCAAGGCTGCAACATCTGGCCTAACATCATCTCCTTCTTCTTCTTTTTTCTGCCCTGTTACCTAATTTTTGCACCACTGTCATAATGAAAAGTTCTGAAGAATTTGAAAACTTGTGTATCTTTATGAGATTTGGTAGGTGCTAAGTGAGATTATTGCTCACATATGGCTTTTTTCCCTTATGGACCAACCCTACTATCTTTATATTTGTTTTTGATCTCTCTCTCTCTCACACACACAAACACACACATACTCTGCATGTCCACAATTTGATGAATATTTACATCCACACACACATGATATTCACTTACAAGTCGCAGTTGTTGACACAAATGAATGCTGATAATTCCATATGGATATCATGAATTTGATTTTCATGGGTATGTCTCTAGCTCAGGAAAACTCACCTTTGAATGTTGCCTGTCATTGTATTTAGACTATTAACAATTCTATTTTTTTCTTGAATATTCACCAAATTTCAAATATTTTCCAGGTTGAAAAGTCCTGATTATTCTTAAGGGACTTATAGACAAAAAGGTTCTGCTACACACATATGCACACACGCACACACACAAAGTCATTTCTAGAAGAAATCACATATATTATTGATCAACTTACTGGGACTCACATGTGGACAAGCTAGATATTAGAAATATTGCCAAAGTACTGCATTAGCAGACAAGTTCGAAAGAATGTTGCTAGGTCACTTTGAACTGATATGTTGTAAAAATACAAAAGTCTTCTGCACAGCTTTGAAACAGAAAACCAAACATTTTGAAGCACTGTATTAAAAGTTGTATAGAAAAAAAGCAACTATTTTCCAATAATTTATTGAAACCTTTGCAAAATAGCTTTGTTGCAGTCACCTTTCATATCACTCTGCTTCAGCAATAAAATCAAACAACACACAGAAGAGCTAATTACAACTGCAGTAGTTCAAGGACATTTTTTTTTAAAAGAGTCCATTGTGTTTTACAATCTGTAGGCGGGTTGTCAGATGGTTAGGTTTGTCTTTCCCTCCATGTAATTCATTTTCCTTTTAATTTGATGACAGTTTATTAAGAAATCCAAACAGACAGACATAGAAAGAGTGGACAGAAAAGGGAATATCCAGTCTGAAAGTACACGAAACCAGCTCGAGAGCATCTGAAAAGGCAACCTTTTCTCACATTTGCTCCCTTGTGTGACAAGAAGCTATGCTGACTGTCAGCACAAGGAGGTGTGCTGAACATCCTAAACTTAGGGAATGCAAGGTGTATGGTATAAAACCACAGACAGGTGGAGGGGATGCTAGTTTGGGACCTTTAGAAGAGCAAAGAAGTTTGTTTTGAATCTAGATAAAAAAAAAATATTGAGGGTTACAAATGGAAACAGAACCAAACTTTTTCCTCTCCAGATCAATAGAACAGAAAGAAATTGGTGGCAGCAGATGAACAGGAAGAGTTAAAGTGATAAAAATGGAATTTTGGGGAACAAAACCTGAATCCACCCATTCTTTAAGGTACAGCACACCATAAATTAGGGGATACCAGTGGGCTTTGTTTTAGGAATATTTGTATAAACACAGATGTAAATTTGTGCCCTGTCCTCAAGATCAGTAGCACTGCTGCTCTAAACATCCCTGCTGAGGAGTACATCTTCTTGAGCTACATGGGACTTATGCCCAAATGGACATGAACCTTAATTTGTCTTAATAGCAACAACAACAACAACAACATCAAGAACAGCAGCAGCAACAACAACAACAAAGGCCACACTAATAGAGTGAGAAAGCCCCCTTAGAAATGTAATTGAAGATTAAATATATTTACAATTTCTGTCTATATTGTCAATATTGTTCTTCCTGCTCCCCAGAGAACCAACTTAGGCTTCCATAGTCACCATGGAGTTTGTTTGTTTTTCTTGTTGAAATTGGTATGCCCACCTCACAGGCATCAACAGAAGACAGGAATTTCATACTATTAATAATTATGTAAAAACAGATAGAGTTTTGACAGGTACAACTTCTTCTGTCACAGTTCCCTAAGCAGAAGAAACGCTTCACTCAACACAACTCCCTTTTCAGCATAGCTGTTAAAACAGCCTTGTCCTCTATTGCATCTGCTCACTCTTCACCTCAGTAACCTAGAGGCACTTCCAAGGCACCAGCCTCAATCCTAATTAGAAATAATAATGACCATCGTGCCCTATAAGCTTTCTGATACAGCACCTTAGCTGAATATGGCCAAGTAGGCAGACAGGTTAATTTTCATTGGGCAAATGATACAGAAAAGCACAGACAGGTAGAGGCTCAAAAGTGTCCCATTGGGTAGGATGCATGCATGTCTCACCTCAGGGCTATGTCTGCTCAACCCATGCCAGGGAAAGGATCCACATTTTAGCCATCTCCAGTCAACACCAGCCTCCAGGGTCCCCAAGGGTGGTATGTGTAATAGTCCAGGCTGCAAAGAAAGGCACCTCAGTAAACAGCAACCGAAGTGAAGTGAGGCAGCAAAAGCAGCCAAGACACGACTCTCTGGCTCAGCAGCTGCAGCAGGCACTTGCTGCTGCTTCTATTGTTGAACAGCTTAGGAAAAGCCAAAATCGGCTTGGTCACTGCCACCTGCTGGATATTTAAATCATTGCTTGATGAAACCCCATAGGTTCCTAAGTCATTCACAATTCTTCTGGAAATCCCGCAAGGGTTGCTGTAAGCAGCTTTCCTCCTTGCCTTGAGAATAATTCTCTGAAGTAAAGCATATTATGTGGAATGTGTGAAGATTCATATGTAACTATAATGGATTGTTCCAAGTGTTCCAAGTAATATACCATATCTGATCTCATCTCCATCAAAAAGTCCAGTATCACATTGTCATCCACAGTCAATATTATACTTCAGTGACTTACAGAAACAGGCTAAAGAATCACCAAGTTTAGGTCAATATTGGTTGAAACTCATCTTGAGTTTACTCAAATTGAATTGGATGTAGACTCTTATCTTCAAACTGACCTGCACCTCCTTATAACTTCTTGCAATTATAAGAAGTCAGTACACTACCCTGCATACTACATTCAAAACTCTATTTGAATAAACAGTAAAGTAGCAGGGACCCCTATACACACTTATTTAGGAATGGTTTCCAACAGAGCCAACTTCATGTAGCGGTGTGAGCTTTGGATTTGAACTCTGGAGAACGGGGTTCAAATCCCTGCTCAGCTGTGGAAACCCACTAAGTGGCCTTAGGCAAGTCATACTAGTTCAACCCCACAGGAAGCAAAAGACAACCCCACCCCCCAACAAACTTTGCCAAAAATCCCCAGTAGAAGTTCACCTTAATGTTGCAATAAGTTGGAAATGACTTGAAGCTGAAGGCATACAACAACAAAAAAGGTTCCATTGAAACCAGTGTGATAGACTTCTGAGTAGACATGGACAGGACTGCAATTCTATACATATGTATTGGGCAGTAATTCTATACATATTTACCTGGAATCCAGTATCACTTTTCAGACTAACTTAGAAGAAGTAATTTCTACCATATTGAAGTGGACTGTGCCCACAAAAGCCTAGGCTAGAAATTTCTTCTTCCCAGTTAATTTCAAAGATGATGCTAGACTCCTTTATGTCTTTTTATGCTATCCTTGAATATTTCTCTGGGAATAAGTTCCACTGTTAGACTTTCTTCTGGGTAAACATGCATGTGGCTATTCTGCATGTTTCCCCCAAACTTTTCAGAAGAAGAGGGACAAATTGGCCTATTCTTATACAAAACAAATTATTCCCTTATATAATAATACTGATACTTTTTCAGCCCTTACTTTCAAGTACTTCTTAAGAAGTTAATATGACTTATACCCATCCACAGAGAACTGAGGCCATTTCCGCACTAGGCTGTTAGAACACTATGATTCCACTTTCAACATCCTATGGAATCCTGGGATTTGCAGTTTCGGGAGGGGCCAACTGGCCCCTCCCAAAACTGCAAACCCCAGAATTCCATAGGATGTTGAAAGTGGAATCATAATGCTCTAACAGCCTAGTGTGGAAATGGCCTGAGTTTAACTTGGGTCTTTATCACACCAGCCTGTTGCCTCACAGCGATCATGTTGTTTAAGTGAACAGAAACATACTGGTACAGAAATAATCACTTTCATACCTTCTCTGCAATAATCCTATGGTGTCACTTTGGTGATGCAAGTTCCCACCATCAGTTTTCTGCACTGCCTCAATGGCGTCATCTTCCTACTCATGTCCATACTGTGTAGTGCATGTGCATTGTTTATTTTTTCTTTTTTTGGCCATAATTGTACAATTTGGGTTTCCCAGGAAGATATTTTTATTTGTTTTGCCATAAGTGTGCAATTGTGGCATGTTGGTCACTGCCACGGCAGTGCAGTTGCACAATTATGGCAAAAAAAGTGTTTTTTTTTTTAAAGTATGTACCAAGGAACAGAGTAAAACAATGTTGTTCCTGTTTATTTTTTTTTCTTTTGTTTTACCACAATTGCAGTACACATTTCTTTTTGTATTTCAAAAAATGTTTTGCTGTAGTTGTGAAATTGCAACATGCTGTCAACTACCACAACAGTACAATTGCACAGGTATAGAAAAAAATAAAAAAGAAATACATACTGGGGGATGAGACAAAAACCATTTTTTTTCTGTGCACCAAGATGACATCTTTGCAAGGACACTGGAATTGCAATGACTTTATCTTGCTTGGGGATGGGAATGGGGAGAAGAGGAGAATCATGCCCACTTAACACCACATAACTGCTGGTGTATCGGAACTGCAACAGAAGGAAATGATCTCACCAAGAAACAGTAGTTGAACAGCAGAGCCATTAATGTTTTTTTCCCATCAAGAAAAAGATCCAATTGAGTAACAATGGGAATGTAACGCAACAATGGAACAGTCACAATGTCACCTAATAAGGAAAGATTAAACACAGAACTAAGCCAGTGCAATCAAGCAACAAACCTATTGTGTGAAAACATTTTTGTTATCAGTTTCTCACCTGATTCCATATTTAACCATAATAAGAATTTGAAAATCCCACATTCGTGTACTTGTTTGCACGTTGAATCTCATAAATATGGAACTTTATATTGCTACAACAAACTGGCTCCATTGTCTTTCCTCATTGTCCAAAAAAATGTTCTTGGACAACTTCCGCATAATTATATTGCCAACTCTGTAGAATATTTAACCAAAATGCCAAGATTTTACTCTAGCTACTTGCACAACCAGAAACAATCTCTGAGGAAGGTCTTGTACTTCAAAGCTGGTATGGGTATTGTGCTTTTCTCTGTACATGCTGGCAACTTTAAGTAACTAAAAGACAATTTAAAATGTAGTATATATGTAAAACTTGCATATATCTTATGGTTATACATAATTGGATATGGGTAACAATCACAATGTCGAGAAACAGACTTATTTATTACTATTAATATATATTTTTACACCAAAGAAATAAATTGCTCTGGTTAGTTTTTTACCATGCAATTAACAGATAGTATCTAAGGCCATTTCTGCACTAGACTGTTATAGTGCTATTATTCTACTTTCAACATCCTATGGAATCCCAGAGTTTGCAGTTTAGGGAGGCCCGAAGGCCTCAGGATTCAAAGCTCAGGATTCCATAGGATGTTGAAAGTGGAATAATAGCATCTTGTACAATGTCCACAACTGCTTATCAGGAGGCAGAAACAGCTGAAGTGCCAAAGAAGAGAGAATGCTCCCTTTCCCATATACCTATTAATCATTTAATGTTCACTGTCATCTCTTTCCAACTGCATGCAAAGCTCTTTAGACACTTTCAAAGGAACTCCAGCTAAATGCTCATTTTTCCTTTGCAAAATAATGGGGCAACTGAAACCATCTTAATTTGCCTTGCAACAAATCTGTAGCAATTTGTCAGTGTGTGCCTTGCATGTCCATTTGAAGCCTCCATCTCTCAATTCTTTCTCTGTTCTCAGTATCCCTACTGCCTTTTGTTTTGTTTTTCCACCCCAGCACTTTCAACAAAGGAACATTTCTTCCTTGTAAATGCTTCAGGTAATGATTTTATAACAGCAAGTTTATTTGTCTGCTTCTCAGTCTGCCTGTCGTTCAATCCCCATAATATTCATAAAGGGAGGCTTTTATCCCATCTCCTTACTCCTAATTTATAAGTACAACCCAAGGACATCAACACCCTGTGACAATAGCTAATCTCTCTTCCCCTTGCCCCATCACACGTATACCTTATCACGATCACCACCCCCTCCACCCCACCTGGGTCTCACATATTGTTACTGATTGTAAAGCATGCTGAGGATGCCTTCACAACAGGCATGTACTATGGGACAACCACCGTTCATTCACTTATTTTTTAATAGGCCATCTATATGACATCACCAGGAAGTTGTTACCGCAGTTTCTAGCCCAGACTTGAGGGATATTAGATATCATTTTGATATCAATAATGTGGCCTTCTTTACCTATTCTTCTCCACGTGCTGCGAGGTCCTCGGACAAGCTTGCATACAGGCACGGCCACTAATCGCTGTAATATTCAACACAAATACAGGCAGGCCAGAAATAGCCAACCCACCACTTCAGGAGACCTCAAGGCAAGTACCACATTATGTATGCACGCTACTTACAAAGGACTCCCTGCCCCGAGTAGGCAGCTTGACGAGCCGAATACTCATCTGTCAAGCACTCTGTGTTTGCATACTGGCTACTCTATTGACAATTCGGTCTTAATCATGTAAAATTCTGACCTTTCGGAGGCTTTGTCTCCAGCCCGAAACCCATTGTTTTCCCCAAGTACAGACTAGCCTGTGGCCACATTTTCTCCTATAAAACCCCCTGACTTTGAGAGCTTCCTTGGATCACTCCCACCTTGCTGCCACTTTGCTTGGCGAGCCTTTCCCTCAGTCCCACGCACTGAGAAACTTCATATCCACGAACTTCATCTTCAGACTAGCCAGGCTTCAGGACAGATGTAGTATTTCCCATACCAAAAACCTCCTCCAAAAATCCCTCTATCCAACTCCAACCTTTATTTCTATAGTTATCTGTGTGAGTGTGCTGCATACACTTGTTTGACTGTATTTTAATAAAAACAACAATTATTATTTTACTTCTGCTTGCTCCTTGGCTCGGCCTGACTCCGTAGACATTGGATAAAAGATCTCACTACGTTGCCCTGCCACTCGTATTGCTAGCTTGTGCTCTTTTGCCTATTTCCCACCTTTGTAATTTGGAGCGCACTTAGGTGTCCCTCATGGGACCCCCAGAATTCAGGGTAACAGAGTTCTCATCTTTCTGCAGGGCTGTTCTGAAAAATTTTATTGTCTGAAGCAACTGCCAAGATGGTGTTCTCATCTTCATTCTTTGGACATTGGCATTAGGATACTGTTCTCCAATAACCTGAGACATCTGGCTGCCTTAGGGGATCTGGGGCATGTTGTATGCCACAGGGAGAACAGCTATGGAGTCCAGGAAGAACAGACAGGTGACTGCTCCCACTGCTCCCACCACCTATCACCTAAAGCCTCAATCTTCCTAATGATAAATTTGACCCTTTTCTTCAGTGTTTTCCTCTTGTTCTTCTTTCCCTTCTTGTTTGACTGCAATAAATTCAAGTTTGGATCAAAGTAGATCATATATTTACCATAGATTTTTCAGAAGTATGCTGCTGAGTGGTGAAAGACATCTGTTTGTCATATCACATGGTTTTCCTCACCCACATAGCTGACCTTGTTTTGTGATTGCCCATTGGGAAATAAACAGTAGCTTAATTTGCAAGTCTGATTGTTGAGGCATGTAGTTTTAAGGAAAACATTGCAGGAGGAAGGTGGCTTGATTGTACAATTGATTGGCGTTGAAGTTGGATCTAGGGACCAACTTTTTTTTCTCCCCTGCAATCGCCTTGGGGCCATGCAGGCAGACAAAAATGTCAACACACACACATGCACGCACACACCCAAACAGCCGGAGGTCTAGTTCTGGTTTTTTGTTTTGTTTTGAATGGAAATTTAAGCTAGCCAATGCTGGAGGTTGCTGCATCCTATTTAAAAAGTTAATTGCTTCTTCTGGAAATTTCCGGGAGGAGTAATTCCCTCTTTGCTTTTTGGGCAAAAAAATCTCAAAGATGCCCACCTTTGGGGGCCAGTCCACAGAGTCTCATATAAGTCCACCCAAGTTCTGAGGTTGCTGAGGGAAAGCTTCTCTCAGTTCTACCATGGTCAAGTGAAGACATGCAAGAAGACCTTCTCATTGGCCACTCTGAGGTTGTGGGACTCTTTCCCAAAGGAGGCTAGACTGATCTCTCTCTACTTTCGCTAGTAGGTATTTATATTTAAATAAGATATTGGCTGTTAGCTATTTGTGGTGGAAGGATAATTTAATCAGATGGTACACTGTATTTACGTTTCTCATTGTTATCTTTTAAAAATGCTTTCAATCTGTGTAAATTGCTGTTTTTAATGGAATAGTTCTTAGCAGTTTTTATTAGGAAAGGGTTTTTTTTTTAAGTTAGAATATGTTTTGATATATGTTGTGAATGCCATGGGTCCCATATTTGGAGGAAGATAGGGTATGAAATAAATAAATAAATAAATAAATAAATAAATGAATGAATGAATGGAGAAACTGCTCCTCTATAGCAGCCTCTTCCAATTCCCTCTTTCCAAGTTTCCACCTCCCACCCTGGGGTCAATCATTGCATAGCCAGGGGGACAGAGCAGCTGACTTTTTCCATCCCCTGCAACTCTTCCATCTGCACAGTTGCTAAATCTGTCCTCCTAGGGATTGCATGTGAAATGCCATCTCTTGAGTCCTGCTGACGCATAATGCATAACATTCTCCCTTTTTCTTGTGGAGGGGGAGAAATCACACTTAACCAGTGAGTTTCATGAGGGGGTGGTTGGGGAACAGAGTTTTCTGCATTTTACACTTGTGCTGCTTCCCAGATTGCTTGGTGATACACAGATGAAATAATCACTTTCTTCTGTTGAGATGGCTGTTCCCCACTTTCCTGGAAGCTTTCTGCCAGTGTGGACTCTGAGCCAGTCTGCATTATCACAAATATTTGGGTCCTCCAAAACAAATTCCACTCTTATTTTCCCAAGCAAATTTAGCCTTGTCTTTGTTCCAAGCTTTCTTTTTCTATTACAAAGGGGGTGGAGAAAGAGAGAGAGAGATGGAGAGTGCTTACACTGAATCATCTCCATTAGATATAGAACAATTTTCCTTTGCCAGGTTTCCAAGAGTATGCCTTTAACAAAGGCTGCACCACTTAGCCGATTGGACTGGTTTGGTGTCCTGTGGGTGAAAGCCCAAGATGATACTTCAGATCTTTAAATTCTTAAGTCAGTTGGACTGAATCCTTATTTCACATTTCCTGCTTCCTTTCAGTGATCTCAAAGAATAACCTTTAGCCTTTGTCAGTTTCTACCTAATTTTAGAAGTAGTGCACTGGAACATCTCTCTGTGTATACTTGGCTTGAAAGAAGCCACCGGGTCAAAGTAGACCATATGTTAAGTATTTGGCATCTAACCCTGAGAACAATTCCTTTTTACTCAGAAGTAAGTGCATGGGAATCCAGTTCTGTTCAGGCCTATCTTGCCTTGCTAGGGAAGAATTAGCCAGTTTTTAAAAAATGTAATTTGCCCCTTCACACATCCCCAATGGCTAAAAAAGAAGATATTATGGTTCTGCTCTCACATTGACTCTGGCCAGCCTATTTCCCTTACCCTCATCTGTGATTCTATTGCCTCCTTGAGCCAGAATATTGAAAAAAATTTTTTTTTCACTTTTGCTCCCAGAGTCACTTGCTGGTTATGCTAATAAAGGATTCTGGGAAATGTAATCTAAACAAGTAACTTTTTCAACGTCTGTACAGTATTCTCCTCATTTTTTTAAATTAAATTTATGCCCCACTTTTCTGTGGAAAGGGGGCTTTGTGCCCCAGAAATTGTATCCTATTTCAATAGAGCACACAATTTTGTACACAATTTTGCAGAGGTCTTGATTCCTTTAATAACTTGTATTGCTCCAGCTTACAGAAGAGCATATATAAGGTCATTTCCACACAATGATGCTCAGTGCTCTTCCGCATCATCACGCTGCAATCCTGAGTCTGTAAGGGAGCATGTCAGCAGCATCTCCCTCCACACCTGCTTGCTTCATGTGGAAGGGAGTGCAAATGATTCTGCCTCTTCCTTCCACAGCGCAGTCGGGCACTTTCCATTGCTGTGCTACAGAAGGAAGCATCACCATTGCGCTTCCACAGCTTCTGCATGGCCGGGAGGGACAGAAGCACCCAACAGTTGCAGGCACAAAATGACTTTTTTCCATTTTGCAAAAACTGCACAAGCATGACATTTGGGGATGAGATGGGAGCAGGCCAGCAATGAAGTCATTCATGCAGAAGTACAACCTGCCAACTGCTGCCATGCTGTCCCAGAAGCAGTACAGCCCCGTCCTGTGGAAATGGCCTATTCATTTTGCTTATCAGCAGCTGTTACTTTAAGTAACTTTAAGGTTTGTCCCTCTAATGATTCCTTAATACTGTGCTTCATTGAAGTTTTCTTGTTCAGTTAGTTGTTCCCCGCCCCCAGATTTCTCTCTTTTCTTAAGATATTACTAATGCTACAAGCACTGTAATTCGTTCAAGTTTTTCATGGAGTCATGGAAGTGGAAAGACTGCAAAGGCCATCTAGTCCAACTGCCATGCTGGAATACACAACTAAAGCTCTCCCCAAAGAGGGCTGTCCAACCTGTTTTAAGACTCCAAAAATGAAAGTTGATTACCTTCTCAGGCAGTCTATTCCACTGTTGAACAGCTCTTACAATAAAGGAATTCTTTCTAATGTTTAGGCAGAATTTGTTTTCTTGTAATTTGAATCCACATGCTACCTGTTCAAATGAAAATATAAATGTAAATAATTTAAAAGCAATCAATTAATTTAAAAACATTATAATTTATTAAAAGATAACATATAAACCCTAAAAACAGCACTGCAAGGTATTAAAAGCCCACCATAGCCAGTTTCAAGAAAACTGTGATGGCATGAAATTTATCTTGATTTGCTGATGGAAAAACGCAAGGACAGGGCTATTCTGGCCTCCCTAACCAGTATACCACACTATAAAGGAGGAAGAACCAACATTTGACTTCAGGCATGTTTTCCACAGAGAAAAGGTTGGAAGTGACAGCTGGGGAGGTTGAACGCAGATATTATAATGCTACTGCCACTATACTTACCTAGGCAAATGCATTGGGAAGCAATTATTGTGATGGACTGGAACTTGAGAGATCCAGGTTCAAATTGCCTCTGAGCCTTTCTTATTGAGTGACTTTGGGCTTGTCATTTTGTCTGCTTAAATTATTTATCAGTTTGTGTTGTTTTCATTTGTTAGCCTGATTATATTGTGTGCTTTCTGAGATCACAGATATAAGATCTGATAGAAATAAATAATTAATAAAACTTAGTCTCTCCTATCTGGATCCACTTCATAGTGTTGTTGTGATAATAAAGTGGGAAGGTTCTGTCAGAGTTTGAAACAGAGATTGGGTGGCTGTCTGCCAGGGATGGTTTATGAGTAGATATTTATCAGTATTGGCAAGGGTTGGACTAGATATCCCTAGACTCCATTTGCACTGTGTGGTTCTATGGGGTTCTTTGGGGAGGAGAATGTCTCATGTACACTGTCTTGAATTCAATAGAATAAGGTGAGATATAAAGATAGATAGACACAAAGTCTTCAGTGATATGTGCGACTGGAGCCTCACTAAGTATGATTTCCACAAGGACCACAGGTCAGAGTCATAACACATGGCTTATGTGGAGAAGCTCCAAGTGTCAACACCTAACATTTCCATATAAGTCTGGGAAGAATCCTGCCTGCAAATCACTGACAGTCAGTGAAGACAATACTGAATTTGGTGGACACATGAAATGACTTGGTACAAGGCAGCTTCCTATGCTTGTCAATGGACAGCAGTCCATACCGCTGATGGAAGCAGAGCTCCACATCTTTATTCTACTTCTTTAGTTATCCCCTGTATCCACCTGTTGTAAAGTCATTCTTCTCTCTTTAGTCATCACGGGGACAGAGGTGGTAGCTTCTGACTACAGTTTGCTTTGCTTTAGCAGCACCACTGGAGTTCAGAAAACAGGACTACAAAGATATTATGCCATCTGTGGAGTCCTTGGTCATCTTTGTTTTAAGATGGAAGTGCCTTAGATACCTTTAAATCATTCTCTGAGCCTAATACCCTAATATCAACTATGATTGATTCGGTATAAAGAGACAGGACTCATTGTCTCAATCATGTGCTTCCATTATATACTCTTTTCAGTAAGAATCATCTGGGGTGTTGTGTGTGTATGTGTACTTAGCACAATGAAACATTGATTACAGCTTCCAGGTCTCCCTGTAATACGTGGAAAAGCAATAATGAAGTGATCCTTTGTTTCAGATACCTTAGCCCTCAATTTATAAATACACTTTCCTCTTAGAAACCTTTTGTAGAGCTTTATACTCAATTTTCTTTTCATGGTTTTTTTAAACTGAAAATTACAAGGTCAGAGAGTAGGAGTGTTGGTTGTATTGTTTGCCTACTGTGGAGATCACAGCATCAAGTCATTTCAGTCACTGCAAAGAGCATAGGCAATGAGTGGAGGACTGGAGTGCAGGCAAGGAATGTGTGCTCCTAGAGGAGGGAGCTAAAATCAATTTCATGACTACGTCATTACCAATTTCAAATCTTTTGAGGACAGAAAAGTGGTTCCTTTTGTTAAAAATCTGTAGTGTAGTGAGGGAGAGACAGAGGGGGAAGTTGGGAATGAATGAAGAGGAGATCAAAACAATAATCAGCATACCCTGTTCTGCATATTCCTTTCTGATATCCTGGGCTTCATCATCCATTATCTTCAGCAGTACTGCTCAGGCTAGCTTGGAGATGATGAGGTCTGGAATCCAACACATACTGAGAGCATGAATTGTAAGGGGAGGTTATTTGCAACTTCTAAGCCCTGAACGTTAAGGCTAATTACAGGAAAGGTTAGACACGTGACAGTTTATTTCTATTTAATGGCAGGTTGAGGAGGTCCTTCTTTTCATGGTCACCCAGGAGCCTTCTCCGTTGACCTTTGCAGGACAAGTCAGAGAAAATATGCAAATGATTGTACTGCTTGTTGCTGCAATGACAGATTATTCTATCTCCTTGGCACAGAATTTTTCTTGAGGTACATCAGATTAGTGCTATCTGGGAATCTTGTCACTGAAGAAGCCTGGTATTCTTTCTAGAAGATTTAATTCATATGAATAGTTCAAATCAGGCCTGGGTGTTCTCTAGAGCTTGGGGGCCCAACACTGTATTATCCAGGGCTTCTCTGCTCTGAAGGGCCACATCACTCTGGGCCCATTCATACTACACAGTTAAAATTCTGTTTCCATTTTAACTACCATGATTCTAGTCTATGGAACCCTGGGATTTAGAGTTTTGTTGTTGCTGGGTGCCTTCAAGTCATTTCCAACTTATGGCAACCCTGATGTGAACCTATCATGGGGTTTTCTGGGGCTGAGAATATATGACACACTCAAGGTCACCCAGTGGGTGTCCATGGTTGAGCAGAATTGAATCCTCGTTGCCAGAGCTGTAGTCCAATACTTAAAGTATGCTGGCTCTCATTAGGGAGGATCATTTAGAATTCTGAGCCAGAGTTCTACTGCCCACTAAACTACAGATCCCAGGATTCCATAGAATGTTCCCATGGTAGTTGAAGTGGAATACAGCACAATAATTGCATAATGTGAATGGGCTCACTATCTTGGGTAGCAAGAAATGACACTGCATTACTTATAGTTGTTATTTTGCTGTTATAAGATATGCTCCCTGGGAAGAGATCCTCAAATAGGCAATCTTCAAATATTTGAAGGGCTACCACACAGACGTTGTAGAACATTTGTTTTCTTATGTTCTAGATGATAGACCACTAACCAGACCAGTGGGTTCAAATTACAAAAAAAGAAAATTTCAGATAGACTTCAGGAAGAACTTTGTAATGTTACAAGCTTTAAAACAGTACAATCGTTTACTCTGGAAGTCTGAGAACTTTCTGAGTGTTTAAACAAAAGGTGGACAGCCAGCTTTCAGGGGTATTGTACCAGTGGATTTTCTTTGTTAGCTTTTGTAAACTGGGTAACTTTTTATTCTAGGAACAAAAACATAGCATCACAGAATTAGAAGTATGTGTGTGGGTTGTCTGTATGTGGTTCAGTTAAAGACCTTCCAGGCTTCCTTAATTATAACAATGGAATGAAGCTCCTGAAGAGCTTTCCACATACTAATAATCAGTGTTTAATGAAGCAGCTAAGCAAATTGTGCTTTACACCAGTTTAGTAAGATGTTGTGCATCAGCAGTAGAACAAAGGCAGGTTTTAAAAGAAAACCCACTAGTTCAAAGCATCTATTTAGGAATGGTTAAATTTAGGAATGGATAAATTTATGAATGTCATTGCATCAAGCAAAGTTTGAGGTATGAATCTCAAACCCAAAACAGGCTGAGGTTGGCCAAGAAAGACAAGGTTTGACTGTCTTCACAATAAGATTTCTTTTCTATATTCTCCTCCTGTAGCACCAGACAATTAGCACAACTGGAGGAGGAAACCATTGAACTATACATTTCATTGTTCTTGTTCAATATCTGAAATACCACTAGCAATATGCTTTCTAAATCTATGCCTAAGCAAGATATTTATAGAATTAATTTTGTTTGCTAATTTTGTTCACTGTCATAGAATTTGGGAGTTATTTGATGGTCCTGGAAAACTTGTGAGTATTTACCATACCATTGGAAAGAACTGAAATGAAACTACAACACAATTCCATACATTGTTGTTGTTGTTTGCTGTCATCTTTGACTTATGGTCAAAGATGACTCATGAGAGGTCTCCAAGATCCCCAATCATCTGTTGCCCTGCTCAGGTCTCATAAACTCAGGGCAATAACTTCCTTGACTGAATCAATTCACCTGTAGTGTGTCAAGGTCAGAGAACTGGGTAGCAAGCCAGCCCAGAGAAGGGAGTGTGAGAGCCAGCAAAGTCCAGCCAGGAGGAGACAAGCAAGCACTTTACACAACCAGAGCATCAAGCAAAAGCTGTAGTCAGAATTCCAAAAGCCAAGAGTCAAGAGATCAATTCAAGGTAGCAGGAACCAGGTGCTGGGAGCAAGGAACAGGTAAGAGGAGGGCTTGAAAGAAGTTTGCCACAAGCAAAGGAAAGCTTCCAGGCAGGCAGTTATATAGCCCAAGACACAGGTGTGGCTAGTCATTGCTTCTTGAACTTAATCAAGGAAGCCTCCCTTTGCTCAGCTATCTTGAGTCTCCACCTTTTTTGTGGGCTGATTGGCACAGGCTCCAAACCATCTTCAGAAACGGATCCCTGTTGCCCTAAAGGAGCAGGCAGAGGAACATCCAAGCCTGCTTGGTCCATGGCAGCAGGGGGAGCTCTTGAGCTGCAGGACTCATCTCCAGCCAGAGCCACAGGGACCAACAGTTGCTGCTCATCATCTCCACCCTGAGCAACAGGGACCAACAGCTGCTGCTCATCATCAGCAGCTCTCACAGGGGCTTCAGTTATCACATAGTGTGATCTCCCTTTTTTCCAATTGCCTTCTACTTTGTCAAGCACTATAGTCTTTTCCAATCAATCATGCTGCCTTATGATATGTCCCAAGTATGACAGCCTCAGTTTTAATCATCTTCACTTCTAGTCAGAATTTAGGCTTGGTTTGCTGTAAGACCCATTCATTTGTGTGTGGTCAGTATAGGGCTATCTCACATGCCTTTGTTCCAGTGTTCTGAAACCTTTAGTCCTCCAAATGTTTGGGAGTTCAACTCCAGCAGGTTCACTTATATGTTAAATAGTCTAGGGGAGAAAACAGAAACTCAAAGGACCCCACAGGCCAACAGAACTAATGGAACTGGGTCAACTACAACATTCAAGTCAGAGTGGATCTGGGCAATTTGATCTGCAAAGGGCTGTGCAAATTCTTCACAGTAGACTGTAGAGTGGTCTGCTTTTTCTGCTAAAGGATCAGTATGCAATAGACCTCTGACCTTTCAAAACAGCACTGTAGGTGAAATGGTAGCATCCAAAAATAATTTCTTTGCTCTCCAGCCTGCCACTGAGTTGGCTTTCAAATAGGGTCTAGTCCATGTTTGGTCAGAGTTTTCTGCCAATATCACTCTAGTCTCCATTTCACTTGCTTCATTACCACCAGCTCTACTCTGTAAGACAGGACACTCAGGAGTGATTGTGTTGACTACCTTGGTCATTCCCCCATTCCAGAGGTCAGTCAGAATTTTGATAGAATCACCTGCTGAAGTGACAGGAAAATTCCCAAGAGCCATCAGAAATCCATCCACATCCAACAGCTACCTCAGGTGGAGATTGCAACATTAACCCCAAGACAATCCCAGGTAGCTCAGGGAGGCTGACTGTTGAACAGCAAGGTGGCTGGTATACCAACTGAATCCTTATTCTGTCCTGGCTACCTATCTTTAGGTCTAGACACTCAAAACTTGCAGACTGAGGGATAGGGTACCTGGCCATGGGGATGGAATCATGAAAGACTACTGTAAGTCCACCTCCCTGACTCCACCCCCAGGTCTGACCTACTGCTGCACAGAAAAACCTGGTGGACATAGCTGAGAGACATTAACCCCCCTAGTCTTATCCAGCCAGATCTCTGTGATACAAGCCAGATAAGTATCCAGAAAAAGTCCTGAATGACCCTTCTTTTCCCATTGAATGACTTGGCATTCAACAGCAGCAGTTTCAACACAGGGGAATTGTTACCAAGGCTACTCACACTATTTGATCCAGGAGACAGTTTGGGAACAATAAGGACCCTGTTATGCTCCCCACTTCCATGACATTCTAATTGTGTCCTCCCTCCATATTTCCCACTGCCCTGTTTGACTCCAATGCCTACTGCCTGAATCTGTTTACACCCTTATCCTTATTACAAATGTTAGTTTAGCTTCATGTTTATGTACACTCTTATTTCCAGTGCAACAATCAAAAAATCCATGTATAATCCCTGTTACCATTGTGGAGATCCCTCTTGTTTTAAGAAGGGCAAATTCTGTTATTGCAAATTCATTACATGGCAAATATGTGGATCACAGACAGTTCACAGACTTTGCTTCACATCTGGGAATTGGGTCTTAACTGCCCCCTTTCTTCACTAGTCTCTGATTCAAACTATGAGATTTGCAATTTTAAAAATTATTCTACTTTCACTGTTTGTTTGCATGACTGCACATCACACATTTACCAAGTGAACAACAGTAGCCCTAGGAAACAGCACAATGTAGGAGGTATTTTTGTAAAATGAAATTGGATCATCATACACAATTAGTTAGCTTTTGTAATTTTTTATCCTAGGAAGTTGAAGAAAATTAAACATCTTTCTTAGATTTCTACTACAGTTTGGTTTTTTCCAACCATATTGCTGTCAATCACACATGAAACTCACACATTATTATAATATTCATTTATATTAAATCACATATATCCTGTTGTTTTAGTGAAAAAGTTTCCAGAACAGAACTTGGAAAAAAATATTCTTTGACTTTCAGAATTCTCCAGCCAGTGCTTGTCCCCTCCAGTCAAATAACTTTTCCATGTTCTGCCCCAGAGACATACACAAAGATCAATAGCAGACTAATCTCTGCCCTGCCCCCAGCAATACAATCTAAAAGACAACATACAAGAACAAGGGAGTGCGAAGAAAGAGTGGACAAAAAAAAATCAATCCCACTTCTTGGCATTCAAAAAGTCTATATAATGGAACAAATATAGTACTGATATGTATTTATCTAGATTTAGGTGTATGTACAGGAATTTTTAATGAAACATGTATTTGTACAGTAGAGTCCCAGTTATCCGACACTCGGTAATCCGACACTCCAGACTAACCGGCGTCGCGACGGCCTGGGGGCGTGGCTGTGGGCATTTCTGTGCCCCCAGACACGCCCCAACAGGCCCCCAGGCCCGCCCCGACATGCCCTCGACATGCCCCCTGACACGACCCCCAAATGGCGGCCGCCACGGGAGTCCGGGTAATCCGACCTTTTAAGTTATCCGATGCTGCGGCCGCCCGTTTGCGTCGGATAACTGGGACTCTACTGTACATGAGAAAGTGAGGAGAATAATTAAACTAGGGCTAGGTCAGACTGAGGGACAAACTAGGTCATTGAATAAGTACATTTTTAAGAAGAGGTGATTCCTCAAATGGTGAAAGATATCTAGTTGTCATACCACATACTTTATTCTTACTTACACATCTTGCATTGAATATGCTTTGTTTATGATTGGTTATAAGAAGACAAACATAGGTTTAATTTGCAAGCCCAATTTTTGATGTGTATTTTTGAAGAAAACCCTTTGGGAGAGAAGAGCAGTTTAATTGTAGGGAATACACATTTCCCTTGACATCTAGCTTGACCCTCAGAGTTGGCTGTTTTCACCTTTTCTGGATACCTTTTAAGCCTTTTGACTTGTTACCAATTCAGCTAAGTTATGAAACTGATGGGCTACCTGTTCTCTTGCAGTATAGCTTACTTCACAGCATTGTTTTGAGAGTAAAATGGGTTCATTAAAAGTGTGTGCTTATGGTGACTTGCATGCCTTGTAAGAAAGCCAGGATATAAATGAAATGAGAGGAAAAAGTCAGAAAGTGCCTCACAACAAGCATTGAAACAGAAAAATGATTTTGCAAGACTTTTAACTCAAGTCATTTATAATGATACCATGGTTTTTTGTTGTGTGCTTCCAGGTCATTTCCAACATATGACAATCCTAGGGTGAACCTATCACTGGAATCTCTTGGCAAGATTTGTTCAGAGGGGCTTGCCTTTGCCTTTTTCTGAGCCTGAGAAAATATGACCCAGCCAAAGTCACCTAGTGGGTTTCCATGACTGAGTGGGGACTCAGACCCTGGTCTCCAGAGTCACATTCCAGCATTGAAACCCTAGACCACACTGGTTCCCTGGTACCATGATAGTGGTGCTGAAATGTGCCAATGACACTGCTGAACAACAACAACAACATCAAAAGCTGACTATAGACAGTAAATACAGTGTTCATTATTGATCAAGTTACAATTGATTGTTAAATAAGAAATAAAAATGGACTTCTCTTCCACTAAGAAACAGAAACATTGTATGGAAGGCTCACTGTGACTGCTGCTTCTGCTGCTGTTAGCAAATTTGTGTAATGGCAATGTTTGGGTGGCAAGCAGGATTTGGGGCTGGTGAACAGCAACTCAGAAAATGACTAAGGGATATGAAAAGATTGACTGCTTGTGCACTTGATGGGAAAACATCTATGACAGAATAATCTAGAGTTTAGAAAAGTTACTTTGTAGACTACAACATGCAGAATATCCATGACAACATGACCAGTAGCCATTTTGGCTAGGGGATTTCTGAGAACTATATTCCTCCTGAAAAAATAATTGCTCTTTGTAATAATGATCTATTTTGTGGGAAAGATGAACTATAAAATAACCTATACAGGTCCTTGAATCCTTGGACCAACATGGTCAGTGGGTCATGTTGCCTAAGAAGATTGTGAGAGTATATAATTTCCTTTGTGCCCCTATAATTTCTCTTAACAGTTATTCTCTCTCTCTCTTCAGTTTCTCTCTTTCAGAAAGGATCAACAACTGAGAAAGAGGCTATGCTTCTTTTCTAAGCCAAAGGGCACTGGTTGGCTTCTTTTCTCTGTTTGAAAGCTCTGCCCGGGTACTAGGAGGCATGCCCATCCAGCAGTATGGTTTCCTGGAATCCTTCCTTAATTGTTTTTTTTTTTTAATGTAGGGACCAATTTTGCTTGCTAATTACTAGTGGAAGAAATGCACTTTTATCTGTTACTAGCGTGTATACCTGGCATTGCCTGAGATTTTATTTTCTCATAGGTAATACTTGTTAGAAAAACTTGAGATCCTGTGTCTCTAATTTCCCAAACTATCTTGTCCAGTACTGTAACTTTTCCCCATATTCCCCAATCCAATCTGTATTCAGTTATACACAGGTTGGGTTCCTGAGGGAATAAACTGATCTCCTCCTAGCTGTTAGACCTCATCTCCATAGCAACTGGCAAGGCCCAAGAGCTCTCTGGCTGAGAATTCTAAAGGTCCTTCCCTAAACTGCAAACCCCAGGATACCATAGAATCTTCTTTGGCAGCCAATCATATGACGTCTTTGCCTCACACAGCCAATTATATGAGGTCTTCGCCTAACACAGACATACAAACTTTTACATTTATATAGTAGATTATCTTTCATATTCCAGGATTCTACTTTCAGAAACCCCTTTGTGTTTTCATTGGTGGGCCCTATATTGAAAAATAGGAAACCTGTTCATGATGATGCTTTGTGTCCAGAGTACAGCATTCAAGACCCAAAAATAGAACAGGAAAAAAAAAGAGCATAATGCAGAAATGCATACCATGAACAGCATGAGGAGCCTTCCTTGAGCCAGTGCCTCTCCCTGCAAGCTAAAGAGTGTGGGAAGTGTAGTCCAATATATTGGGAAGGCAGTATGTTGGAGGAAGATGGCATAAGGATTAAAAATTGGACACATTTTTGTCACATGCACACCCACAAATATTAGAAACCACACTGGAGTACAGCCTATATGTAAATCACCTGTATGAGCAGAGAACACAGATCAGGGTTTTTAAAATCAATCACTTAAAGGAATAGGCTTCTTTAAACCATGTTAGTATGATTCTGCTATGCAGGGATACTTATTGTATGGCCCTCTAGACGTTGTTCGACAGTGACTCCCACCATTCCTCCCCACTGCTATGCTGGCTAAGGCCACTGGGAGTTGCAGCTGGACAACATCTGGACAGCTGCATGATTTATATCCCTGCTGTAATGGGATAATTTATGTATGAGGTAACAAGCATAATGAGTGATTGATGATGTTTACATTTGTATCTGATCCACTCAATGCACAAACCCTTGTAGCTGCTTACAAAACTAGAAAAACATGTTTAAAATTGGGCTTTAAAATAAGAACAATAACAGCTAGAGCCCAGTGGTTTCTAGGCATCTGCAGAGTTTGTTGAAGCTGCTTCAAGATTTTTCATTAGGAAGGTCAGTAATGGGGGGAAAATTCTTTGAGACATCTTTCCAGGAGTTTTGAGTATGTTCTACTGTAATGCCACTCAAAGTGGTGGTCCGTTGACCCTTGCTGCTTCATGCTCCATCAGTTGATGATCCTAAGTGATTTTCCAGGAAAGAAACAGTTATTAACTAATAGACACAAATACAGGATTGGTTCCTGGGGGAAAAAAAGCTGCCTCTACCATTTATATCAGATATCATGAGAAGCACTGTTCTAGGATGTGCATGCAATTCACATGGTTGACAGTGATGTCATCATATGCAATTGGTAGGTATTAGGCAGCAGAGGAAGGCAGAAGAGCAGAGTCTATTGACAGATCACTGGGTGACCTATAGTAGATCAGCAAGGATTTCTGATTTTCAGTTCTCTAATAATCAAAATATTTCTCTGCCACTACTTGGTTAATTTGCAGGCTGATGCAAACAAAAGTTAGCTGCCTGACTTACCTGGTGGCACTTTTGCAGCTTGGGCTGGTGTTTTTGGTGCTGACTCCACAGTATCCCCCAGGGCTGTTCAGTTGTCCTGCTTTCTCATACCCAGCAGCCTTTGCGCAGCTGGAAACAGCTCCCAGCCAATCAGTTCAAACCTGCTGGTTTGAATTGATTGGCTGCTTCTGCCCAGGCCAGAGCTCTAGGAAGTTTTCCCTCTGGTCCAGATATTTTGTATTTAGCTAGGCTCTCCTCTCTCCAGAGCTCAGTTCTTCTCTGCATGTTGGCCAAGAAGGAGCTCCAGAGGGAAGGGGACAGCAAGGGAGTAGGAAGATGCTGTGAGAGAAGCAACAGGCAATGGACAGTGGAGAAGTGATGGGCAACAGAGAAACAGTGAACAACAGATGCACAAGAAGCTGGTTGGTTGGCAGTTGGTATGCCTTTTGGACTAAAGCCCTTGAGGACTTTGTTGAGCTAAATCAGATTGGAGGTCCCTCCCATATAAGAACTGAAATCACTCTCTCTTTCCTCTCCTATCTGCTCTCTCTCTCTGGGAAGAGCAACTAGGCCGGCCAAAAAAGGGGCAGAGTGTGTCGACATGCCAGGAGCCCAGAGCACCTCGGCAAGCAGGAAAACTGCACAAGTCACAGCCTGAGCTGGTGCCGGCCTCAGGAAGAAAGCAGGAACCTACCACAGACTCCTCACAGGCAGTTTGGTGGAGTGGTGAATGGGACAGCGCAGCAATCTTGGTAGGTCTCTCCCCAACATTGGAGAAGCTGGCAGAGAAGGTGGAAAGGCTGGAGTTGCAGGTGGTGGAGCTAACGACAAATCAGGAGCAGCAGGCAGAGGGACACCTGGGCAGCAATGTCCAGCTAGAAGGACCAGGAGGTGTTGTGATATTAGATCTCCATCCAGCAGCAGCTCATTGTGCACCTCAGGCACAGAGGAGGCATCAGACAGGAGGGAGAGAACCAACAGGTACAGGAAGAAGGCTAAGAGCAAGAGAAGGAGGAGGCACACCAGCAGGGAGGATTCAGACAGCAATGGATCCTCAGGTAAATTGTTGTTGGTAGGGGCCCTAGCTAGGCAGCAGCTATGATCCAGGCAGCTATGATCCAAGAGGTAGTCTCCAGAGAACTCTTTCCCTGGAGGGACCTGCTTGGCCTAGGCAGGGATGATGAGGCTTCCTCCTCTGCCCATCTTCACACATCTGGGGATCATGAGTACCCACTTGGTTTTCACCTGGACAAGTGTACCAGGGAGTGGATCCTGAATTGTTTTACATTAAACTTGCTACTCGAGCCTGAAGGGGAGGAAAGGCAGCTCCCTAGGGGGTATGAAGCAGGTGGAACACTTGTTCAACAATTGATTGGTGAGTTACATTTTCTTCATGAGGATGGTCCAGGTAGCATACCCTAACAGGGGTAGGCATCTCTCCAACCACTTAGGCAATGTTCTTAGGGCCAGGGCTTTGGTGGGAGATGCAGCAGCCATTGAATCTATGTTGTCTTCCACATGAGGATCTCCATGAGCAAGCATGCTTGCTGGGACCTCATCTATGACAAGTGTCAGCTGGTCCTGGTGGGTCCTCATATTTTGAGAGGGGGAAAAAGTTCCAAACCTTTTCATTGGACAGGTAGGAGGAATTCCAGTAAGAATCTTTGTTGGGAGTTCAACATTGGTAAATGTCAGCAGGCTTGTTGTAAGTTTGAGCACCTTTGTGAGATCTGTCTGGGGCCTCGCCAAGAACTGTCCTGCCCCTGCTCTGCTTGTGGCCAGCAGTCCTTTAGGGCAGGATGCCCTGGTGGGGGCAATCAGCTCTTGGGGGATAGCAGCGGTCACACTGGCGGTGTCTGAGCCAGTGGGAGCACCTAGTACTGGGGGTGGGCCTGCTAATGCAGGGCAGTCTCAGGCCCACACATCTATCTGGTTTGGCAGTCTTTCTCCACTTGCTGGAGCAGCACCCTGACTCCATACTTGCCAACTTTATCCATCAAGGATTCTGCTATGGGTTCAGGATCCCTGCCTAGGGCAGCACCCAAATCAGGCAATGTAACATCGCCCTGGGAGCTTCCAGGAGTCACTTACAAGATAGATAGGAGATCAGGGTAGGGAGGGTAGTGGGACCATTCCCCATGTCCCCCCTTTTTGCAACCTATGGGTTTCCCTGGGTGGTTCCCTTTCCTCCCCCCAAAAAGTGCCTGGTGAGTTCATGCTCATTCACTGTCAGCACAATTAAGGGAGGTGCTGTCAAGATCAGGGTTGCTTCCTCATTTGTTACCCACTTCATGGATGACTTCCTCATGGTGGTGAAGGGGAAGATTCCAGGGTGTGTGCTGGGACTTTTCAAGAGTTGGCTGTGGAGTTAGGAGTCCTACTCACTCCAGATAAGACTGAGGGCCCGGCCAGCACCCTGATCTATCTTGGTATCATGCTGGGTTCTTGCCTGCCTGGGGACAAGTTGCAAGCACTCAGAGAGCAGCTGGTGCTTTTGCTGGTCTGCAAAAAGGCCACCCTTAAGGAAGTGCGGGTCCTGCTTGGTCACCTCAATTTCACCTGCAGAGAGTTTGCCAGGCAGGGCCTTCTGTGCCTGCGTAGCCATAATCAGCTGGTACCAAGATGAATCACCACAGAATCCACATCACCGGGGGTGTTAGGAGGACAAGTTTGGGCCAGATACCTAGAGGAGTACTATGAGATTCCTCTCTGGCAGGCTGTGTCAGAACCAAGGGGGTGCTGGGTTTGAGGATTACTCCAATGGGCACTTGTGTGCCCAGTGGTGGCCATATGCATGGCTTCAGGATGCCAGTGCTTGAGATCTCACCTTTTTGAAATATTTCCCACAGTGGTTGTAGTTGCTATCTGGACCGACCACTTTCAGGATAAGAAGGTTTGGTTTTGGTGTAACAACCAGGCTGTGGTCGCTGTTATCAACCAGCAATCTTCCAAGTCTGAGAGGGTCATGAAGTTGGTCTTGGTGTATCTCCGCCAATATAACCTTTACAGCTTGTATGTTCCTGGTCTGGACTATGGGATTGCAGACTCCCTATCTTGATTTCAGGGAACAGCTTTTTGTTTGCTCACACCAGAAACAGATCATCAGCCAGCAGCATTTCTGGAAGAGCTCTGGAATCTTGGGAGCAATCTGTGATGCAGAAAGTACTCCTTTTGGTTGTATCTGCCACATTGCGGGCTTATTTGCGGGCAGTGACCAGGTTTTGGCCTTCTATGAGCAGTGCCAGGAGGGCTAGTGTGGCCGGTGGCTATGCACCACATTTTGCAGTTTTTAGCCCACTTTTAGGAGCTGGGGATGGCTCCCAGATCTATGGCTCTGCACCTGAGGATATTTCATTCTTTAGTAAGCCATAGGATCTGGAGATTCCTGTGCTGCATTTCCCATCAAGTAGGCAGGGCTGGGTTGGAGAAGAATGGCTCCCAGCTAGAGAACCACCACATTCCTACTACTGCATCAAGTTGTCATTCTCTACCTGCCATTTGCTCTTCTAGAGGGGAGGGGAGGTTGTTCTATGTAGCCTTTACTCTTGCCTTTTGCAGAGCTTTGGGGCTGGGGAGCTGGGAGCTGGCTCCAATTTGGGCTGCAGGTTTCACACTGCAGGTTGGAGACATATCTCTGTGGGAGGAGTCATTCAGCATCCCTATCCATAGGTTGATGCAGGACCAACTGGGTCAGGGTGCTGCCATTTGGTTACAGGCTATTGCTGGCATTGCCCATGCCAAGTCAGGATTTTGTGCAGGTTCTTGGCCTCATGCCCTGCCAGGGCTGGATACCTCTTCATGTACACCAAGGGTTCCCTATTTTCCAGGTTCCATCTCTTTGTGGTTCATAGAAGGTGATCAGGCACCTCCAGCTCTAGCTGCGGAGTATGTATCTACTCATTTCTCATTGGAGTGGCCATGGAGGCGGCCATGATTGTGCTCCGTTCTGAGTCCATTATGCATATTGGGAGATGAATATCTAGTGTATTTATGAGCTACATATGGTCAGGTCTGGAGGTAATGAGGGAGTTATGTTTTTTTTCTGCTTTAAGCAACAGGTCTGCCAGGAGTGGTGCAGGAATCACCCGGGGAATAAACTATGGGTGGAAGGAGTGATGCCCAGCAGCACATGAAGCTAACACCAGGGTGGTGGTAGTTGGAGTGAGAGGCAAGAGCTGGAGAAGCAGCAGCAGGAAGTTCCTGTGAATTGGGAAGTGGCAAAGGGGGTGATGAAGAAGCCATGGCTCCCCCGCTCAAGCTGGTGGTTTCTAGTGAATGTGCTTGGACTCTGGGGGCTTCAGGAGGGCATGATCCCTTTGTCCCTTCCTGTGAGAGCAGGAGGGCATGATCCCTTTGTCCCTTCCTGTGAGAGCATAGTGTCCCTTCCTGTGAGAGCACTGTGGGTCATAGTGTTTGTTATTGGCTACAGCATCTCAGGGTTGGTGGAAGGTGGGAATGTTCCGCTGCCCACCTTTTTTGGTGGTTGGCATGGGTCCTGTATCCAGGTCTGCTATATCCCCAGGTCACTGGGGCCAGGGGATGGAGGTGACTGCCAGGAGGGCAGGGTCGGCAGTGGACACACGGCACAGATTGGGTGTCTGCATCCCTGCTCTACTGGGAGGATCAGGTGGACCTGACTCCAGGTGGCCCTGGCTTCAGGTTTTCAGTGTCATCAGTCAACAGGCAGGTTGGCCTGTTACACCCCAAAGTGACCCTAAGAGAGGGCCCCTGAATTGGCATGACTTCCCCCATATTGGATATTGGTTAGCAAAGGTCAGTCACAGTTAAAACAGCCTTGGCGTTGAATGGGAAATCCTTGACACTATACCGTCTCCCTCTGCTGAATAGGAATGTAGACAACGTCCTTTAGGCTAAAAGACTGACCTATTGTTCCGAGTCACGTATCTCTAGGCAGACAATAGACTCGCTCCTGGACACTGTCACACCCCAAGCTACTTTGATGAACTGTGCATAGCCAAACAAACAACACCTATCAATCCGGAATTTTAAACCTATCAATCCCCTGGACTTTCCTGGGAGAAACAATACTGAGGAGGGGTCGTGATATTTGCCTAACATTATATTCTGCAATCATCTCCCATTAACGCCACTTTGCTAGCTGATACCTGGGTTCTGGGTCAAGTACGCACTCAGAGGCACGATGTTCCAGAATCTGAATTCCATACCGCCTGAATGATTGTGAACACCTTGTGGTATTTGGTGGAGTTTGGGATGCCAGTAGAATACAGAGTATCAACAGAAAACCTGAAATGTACAGAATACAGCAGAATTACTTGTGCTGTGTAGGAACTGTGTGGCTTTGCAAAAATTGTTGGTCTGCAAATCCCAGTAACCCTAGCCAGCATAACCACTAGTGAGTAATTTTGGGAGATACAGTCCATTATTTGGAGAGGCACATCGGATCATATCACAAAGAAAGTTATTACATTTCATCTTCAACTTCACATGTTTTCAGCATCAAGCTGTAATTTAATCTCTTTTGAAATGGATTTTTAAATTTAAAAAATTGAAACTCAATACATAATCATTAAGTGCAAAATCAGTTTATGGGTATTAAAATGGACACTGCTCATGTAATATCAGCAATGTGGGGGCAATGTTCAATATCCACATAAAAATCTTTGACCAACATATCTCCCCTAACATCCAGTTTTATGCCTCCTCATCTCCAAAGTATCTGTTGAGCCATATGAGGCACTGCTATGGCCAAACAGCTTCCTGTTGCAGTTGTATAGATAGAGGGAAAGAAATGAGGTCACTTTCCAAGATGGGGAGTGACCACATTTTCTTCTTTTGGCTAGAGAACTGTAGTCAGGACAGGCTGCAATCCCTGCCTCTTAGGCCCTTTCTGCACCAGGCAATTAGAACGGGGCAGTGCGTCCTCTCACAGAGGTTGTCTGCACCTTGGAGCTGACTAGGAGCGAACTACTTACCAGAAACCCGCACCTCAGTCTGCTCCAAAACGACCCCAAGTGTTCTTCCAGTGTGTTTTTGAAAGACCGGAAAAAACAGGTCTTTATTTTCCTGGAACATGCCATTGCATTCCTGTTCCCTTGGGCAGATTTGTAGGCTCGCACCAATGCAAGCCTGCGATCTGTGGAGGATGGACTTTAGGCGTGGCAAGCTTCAGCAGTTGGTCGGGACCCGCGACCAACCGGAAGCTGCCATTTTGGAAGCCAGAAGCCACCATTTGGAAGCTGGAAGCTGCCATTTTGGAAGCCAGAGCAGTGTGGATCTACAGACCTTGCACTGCTCCGATTCTCCCTGGACCAAGGAGGAGCCCTGCGGAAGGGCTTCAGGGACAGTCCACATTGCTTCGGACCCCAGAAGAAGCGGTAGGTAACGGCACAGAGCGATTCCCTCACCTTGTGCGGAAAGGGCCTTAGTCTTCTTCACTCTGTCCTCCTAGGCATGAACCAGCTATAGAAGTGCCCTGTGGACCATAAGAATAACCTTGAAGATGAGAGCATAGAGCTCTAATGAGGAGAATTACTCCTTGAAGGAGGTTTTGGACATTGTGTTGAGGGGATAGTGAATGGCTCTTTGTGCAGCATCCAAAACGAGATATACATCTTGCAAGCCCAAGTTATATGTATATATGTCTGCTCTAGGTTTCCAGCTTTTATGTTGGGAAAGCATCCAGGGTTTTCACAAAAAACAATTGGGGGATGTTTTTGCAATAGTAGAAATAAAAAGATAGGTGTTAAAGTCACCAGACATTTGTTTGAGTTAAAATTCTCAGAGATATATATTTCTGTAGAATTTTTATTGTAAGTAAAATATTTTGGATGTAATTTACGTTGTTCTGCCTTTTCTTTATTATTTATCATATATAGTTTATAAATTATTTTATTTTGTAGCCTCTGATTATAGAGGGTCCCATGGGTATATTGGATTAAAACATGTTGGGTTTATTCTACTTTATTGGGGTTTAACATTTTCCGTTTGGCATTCTGAGAGTTAATCTCCCTTTGTTTTCATCTTTTGGTGGATGCCTGCCAGCATTTTTCTTATTCTTTCACTGGTAATAACATAATTATCACTGTCATTACTTTCTGTATTTAATTTTCTTACAAGCTTACCTCCCTGTCTTAAACAAGAGTAGGAAAGTATGGTTAAGGATAGGGGCTACTTTCTAGGTTATTGAATTGCTTCAGGATCATACTTTTATTATGTCTTAAAGGTTTTTTTTTGTAGTTTTATGGGATTTGGGATTATTTTTGTTACATTAATATATTCAATTTCTCTTCCATGCACTTAATAATTAATTTCATCAAATTTATATCTGCTGTTTATTTCTTTAAATGTATGTTGCTGCTGATTACATTCATTAAGTAATTAAAATAGATTCAAGTTAATTTCATAATAACCTACTACATCCCAACAAGGAGAGGAGAGGACCTGGAATAACATGTGTGGTAGGAGCCTGGTAGGGAGAAGGGGCCAGGCTACAAGGTTTTCTGCTGGAAATGACACAAAAGAGACATACAATTATAAACGTAAATGAAATGGGCTGACAAGAAATAACACTGGGAAGAAAGAAATAGATGGATAACTAGGAAGATGGTGTTCACCCTGTCCATCAAGAGTCCCCCACCGCACCCCACCATGTGTACTTCCTTTTTACCTCATTCTGCTGCCTAATATCTGTCAAGTCTTGGGTGTCTTTGGGAGGAAGAAGAAGTCCTTACCCCAAAAGAAGAGGGTGCAACAGAGCTGTCTTCTCCTCCAGATGAAGATGCTGTCAGCACCATCCATCATGGGTGAACAGGAGACTCACGTATACCAGTGGTTCTCAAACTGTTGAGTGGGACCCCCAGGGGGACATGACAGTTGTTTGGTGAGGGCAAGAAATTTTTTGGACATTAAATTACTATAGTCAGCTTTTGGTAATTCACGTGAGGGGCAGGGGGAGAGGATGGGATGTAGAAGCAGGAAGAGGGAGGAAAACTTAGGGAAAGGGAGAGGTTGGCAGAGGAGAAGAGACTCTTCTCCATTGATTATTCTGCAGCATGTTCCAGTGCCAGCTCTACAGTCATGAGGGGAATAGCCTTGTTTCTTTCCTTCCCCCTCCCTGCTACTTTGCAAGCATACATGCTGGAGAAAAAGAAGAAACCCTTTAAGTATGCCCAGAAGGGTAGCTGTATTTGCAATCTTCTCACCTCCTTCTTTCCCCCACCATCACCTGCCACTTGCAAAGCTTCTGTCCTTCCATGTGCAATACAGAACATGCACTCACAGCCGCACTCTCAGGGGCACAACGTCTATGTGCTATTGCCCTGTATGGAACATGAGGAAGTGGATGAAGCAAAGGAGAGATTCAGAAAGCCGATACAAGGGAGAAACAGCAGGAATCTCTTTTTGGACAGTTTTTTGTGATTCTTCCCTTCTGAGGAGCAGAGTTATAACCTTCTATGTGTACAAGTTCCTTTTTGACAGTCCTTCATGATCTCCCACTTCCAGGGATTGTGTTAAGTTAGGTATTGAATTTGTTCTAAAAAATTGAAGTAAAACTGTTCTAATCTGAATGTAATGTCCTTATAAAATCTTAAAATGTGAATATACATAAATGTGTGGATGAAAATATGCACATTAAATGAACAAAATATTTTTACTCACATACCACATCAAGAAGGGGGATGGCAACATCTGTGTGCTGACATACAGGGGGTCACAGGGGAAAAAGTTTGAGAACCACTGACTTATGCTGTAACACAGTGATTTTCCCTAGTCATAGTTGCCTCTCTCATAAAGCCTGCCCTGAAGACTCATAGTCAGACATTCAGGATAAACTGATGTGAGAAGCATTAGGAACCAGCATTGATATGTGTATGTCACCTTCTGTTTTGGGGTGGGTGGTGATCTATAGCACCTTGAACTGTTTGTCACAACATTTTTGTGGAAAGACACACCAGGGTAACACACACTGCTGAAATTCAGTGGTGTATCTTCAAAGACGTCGGAGTTAAAGAAAACGGGGGGGGGGTTGGAACACTCAAAAAACAATGGAACAGGTCACAATTTGCCAACCCTAGTTGACAACAACCCATCTCAATTGTGTCTATTATTTATGTACCTGCAATTTTGGATAACACTTAATTAATCTGGTATAGTAGATCACATAGCTTTTCTCACAGTTAAACTTGTTTGCTTTTACATTGCTGAGGGATTTTTTTTTTTAAAGGAAGGTGAACTTAACAGGATACTACTTTTTAGCAGTCAACAACTTACCTTATGTTCATGTGTGTGTCTGTGTTTTCAAGTTGCTTGCTGACTTGTGGGGACTTCATGAATTTCAAAGGTTTTTCTTAGTCAAGGAATAGCCAGAGGTGGTTTGCCATTGCCTCCCTTTGAAATAAAGTCTATAGCATTTGGTATTCCTTGGAGGTCCCCATCCATGTGCCAACCAAGCCTGAGCCAAATTTCCAGATCATATTAATTACTGCATCCTTGTTTCTAAAATAATTTCAAGACACTTCTTTTAAAAATAAGATTAACTGTATCATTCACCAGCTTCCATTTAGTGCAAGTAAAAACTAAAGCTATGTTCTAGTATTTTCTTAAACTTCTAAAACTCCTCTGATTCAGTTTCAGAACTGTTGTATACAAGAAGGAAGGAAGAGGAGGAAGAGGAGGCTGAACTCTTGTCTTTCTGTCATAACTGAACTCAGTGGAATGTGTTCTCTTTCAAAGATAATTAAAATTTCAGCTTTAGCACCACATTATTTTTCACCCATTATTAGTCAGCAAGAGTATTTCCTGTAGCCTGTTGGAATTTCTCCTCCCATCATTATTATTCTTTTTCCTTCTTCATTTTTTTCAAACTGAAGGTCTTTTATTTCACCAAAATGAGTGCAAGAAAAGGTTATTGGACAGTCTGGACAATAACACACTGGAGCAAGAGCTATTCCTCAGTTCAGACATAAATACTGCAAGCATTGCTGTTATTCCCCCCTCTATTTTTTTTTTTTTTGGTATGTGCTCTTTTTAGATTAAAAAACATATTGGGTAGGGCTGTGGGTATCTGACCATGGAAAAGGCAATTAACCCCTTCCCTCCCAGAAGGCATTTTTCTGAGGGGAAAAGCCATCAGTTGAGAAAGGATTATGAAGTTGTTTCCCTCCTGACCTTACTTTGCCAAAGCTCACAGACTACATAGGCTCCTTTTGGTTAAAAATACAGACAAAAACATCCTGAGATTCTACATAGTATTTAATACGACCCTGGGTCTCAGCCAATTGAATATGTGCAAAATGCAGGCTTTGATGGAAACAAGGCAAGTGCCATGGAATTTCCAGCCTGCTGCAGAACTAGATGGTATCTCTATAGACCATAGTAATGAATGCAACTTTTTAAAGCTTCTTTCTTTTAAGAAGTGACAGTGGAAACTGATTTATGTGTTTAACAAAGTGTTCTGTCAGCTGCTTTTCAAATGTCAACTCTAGATCCATTTTTTTAAAGTGCAAGGATGGGAAATCTTTGGCCCTCCAGTCCTTTTGGCTTCTAATTCTATCATCCCTAGTTGGAATGGCCAATGGTGAGGGAGTATAGAGGTTCAAAATCTGAGCTGAAAGTTCCAGATTGATGAGTCTAAAAGATCTGGATATGCAAAGGCTCCCAGTGTTGGCTTATTGCCTACCACTGTACACTACTGTTGTTAACAGAAGGATAATTTCAATCATAGCCATACATGAATATAATTAGGCTTACTTATTTGTATTATTTATTTATTACATTTAGAGTAGATTCTTTCTGAAGGTCAATGGATGGCAGGGGAAAATGCATAGTAGAAACAAGCTCAAAATCTAGTGAAAACCAGGTTCTAATCTCAATCCCCATAAACCACTCTTATCCCAAAATATAGGTGACTCAGGGGTCCACCTGAGGTACCAGTACCTCCACTTAAAGGTGGGGAATTATTAGCTCAAAACTAGGAGGGTTGCAAGAGGGGGTAACCTAATGAGATCTTTCCATCAATGTTTATGGGGTCTTGCAGGAAAGAACATGCCAGATTTCAAAATGTAAACTAAAATGTGCTTTATTAAAGGTTCTTTCATGCATGCAAATGATCCAAACACTCACACACTCGCATAAGAGCTAACCAAAGGATAAAAGGAGGAAACTCATGGATAGAGGAGTTTTCAGGGAATGGGCAGTAATTATCAATCTGGAGAGAAGCGAAGAAAGCAGTAATGTGGCTTAGACTAACTCTTAAGGACACTACTCGTTTGGAACTTGGAGTGACAGCATGGTAACCATCAAGTGGAGTAATACATCAAACCACTCAAAACAGAGGGTTCTTTTACATAAAGTCTACCCTGAGGGCATGGCTGTAAATGGCTTTCTGACTAGGCAAACAATGGGGGTTGCAACATGGGTAATGGGGTCTGGACAGAGTTAATGTTCTTGGTGTTAGGCCACAAAGAGTTAATGACTGTTGTAATAGTTCTGTAATTGTGGAGAGGCATGGGGGCAATGCAGAGAAACATCCAGGTGTGAGGGAACAGGCTTGAAACAATTAGTGTTTTGATGGGAACTTCCCATAGCTATTGTATACTATCAGAGATGTTCCAGCTTCAGCCTAAGCCTATTATCTTTGGAGTTGCCTGATAATCTGCCTGACAATAACTTTGACTACACCTAGGGGAGGTTGCCTGACCTGCCTTACAATCACTTCTGTTCAGTCAGTAATTTTCCTCTGCCCAGCTTGATGTTCCAGTCACCTCAGGTTCCATTTTATATCAACACCAGTCAATGTACTTTGCCAATTAAATAATATTTTTTCCAATGAAACCATATCAAACCTGGGGGAAGTGTGGGCCCATAACACAACAGCTTGAAACAAAAAAGCAAACAAAATTTATGTATATATTTATTTATTTGATTTATATCCTGCTTTTCTCCTGAATGAGACTCAAAGTGGCTTAGGTATAAATTTAAACATCTAAAGCAATATGGAATATGAAAGTTTTAAAAACTATTAACTCATACATCCTATTAAAACACTAGTCAGAATTCATTTGGGGACCTATGTCTTCCTAAGTGGTCTTATGCCTAAAATAGAATTGAACAGTTTTGCAATATTCATATTCATCAAGGGGCTGCTGTTATATTAGTATGTCCAGGAGCCAGCAAAGTGACAGCTGTGCATCAGGATATGATGCACAATGGGTCCTGATCCACAACAGGACCTACACACATCAGGACACTAGCTAGGGAGTGCTGACACATACCAGTAAGGCCCAATGCATATCAGACCACTCTTGCCAGTGTCCTGTCACATATTTTTGCAATTCATTAACAGGGTTCCTTAGTGCCTGTCTGGCACAGCTAGGTGCATAAAGTTACTCAGCATAGATGAAGATGGAAAATTCTGACCAGTATTTTGAAAACCTTAAAACAATTAAAATTCACAGTATATATTGAAAACAGCACATTTAATAACATATCGCTCTATCTTGGACAGTTAAGGCCGAAGGCCTGTTTAAACAAGAAGATCTTTGCCTGCCAGAGAAAATACAACAGAGATGGGTCAGATTTAATCTCTCACAAGAAGGAGTTCCAAAGCTTAGGAGCTGAGAAGGCTCTCTCCTGTGTTCTTGTCAGCTTGAGGTGATGAGGACACAGGAGTGATGAGAACTGTATTTAATTTCTTTCCCCAGTAATAAGGAGTATATGCAAGATAACTTCACTTCTTTTGTAGTGCAATTGCAGTGTTTTAGTTACTCTTATTTCAGTTGTGTGGTATCACTAAATGGTGGCGGAGAATATCAAATGGCTCTAGTTCTGTCTCATGCTACTGCCCCATGTTCTTCTGTGGCTGTTGTCACTACAACAGATTGAGTGGGAAGATAGTATGTTCTGCACCACAGTGACTTGTAGCTTTCAGGTGTGTGTGTGTTTGTGTGTGTGTTTAGTGACTAAAATATGTTATTTTAAATACTCTTGAGAAATCAGAAAGCAGACGCTTTTAGACACTGCAACCATGATAAACTAATTACTGGTTTTTGCAAGGTGGGGAGTGAAATTAAGCTAACTGTTTTTTAAAAAATGAATTTTTGAAGTTCTGCAAACCATCAAGCAAAACAGCCTTAAGCAAAATAAATGTGTGAATTGAAGGTACCCTGACTGCCTGCTGCTCCGTGGGAAAGTAGGACACAAATAGAATAAAATGCAGCTATTGAAACACAACCATCTTTGATAGCCACATGTGGCAAGCTGTTTGCACAAAACATCACGCCATGGAGTTGCCAGTTTCTGCCATGCTAATGCATTTTTCTCTTTTCCAGAGCTTCACTGGAGAGAGGTGAAATTTCCATAACTGCACCAGGAGCAGTTTTATAGAAATTTATTGCCACATGGAGACGTCTTAAACATTTGTTGTCTTGGGGAAGAATTAGAGGTGGCATTCATTGGAGCTAGCAACCTTTGTATGCCTATACTCACTAATTAGTTTCCATGTCATTCTATAGGAATTTAGGCACAGTATGGTAATTTCTTGTTTCTTTGTTTTTCTACAGCCTCTCTCTTCCTGTATCATTCTAACCTGCACCTATGTTTTTCTTCTTCCCTTTTTCTCCACCATGTATTTTACAGACAAGACTAAGCTTATTTCTTTCATCTGCTAGACCTTGTGGACAAACATAGGACTGCTTGCTGGTCGGTTTCTCCCTTGTCAATTTGTTTCCTTTGTGGAGAAATGCAAAACTATCTCTCACATTTCCTAAGAGCATTAATTGTTTGTCCCTATAGAAACTAAGAGAGTCCAGGATGAATGTTTTCCTGGGAAAGCTGTATATGTTACTTTGAGCTTCCCAATGGAAGCTCTGTAGTGTCACCAAGCAAAGCAGGAGGAGGAAGGCCTGTTTTAATTCCACACTCCTTCTGAGATCCTGATGAAAAATCATCCCCACAGCTGCTATTTGAATCAGGAGGGAAGCTTCTATATGCACCGTAGAAATTTGCCTTCAGGTATATCTAGGAGGTGGAAGAAGAAATTTTTCACTGTGTTCACAGCAATGAGGAAGATTAAACTTCCCTTTCTTCATCACCCAGAGTTTACACGATGCTCTGGTATGGCCATGTTTTGCATACACATAACAAAGACATGCCTTTGATTTGCAGTATTTCATTTTATTACACTTCTGATTTGGTTCTGAAGGAACTACTTCTGCAACAAGTTATCTCCAATGGATTCTCATAACAGAATTCATGCATTTGCATAATAGAAACTGTGTTCTCCAGGAAGAGAGAATTCCACAGCTGCTAGAAATCATCTCTCTTTCTCCTCCCTATAGCTGTCCTGCATTGGAAAGTAACCCAGAGATAAGTTATAGATATATTATCATCTGTACCTGTAAGATAGACAATGGATCTGTCAGCTTGTTCTCAACAATGCTGGTGTGAAAGAGCCACACCACAGTTACCAAACTGAGGGATCATGTGATAGTCCACTAGGGTTCTACCTGGGCTCATAAAAGCTTTGCTCTCAACGGGTATCCTTTCTCTGATGCATTAATCAGATTTTAAAAAAAACACACTTCTCTCTGATTACTTGGAGTTATTTCTCTCCAATCACTAGACTTCCAGTCCTGGCACAACCTCATAAACTTGCACAATTTTAGGCATGGTTTCAGCACGAGGATGTGAGAAGGAACATAACAGAGGAGATGTCAAGTCAAAAGCATGTGCAAAGTTTTCCTATTTTCCATTTTAATAAAACCTAGGATTAGAGATGTTTATTCTGTATCAAAGCATTTTGGAAATTCACAGAGAGTAATGGCATTTGTTATTTGGTAGTGATCCATTGTTGTTGTTAACTTCCATCAAGTTGACTTCAACTTATTGTGGCCCTATGAATGAGAGGTCTCTAAGTCACCCTGTTATCAACAGTCCTGCTCATGTCTTGCAGACTTAGGGTGTGGCTTCCTTTATTGAGTCTATCCATCTGTAATATAATCTTCCTCTTTTCCTACTGGCTTTTGCTTTACCAAGCAACATTGTATTTTCAAGTAAGTCATGTTTTCTCACAAGACGTCCAAAATATAACAGTCTCAGTTTAGTCATCTTGGCGTCTAGGGAGAATTCAGGCTTGATTTGCTCCAAGACACACTTATTGTCTTTTTAACAGTCCATAGAACTCTTCTCTAGCACAGCATTTCAAATAAGTTGATTTTCATCCTATTAGCTTTCTTCATTCCCCAGCTTTCTCAACTATACATAGAAATTTGAAATATGATGCCATGGACAATCCTAACTATTTTTGCTTTGACACTTGTATTCTCAAGTATATTTGCAGTTATTATTGGTAGCTAGAAGCCAAAACATCTTAGGTTCACTTAAATCCATTAGAGAAACTCAAAAGGACACTTTCACATTTCTTCCATTTATAGTGTGACAACCTATGTCAGAACATAACAGGTTGGAACCTGGTAATACAACTTCAATGTCAGGCTTGATTTGCTCAATTTAGATCTTTTTCTCTCTATTTTTTCCCAGTTGGTTATTTCTGTCATCCCTGGGTACTTCTACCTCAGATGTAAAGAAGGATGTTACCCTTGAAAACCCTTCCAGAGGCATAAGAACTATGCCTTCTTACACAATCAAGTGTTGGAGATCTGATGCCCTAACTGAAGGATATTTTGTACTCACAGCAAAGCTGACATCTCTGATATTCTTGTTGGTCTGGAACACCAGTTGCCATGATCCATCAACCTTAGTTGTGCTGTCTAGGGTTGTTGGGGGTTGTTGGTCAATGGGAAATGCTTGAATATTTGTGCATATTTCGTTGTACTGCTATGTTCCCTCTAGTAAAATGGAAGTCTTTCTCCAGGCATATAGGGGCCTAATTCCACCCTAAAGCTGCACCCTGATCTACACCTATCTGCAAGTAAAGCTCCACTGAATTCAATGGGGCTTACTTCTGAGTAAACATTCACAGCTTTGCACTGTAAATTCATTTAACTGACTTTAAAAAAAAATTAAAAATTCAAGAGAACAAGTTATTTATGATATAATTTAAACCTTAACAATGCTGAACTAGTTAAGCATTAGAATACTTTCTTTTTCATTCTGACATTCCTTTTTACTTTGTTTGATCTCTGTAGAATCTGTGTCTTGGAAACAAGAACTAGGTCTTACAGGTGATGACCATCTGAGCTAGTTTTGAAATAAGACAAACAGACTACCAAGGTTAGATACATTTCATATTAGAATACACTGCATTAATTTAAATTGACCTTGTTGTTAGAGGGAGAGGGGTTATTGATAAGAATATTCTAATACAGATTTTTAAAAAAAGAAGAAAAGGGTGAAAAAAGGGAGATAAAAAGAAATGAACTGCAGAAAGGGAGAAATGATTTTAAAAATTGTTAATATTTTATGATTTTATTAATATTAGGGAAAAAGAGTTAGAGTAAAAATAAGATGGGTATAAGATAGTAGTTTATTAATACAGAGAAACTATTATTTAGTAATAGTTACTAATATAGGAGTTAAATGGATATGACTAATACTGGGTGTATCATTGGTTGGAGACTCATGTATGTTTATGTTTTAGTGTAGCATGATTTGGTTTTGATTTTTGTGTGGAATTTTTTTCTCTGTGTTTGTTTTTATGTTGTTCTCTTGTTTTGTGTTTTATGTTGTTTTTGATTAATAAAATATTAATAAAAATTTAAATTGATCTGGGAAGTAGGAATGAAGAATCCTTGATAATGGCAGGAGATCCCAGGAAATACTTCCACATGAAGAAAATGTAATGATGATGTTCAAAATAATATCAGTTTGTACAAGACTAAAATCTGGGAGTTCAGAATTTTTTTCTTATCTGATGAAACTGTTGCATTTATGTTTCTTGAACCATCATTAATTTGTTTTTTGTTTTTGATATCCCTTGCAAAATCTAGGAGCCTCAAAGATAATAGTAATGATATATAAAATTCTTTATTACAAAATACTAACATTTTTGGACAGTCTGGCTTTGCTGCAAGACTGCACAGAACTGAGGCTGAAGTGAGGGAACGAAAGCTGAAGGTAAACAGAGGGCTTCAAGAGTGTCAGCAAGCAAGAGGGAAGGAATGAGAGGAGTGAAAGAACCACAAGTAAAATGCAAGACCTCTGATGATAATGGCAGCATCTGGAAATAAAGATCTGCAGGTGATCAGCCCACTGTGGCCTCAGCCACCTGGAAGAGGAAAAGGAAAAGGAAGAAGAGAAGGAAAAGTGCATCTATCTCCACAGCCTAGGCAACTAGTGCTCCCAAATCTTTACCAGCAACTTTGCCTCTGAGAACAGCTCCCTGTATCTCCTGGCTGGCCCAAGTTAGCTAAGGGAGACACAACATGGAAAGAAGGCAGCCTCTGTGTTCAGATGAAAAGGCTTTATCATAAGTAGCAGGTAAATTGCAATTGTGGATTGTTGTTTGCCTTCAAATTGTTTCTGACTCATGGTGACCCTAAGGCAAACTATCATTGAGTTTTCTGGGGCTGAGCATGTGTGACACACCCAAGGTCAACCAGTGGGTTTCCATGGCCGTATTTTTAGCTGGGACTCATCACACACATTATTTTGTTCCTCTTCTGTTGTTCTTCTTGTGGGAGATCATTTGGAAAGCATTTATTTTATGAACACAAAAATCCATAAATGCCCTCCTTTGTAAAAGAAATGTAAATGATAAATATAAACTCCAACTGTAAAGTCAAAAATGTATGTGAAGTATGCTCAGCAATGGGTGATGCCTACCCTGTCAGTGGGGTGATATAAACCCACACTGAGTTTTAGCCTGAACCTTACAGGAGCTGTCCAAAGTGCTGATCTTATTTTGGGGACTAGGTTGAGCAACTTTGATAGCATCTTTAAATTTTAGATGCAAAATGTGAATTGATTCATCATGTTACCAACAGGGGAGTCATAAGTTACCAGTGAGCACACTGGCTATTTTATATTTGTGTAAAATGGAGTAAAACGAAGAGCAGCTAGCTTAATCTGGGCCTGGTGTGTACACATTAGATTACACAGAGAATTCAGGCCCATATTGTGATTTCAGCCCTCAACAAAAGACCAATTGTTCACAGTACTCACCTAGCATTCCAGGGACCCTCCATATCCTCTTCATTGGTTAGGGAAATATCACATTTCTGTTTCTAATGCGGGAACCGTTCAGAGAACCAAAGCTTTGGAAAATTATTTAGGAACCAAAACTTGGATTCCTAGTGTCCCTGCTAGCTGACGGTTTCAGGGAGTTCCAGTCTCCAAAATGTAGTGTTTCCAACTTCTATACCTAAACATTTGAGCCTGTGGTGCTATTGTGTAAGTCAGTCTGTGTAACTGACTTGGGAACATCTGAGTTTGCCAGTCATGTGCTACCACCTACTCAACACTTGGCAATGCCCAGAATAACTTTTGGCAATAGATTACAGTTACATGAAAAGCTTCAGATTCAACTAACTGCCAAAAAGCTGAGCAAAACTCTGCTCAACGCATGGTGGGTGCCTTTGCACAAAACCTGTTTTGCTCACCCCATGGCAGAGGTCATCATAAGGGCTGAATTTTAAAATGCTCCACTGCCCATTTACAGTGATTATAAGTGATTGCACATGAATAACATGAACGTGTCAATGCAGCAAGTTGACTTTACAGTGCATGATTAAATTGTATTTCAAATTTAATTAAATCCCTGTCCCCTAAGAATTTTATTTAGCTTTTAATTGCTAGTTATACAGGACCTAATTTTCAGAGGCAGTAAGTAAACAATGTTATTTGTGGACATTAGCTCACTTTCCTGATTGATCCTGTCTGAGAAACCCATCAGAGCTATTGTGAATCACACAGGGACTATTCAGCTTCAGAACAGAGCTTGGTGGGGATAGTGGTGCAGAGAGATTTTTTGGACTACAGCTCCCAGAATTTCATGACCACCATAGCCACTGGGCTGGCTGTCCAGGGGACTATGTAATTTGTAACCCTGAAAAGTAACTTTTTCCAATCGCTACTTTAAATTATAGTCTTATTTCAATCCCACTGCCTCCTTTTTGAGCTGCTTCTTTTGTTTTGTTCAAAAGCAATTCAGACAGAAAAAACATCTCTTCTGAATTTACTAAAATTCAGTAACATTCAATATCTTAAAAGTGAGATATTGAAGGCACAATTTCTAACAAGTTCCAGGAGAAGGAAAAATGGAAGATGTCTAAAGAAGTGTGGATGAATGTCCTAAAGAACTTTCAACTGAGCTAAGATTAAAAGGAACATATACAAGAATACTTACCTGGACTCACATGATGAACATCACTGTGGAGGAAGGTAAGCTTTTGATGGTCTCCATGGAGTGAGACCAGAGTGTTATTTGATTGGTGCTAAGCACCAAATCAAGACATGTGATAGGGGCAAAGGAGACAGTGAAGCAGTTTGCCCCCCCATTTGGTGCTCGACGTTGATCCACCCTCCTGCCCGCAATGCAATGTGAGTTAATCTGGTCGCTTTGGGGCCAGATAGGAATTTCCCCCCCTTTTCTCAGGTTCTCCCCCCCATTCCATACTGTATTTGATGGAATTGGGAAAATTGGCTCCGGGTGTTGTTGTTAAATAGGTTGTCCTTTGGCAGATAATGGGGGATAATAAAATATCGGTGATCACCTATTGGCACCCATTTGGTGTAGGGTAAGGCTCTGGAATCACCTCTTTAGGGCCCTGTGTCCCAGGGGGTTCGGTGAAGGAGGCTTCCCTTGAGGTTAACCTGGGAATAAGACTCACTTTTAGAGCCGTGCAGCTGGGTGGGAATCCCTGGGTTACCTTCCACGATGCTGGACTGGGGAGCAACCAAAGCAATTTGGATTGCTCCTGGGGCTCAGGTGTTATCGCTCATGGGTAGGCCAAACAGGTTGTCACGTTGTGACTATGGCATCAGCTGGTCCTGTATCATGTTGCTCCCCCCCTCTTGTATCTTTCAGGTTAATGCAATTTAAATAATACAGATCAATATAAAGTGGCCCTTAGTTAACCCAACTTTGTGTCTGGTCTCTTTATTCCATGGTTGAGCATCAAATGGAAAAAGGGGAAATCACCAAAGATGAATTCAAACAAATAATCACCAAATGCAGGGAGAAAGTCAAAAAAGCTAAAACACATAATGAGCTCAGGCTTGCTAGAGAGATTAAAAAGAATAAGAGGGACTTTTTTGGTTATCGCCATAGTAAAGGAAGAACAAGGAAAGGGTAAGACAGAAAAGACACAACTACTGAATGCCTTCTTTGCCTTAGTTTTCTCCCAAAAGGAAAATGAAGCTCTACCAGGTGAAAATGGAGTAGATGTGTGGTAGGGGAAATGTAGCACAGCATATGTAAAGAAGTAGTACACAAATACCTGGCTATTCTAAGTGAACTCAAGTCTCCAGGGGCAGATGAACTACATCCAAAGATACTAAAAGAAATGGCAGAAGTAATCTCAGAACAACTGGCAATAATCTTTAAGAATTCCTGGAGATGGAGAAAAGTCCCTGCAGACTGGATGAGAGCAAATACTGTTCCCATCTTCAAAAACGGGAAAAAACAATTACCACCCAGTCAGCCTGACAACAATACCAGGAAAGGTCCTAGAGCAGATTATTAAATAAACTGTCTGTAAACACTTAAGCCCTTTCTGTCCCTTACCTTTTAATGCTCTGGGTTGGGGTTTTCACATGAGAAGGCTTGGAAGGAATGCTCTTGCAAGCCTCCTGCTTCAGCTCCGCAGCTTCTTCCTGCTTGCACGAGCACCCCACTGACACCCCTCCTCTTCCTTCTGCAGTGTAGCCTGGGAGTTGTGGGCTGCGCTGGGGCAGGAAGCATGTCTGGTGCAGCTCAGGAGGCTTCGCACGGTAGGTGGGTACGCCCCAGGCCCCTGAGCAATGCATGAGCGTGGAGCATTTTCGACTTGAAGCTGAAAATGAAAAAATCTGTGCCCGCTTTGCGTCACAGTGACACCTGCCTTGACCACAGTACATGCAAAAAAGATCTCGGAGTCTAAGTAGACCAAAGGTTGAACAAGAGCCGGCAGTGTGATGTGGCAGCTGAAAAAGCCAATGCAATTCTGGGCTTTGTGAATAGGAGTATAGGCCAAGGGGGGTAAGAATACCACTCTATTCTGCTTGGTTCAGATCTCACCTGGAATACTGTGTCCAGTTCTGGGCACTGCAATTCAGGAAGGATATTCACAAGCTAGAACATGTTGAGAGGAAGGCAACCAAAATGGTAGAAGGCCTAAAACCATGCACTATGAGGAGTGATTTAGGGAGCTGGTTATGTTTAGCCTAGAGGAAGGTTAAGCGGTGACATGACACCTTTGCTTAAATATTTGAAGGGATGTCATATGGAGGATGGAACAAGCTTGTTTTTTGCTGTTCCAGAGACTAGGACACAGAGCAAAAGCTTCAAACTTCAGGAAAAGAGATCCCATTTAAACTGTAGAAAGAGGAGTGGTAGGAAGAGTTCAACAGTAGAATACACTGCCTTGGATTGTGGTGGAATCTCCTTCTCTGGAGGTTTTTAAACAGCGATTGGATAGCAATCTGTCAAGAACAGTTTAATGATGTATTCCCACATGGCAAGGAATTTGACTCAATGGCCTTTGTGGTGTCTTCCAAGTCTATTATTCTATGATTCTATAATTCTGCTACTTAAGCTTTGAACTTTTAATCTTTGAACACCGACCCTCTGAGCATGCCCAGTGATATCTGCTGAAATGCTTTCAGACCAGTTTCCCCTTTTATCTTGTCTTGATAATTAAAGTGTAAGACTAGAAGTGCAAAGTAAGGAAGGACAAAAAGGCTAGAGTACTGTTATGTCTTCTGAAAGGGTGGCTGACAGTAGAAGATGCCAATTTTTTCTAAGTCACTTTGGACAAGGTGAGAACAGAGCTCTGAAAACCCATGTCTGGTTCATTTAGACAGAATTAATGAGTGAGAAAGAAAGCAACGAGATTAATTTGTCAAGCTTTCAGTTGGGAGTGTGTTATACTAAAGTATTATGGGTGCCAGAGAATAAGACATTTTCTTTTTTTAGCAGTCCAGATGTGTGCCTGTCTACTTCTGTGTTAAGTGGTAAGTCAGTATGATTCTTTCCCCACAGGCAGAATGTTAAAGCTGCAGCCCTATCACAAGCATGAATTGTGTTTAGATCTGTCCCATCAAATGTTCAGAAATGGTTCATTCACCAACTGATGGCTCAAAGTACATGCACTGTTGTTGTTTGCCCTCAAATCATTTTAAGCTTATGGTAACCCTAAGGTGAACATCAGCTAAATACCCAAAAGGCACCAGATTTTGTCTGATCTTAGAAGCTAAGCAGGGTCAGCTCTGGTTAATGGTTGGATGGAAGACCGCCAGTGAATACATGATAGTGAATACATGTCAGTGATGTATGTATAACCATGTTTAAATAATGGAAGGGATGCCATGTCGAGGAGGGAGCAGGCTTATTTTCCACTGCTCCAAAGACGGTGCAACAGATTCAAGCTTCAGAAAGGAGATTCCACTTGAACCTCAGGAAGAACTTCCTTATGGTCAAAGCTGTTCAGCAGTGGCATATGCTGCCTCAGTGTGTGGTGGAGGTTTTTAAACAGAGGCTAGATGGCCATCTGTTGGGAGTGCTTTGATGTGTGTTCCTGCATAGCAGGGGGTTGGACTGGATGGCTCCTGTGGTCTCTTCCAATTCTATGATTCTATAATGTCAGGTGCTGTAGGCTATATTTCAGAGGAAGGAACCAGTGAAATCAGCTTTGAGTATTTCTGACTTAAGAAGACTCTGTGGAATTCATGGGGCCACCATAAGTTGACTGATGACTTGAAGGTACATACACATAAGGTGTAGCTATCATGGAGTTTTCATGGCACAGTGGGGATTTGAAACCAAGTGTCTGAAGCCTCGTCCAACACCCAAACCATCTTATCAAGCTAGCTCTCAGGGATGATAATATACTTACATACTTACTTGGGAATCAGTTCTTGGTGGAACTCTTCTTTCAGTAACTTGCTAGGATAAGGCTGAATACTTCCCTCCAGTTAAGCAGGCAGCTCGCCTGAGCTTTTTCTTATGTACTGCACATAGTATCTATAAGTTTCTTTCTAAGTGATCACTTTCTCCTATATTTCCATTTTTTTAAATAATCAGGGGTATCCTCCCATTTTCCATATGAAGAAATTTGAGATTTTGTACTCTCTTAAAATGGTGAAATTCTCTTCTACTTGGACCAGCCAAATTCAATAGCAGGGCTTAGAAAATTTGCTTTTTTACTAGCTGGAAGTGACGTTTGAAAGAGTACCAAGCTCCATTCACCAGGTATAACTGTTTTTGGAATGTAGAGGTTCAAGTTGTAGCTGCCTGCCATAAAAATGGGGACCCTCCCAGGAAAAAACAAACAAACATAATGAACTCTAAACAAACACTAATAGGTTTGAATCCACAGGAATCCAACCCTAGAATTTTAAAGAGTCAGTATCCAAAGTACTAGTTGAGCAAATCTAACTATTTCAGTTTCAACCATTTTTTAAAATCAGCTTGTTTCCATTATGAATATGAAAAAAATGAAGATACATAAAAGATAATTTCCAGTGAAATCTCCACTGATTTCTACTTTTTAGCTTCCAGAGGTATCTGTCTCACAATCAGAGGAAATAGAATAATTCCCTGGTGCTTAATGTTGTGTCCTAAATTTGAAAATTGTTTAAAAGGTCATCAAAAGAGGTACATTTTCTTCCAAAGTCTTCTTTCCAGGAAATGAATCATGTACAAAGGAGAAGGCTTTTGAATAAAGCAGAAAAGAGCTTTGAAAAGGTGCTTTTTCCTACTGCAAGAACCAGAATCCTGGTGCTACCTTAGCCAATAGTAAAGAGGCTGAGGTGGCACTAGCCTTAGAATCTTATGCTTGCGCCTAAGCGTTGGTAGCTGCCCAAACATTTTAGAGGAAATTTTGTTCTGTTTGCTTGTATATGTCTGTTTGTTTTGGATTTTTGTTTTGTTTTGTTTGATTGACAATATGTTTAACTACTGGTTTAATTAGATGTAAATGTTTGCACCGTTAATTGTTATTCACAGGTGTGCACACTGCCTTATTTAAAGAAAGGTCAATGACGTTTTTAAAAAATAATAATAAAACAACATGTTAAAGGGAAAAAATAGTTTGGATTTTCTGTAAAATGGGATAAGTGTCCAAGCATACTCAGTTTTTGACTTTACAGATAGTGTTAGAATTAAATATTCTAGAAAAGATTTATGGAAGGCTTTCAAACTCTTAGCACCATGAACTGAAAATTCAGTGTTATCAAAATTATTGAAACTTGAATATTCATTTTATCAATTACTGGTGGGAATTTCATCAGACTGTAATGCCTATGTAAATGCTATGCTAATATTCATGCCTGCTGATCATTCTTCTGTACTTGTCAAGTTTTGGCATATATAACAGATAAAGGAAGCAGAAGCAACTCAGTCTTGCTTCATCTCAAAATTTTTGGTTGCTTAATGTCTCATTTTCATTCTTTTGGCACATTTCAAATACCTATGAGTAGGTACAGACTTCACCAAATATTATTGCCTATCTCTCTCTTGGTCTACTGATATAAGACAACAAATTCTGAAAGATCTTGCATTTGTTTTAGGACTCTGTTATTTTGCTTCTGCTACTTTCCTCAAGAGATAGGCAATGCTGACACTTGACAGTATGTTTCTTGCTAGTTCTTAACACAGTCAGAAAAATCTGTTCCTGTTCAGAGGTGCCTTCTAACAAAACCTCTGTGTAATCTAAAGAAACTGTCAAGATTTTCTATCTCCTGCTACATGCATGGGAACATGGATAAACAAAGCATCCAGCTATCTTCAGGATATAGAATTATCAACCACCTTCACAATAAGAAGTCACAACATCTAACAGGATGCTCAGGTTAGATAATGCTTGTCCTCATCTGGAATGATGCCAGCTGATGACCTATCTTCAATTCTGATTTGAAGGCAGAAATTAACATTTCTAGAAGTTCCCTGGCAAGTGAATGAACAATGGTGTAGCTTGTACACAGATGTAGGAGCATTTTGATTCTCAGAGTGTCAGAGGAAGCTTGATGTACATTCGTTAAAATTTATGAGGGAAAAAAATGGAATGGTCCTGTCATGGCTGAGCGACTAGGCTTCTCAGTATGATACGAGGATTCACTTCTTATCATCTGACTGGTATTCAGACAAAGCCTGGTAGAAAGGTTGTAGGAAACCAAGGCTTCCTCACCTAGTACTTTGCCGAACAGCCTAAAGGAGGGATGGGGAATTTGTAGCCTTTCAGATGTTGTTGGACTGACACTTCTGTGATCTTTCACATTGGCTAGACTGGTTCAGGCTGCTGGAAGCTGCAGACCAACAAGATTTGGAGAGCCTCTGTTCCCCAGTCCTGCTCTGATGCCTATAACGGAAAATCCTGGATTGTAAATTTTGTATATATGTCACAAGAACATGAAACATCTGAGCTAAAAGATAAACATATTAAGTAAAATGCTCAGAAACGTTTTACAAAATGAAACTAAAAGACTTATACAGTTTTCACTAGAATTTTGAAGGAGAAGAAGCATGACCTGAATGAAGGAGAAAAGCATTAGCAACCAGGAGAGGTTTGTCTAGTGGGTTATCCATTTCTCTCTAGACTGTCTCTCTATTTATAAGAGAGACAGCTAGAGTTTGAAAAGTTTATTTTTTGGGACTGTAACTCCCATACTGTCTAGGGGATGGTAAAAGCTGTACTCTACAAAAGTAACCTTCCTAAGTTCTGCAGATACGCAGTATAAATAACTCATGGTGGTAAAAAAATCAACAGCCTCTAGCAGCATAATTTCTATCACAATTTAATAAACAGTTTGAAAGATGGGAAGGCACATTTCTTTAATTCAGCAATATAATAGAGCGTTTCCTCCACTCGTTTTTACAAGCTGTAAGGTAGGTAGTCTTTCATTGTGTTGCAGAGTTTTATGCCTCCTAATGGTCTCCTAAACATGTTTGAGGGGAGCCCCCTGTAGAGTGAACATCAATTGTAACTTTAAAATCAGCTTTAATATCACACATTTGCAATTGAATGAATGCATAATTCCAAGATGCATTCATTAAAGTGGCAAAGACAATTATCTCCAGCCAAGTGTCAGCAAAGTAGTTGAAAGAAGCATAAAGAATAATTATATCAAGGCATTTGTGGTGAACTGCTGAGAATTTACTGTATAGTATCTATTATGATAGGCAGGGTATATGTGGAAGAGGGAAGGTTTGTTGCTGCATGCTTTCAAGTCATTTCCAATGTATGAAAACCCTAAGATGAACCTACCACAGCATTTTCTTGGCAAATTTTGTTCAGAGGGTGTTTGTCTTTGCCTTCCTCTGAGACTGAGAGTATGGGATATGCCCAAGAGTCACCCAGTGGGTTTCCATGGCTAAGTGGGGATTTGTACCCTGCTCTCCAAAGCCATAGTGCAACACTCAACCCACTATACCACATTGGTCCTCAAGGGAGACACACACACACACACACACACATCTCCCTCAAGGGATTATGTGAGGGAGGGAGGGATGCTGGTTGGCTCTAGAACAGCATTAAATTTCTGTATTCATAGAATCATAGAATCATAGAAATGTAGAGTTGGAAGAGACCACACAGGCCATCCAGTCCAACCCCCTGCCATGCAGGAACACCCTCAAAGCAATCCCAACAGATGGCCATCAAGTCTCTGCTTAAAAACCTCCAAGGAAGGAGACTCCACTACACTCCGAGGCAGCATATTCCACTGCCAGACAGCCCTGACCATCAGGAAGTTCTTCCTGAGGTTCAGGTGGAATCTCCTTTCCTGCAGCTTGAATCCATTGCTCTTTGTCCTGGTCTCTGGAGCAGCAGAAAACAAACCCACTCCCTCCTCTACATGGCAACCCTTCAAATATTTAAACATGGCTATCATGTCCCCTCTTAACCTTCTCTTCTGCAGACTAAACATACCCAGCTCCCTAAGCCGCTCCTCATAGGGCATGGCTTCCAGACCCCTCACCATTTTGGTCGCCCTCCTTTGGACTTGCTCCAGCTTGACCATGTCCTTCCTGAACTGGGGTGCCCAGAACTGCACACAGTTCTGCACACAGTTTGTCAAAGGCCTTACTGAAATCGAGATATGCTACACCCACAGCATTCCCTTCATCTATCAAGCTAGTAACTCTATCATAAAAAGAGATAAGATTAGTCTGGCATGACTTATTTCTGAGAAATCCATGTGGTCTTCTCGTGATTACTGCATTGCATTCTAAGTGATTAGAAACTGACTGCTTAATGATCTGCTCCAGGATCTTTCCAGGTACTGATGTCAGGCTGACTGGGCGATAATTATTTGAGTCCTCTTTTTTCCCTTCTTGAAGAAGGGGGACAACATTTGCCCTCCTCCAGTCTGCTGGAACTTCTCCTGTCCTCTAAGATTTCTCGAAGATTATAGCAAGCGGTTCCGAAATTATCTCTGCTAGTTCTTTTAATATCCTAGGATGCAATTCATCTGGCCCTGGAGACCTGAATTCATCCAGTGTAGCCAGGTATTCCTGTACCACCTCTCTACCTATTATGTGCCGCATTTCCCCTGCTTCCTCACCTGCTCCCCAACCACCAGGTTGAGTGCTTGTATCCTTCTGGGAAAAAACTGAGGCAAAGAAGGTGTTAAATAGTTCTGCCTTTTCTCTTCCCCCTGTTAGTAATTCGCCATCTTCTCTGCGCAGCGACACTATCATCTCCTTCTTTTTCCTTTTGCTGCGGACATATTTTAAAAAGTCCTTTTTATTATTTTTAATATCTCTGGCCAGCCTAAGTTCGTTCTGTGCTTTAGCCTTTCTGACCTCCTCCCTACATCTCCTGGCTACTTGCTTAAATTCTTCTTTGGTGGTTTCCCTCTTCTTCCATTTCCTGTACATGTTTCTCTTAAGACTTAGCTCAGCTGAGAGTTCTTTAGTCAACCATTCTGGTTTCTTCAGATGCCTTCCATTTTTCCTCCTTATTGGCACAGTTTTAGATTGTGCTTTCAGTATCTCCCTTTTTTTTTTTTTAAATTTTTATTAATTATATAACTAAATCACAAATACAAAACAAGAAAAAAAAATTAAACACCATGTGATATACATAATAGTGAATTAAAAAAAAATAATTTTTTTTCTTTTTCTTTTTTTTCTCTTCTCTTAAGCAATACTAACTTTCATTGTTATTTTGCACCTTTACCCTTAAATTTATAAATCTGTTCAACTATTATAATTTCACATTTAATTCAATATTTTTCACTTCCCCTTTAATCTATTTCTATTGTTAATTCTTTTAACTTTTTTTTTAAAAAAAACATTGACATCACTTATAAAATATACAACATAAAAGAAAAACAAAACTAAAACTAAAAAATACCCACCCCCAGAGCCAACTTTTTATTTAATCCACTTTCCAAAATTGCCATTCTTCTTTTGACAGGGTAGTATTACTATCTCTTTTCAGAACTTTATCCAAAAATATTTTCCAAATTTCTTCAAAATCATTCCCTTTAACCAAACCTTTCAGAAACCTAATTCTACATGTTAGTTTATCATTAATTGCGATTTTCCACACTTCGTTATACCATTCCTCTATTTGAAATTTTTCATTTGCTTTCCATTTTTTTGCTATTATTAATCTCGCTGCAGTTAACAAATTTGTTATTAATTCTTTCTTTACTTGAGTACACTCAACCTTATCATATATAGATAACAATGCAATATTTGGACATACTGGTATATCTGCTCCTATAATCTCTTTTATCTCTTTAAAAACCTTTTGCCAAAACTCCATTATCTTATTGCAATTCCACCACATATGCATATATGTACCAATTTCTTGACATCCTCTCCAACATAATCTTGAATATTTCTCATCTATTTGATTTAATTTCACTGGAGTCAAGTACCATTTCCACACTAATTTATAACAGTATCTCCCTTTTAAGGAACTCACATGCCTCCTGAACTCCTTTCTCTTTCACTATTCTTGACTACAGAATTTCAGCCAGCAGCTCCTTAAGTTTACAGAAGTCCGCTTTTTTAAAATCTAAGTTGAGTGTCTGGCTACACTTATCTTCTCCTTCCCACTGAATGCCAAATTCCAATAGGGCATGGTCACCCCCCACCTAAAGATCCAACCACTTCTACCTCATTAACAAGGTCATCCCTGTTGGTCAGATCTAGAATATTTGATCCCCTTGTGGCCTCTTCCACCTTCTGGACCAGGAAATTGTCTGCAAGACAAGCAAAAAACTTGCTGGACCTTGCTGTCTTGGCAGTGTTTGACTGCCAACGTATATCTGGGTAAATGAAATCTCCCATTATTACTGTATCTCTCCTTTTGGAATGTGCAGTCATTTGGTTGAGGAAGGTATCATCAAAGTCCTCAGTCTGGGTTGGAGGTCTGTAGTAAACCCCCACCAGAATATCCCTATTATTTCTCGCTCCCTTAATTCTTACCCAGATGCTCTCATCATACTGAAGAGGAAAAGAATAATTTCCACAAAGTTTTCAATAAAAAAGACACAGAAAAAAAAGGAGATAGGTTTATATCATCCAGGGCCTTTTTGTATTATACTGTTACAGTGCTATTATTCCAATTTCAACATCCAGTGGAATTTGGGGGTTTGCAGTTTTCTGAGGCCAAAGAGCTCTGTAGCTGAGAATTCTAAATGACCCTCCCTAAACTACAAGTTCCAGTATTCCATAGGATATTGAAAGTGGAATAATAGCATTATAACAGGGCAGTGCAGAAAGATGCTTAGTAATTAAGAAGTGTATTTTTCTCCAGAGGAATTACTGTTTAAAAAGTAACTCCATTTGAACAGAAGAACCCCAGGCAAACTCACTGTGCAGTTCTTCTAACCTAAGACTTGTGTGCATGCATATTGCTTGAGAAGGGAATTAAGGCAGAAGAGGAAAACATTAGCTTGTAAAAGGGCTTTAATAAGAAAGGCACACTGTGTCTTCCTTAGATGCTTCCTTGATAAATGCAATATGCTGTTCTTGGCTGTCTCTTGAACTTTGCTGGAAAGGGGAAATGTAATATATATAATGCTATCTTAATTGGGATACACTTCTTTAGAATGGTCTTCGTTTCTATCTCAGTTTCCAACAGTATAAATCATTGTGTAACTAGGATGTAGCTGCTGGTACTGTGTATGCTTTGAAAACAGTAACATGTTGTTTTGAAAACAGCACCAATTCTTGCTGCAGTGGGGTAGCATTCTACTTTGGTAATAGCCAAAGAGAAGGAAAAGGACAACCAGTATACTTTTGAACTACTCTCTATGGATGACAACCAGAGGCTGAAACATCAGTTTCTTCTCAGAATCTTCCAAGCAGCATGGCAATTCTCAGACCTCCCCAAGCATAACTTTTCCAGAAGCAACTAATGTGTATGTGTGGGTTGATCTTTATCCCAAGTGCAGAAGTGATGCTCTGCTTTTCTCCTGAAAAAATGTCCAAGATGCAGGGCCGGGGGGTAATTATTTGCTAATTTTCTTTTTGAAGGAAGCAATGAGAAATCTTACCTGCTATTGTCCTGTTGTGAGAAACTGTTTGGAAAATGTGACATTTTCAAAGGCCCTTTCCACACGGGGGTTAAAAAACGGTGTAGAGCGACCTCTGATGGAGGTCGTCTACACCGTAAAGTGGTTTGGGGTGGACTACTTTTGCGTAGTTCCACACCCCAATCCATGCTAGGACGACCGGAAGTGGCAGCGCTGCATGCTTTTTAAAAACCACTTTTCATGAGGTTTTTAAAAAGCACGATTGTGCAGCCCCGTGCAGCCCTGTCGCAGTGCCCGGTGTGGATTTGCAGGCGCACGCAAGGGCGTGCCTGCAGATCTGCCGGGGGTGGGCTTTCTGGCTGGCAAGCTTCTCCGGTTGGTGGAGAGCCTCCGCCAGTCGTAAGCCGCCATTTTGGGCACCGCAGGACGCTGTGGGACAGTGCGGAGTGTGGAGCAGTGAAAACGCGCTGCTCCACGTGGTGACGGACTTTCCCAGTTTCAGGTAAGCTCCGTTTTAGCGTGTTTTCACCCGTTTCTTCCTCCGTGTGTGGAAAGGGCCAAAGACAATTTGCAGTTCAGGACTTATGCATAATATGTACATGCACTAGTTTTCCACTGAAACAACACATTTTGGTGCAGAAAAGAATTTCTGTGCAAAAATATTATTTTCTGTCTATAAAATGCAATTTCCTGTGTAGAAGGATGCTTATATATATATATATATATATATATATATATATATATAAAACAATCATGTGCAAATTTTGTATAGAATAAGTCCCAAACTACAAATATTCTTTTCCGTCCAGAGTTATTTACATACACGGTTTGAGTTCCTGAAGGAATACACTGTCCTTCTCCTTGCTGCTAGGCCTTTTCTCCATAACAACTGCCCTATTCCAGTACCTGTAACTTATCCCCATATTCCCCAATCCAATCTGTATTCAGAGTTGTTAACATATAGAGGTATAGTTTCTGAGGGAATACACTGTCCTCTTCCGTGCTGCTAGGCCCCTCCCTAAACTGCCAACCCCAGGATTCCATAGAATCTTCACAGCCAGCCAATCCTATGAGGTCTTCTCGCCTCACACAGCCAACCATATGAGGTCTTCGCTTGCCTGATGCAGACAAACGCACAGGCAAACATTGACTTTTGTATAGTAGATAATTTTTAGAGAGTAATTCATTTTGCATTGCATTTTATTTCCTTTTGTTTCCTTTTGCAGGAAGAAACTTTAAGACAGAGAAGAAAGAGTGGCATTAAAATTTGAGGAAAAATTGGAAAAAAATCTCATTCTGTAAAGCAAATTAAAATGCCCTTTAAATGTAACTTTCAAAAGTAACTAGAAAATGTTGCTTATTCTGTAGTGAAGAAACTCTATTTCTACTTGTTACATTCCTTTTGAAATGTTACTTTGTCATGCCCTTGTTTAAAAAAGTAACTCATTGCAGGAAACCATGTGACTTGTAACTCTGTTTTGCATTATCTTTTCACATAAGAGCACCAATGTGGTGTCGTGGTTTGAGCCTTGGATCAGGGTTCAATTCGCTGCTCAGCCATGGAAACTCACTGGCACATCACACACTCTCAGCCCCAGAAAATCCCATGATAGATTCTTATTAGGGTCACCATACGTTGCAATTTACTTAAAGGAACACAACAATAATAATATTTAGAATTGTAGCCTTTGTGTACAACTTTGCAGCTTCAGGATATGAATGTGAGTAAGTATGTTTATGTGAGTGTGCTTTCAGTATAGTAGTAAAAATCCCTTGTCATTAATATGTTCCTTTTCCTGTGCTTGTTTCTGAAGTAGTACTTGAAACAGAAGGCAAATGTGTATTTGCATAAAATATATGCATAAACTATGCATGGGCCTTTCAGCACTGTGTCCCTAAAACTCAGCCACTGTGCATTAAGGATACGTACAGCATCTGGCTTACTTCAAGTCAGCAGTGTAAGAGTCGACATAAAAATAGTTTTAGACAGAGAAAGGGGAAAAATGGTCTCTCTGTAATTAAGACCAATTTAGATCTAAATAGCATTTTTATGGAACATCTGTAATTCTAAATCCACATGGGTCGTAAATAATTCAAAGAAAGGCAGAATTTACAAGAACTCTGGAATTTAGTCTAGCTTCTCTTATAGCACAATTTTAGTTTGTGTTCAATAAGCATCAGTTCTAGATAGCATTCTCTTTCTCTCTCTCATGTACATATCCTACTTCTGTCAGGCATTTGTGAGGTTTAAGCAGATTAGCCTAGTGTAAGCCTGTCATTAATGATCTCTAAAAGAAAGGAAAGAAAAATAGACCTTTTGATGCCAGTGGACTTCCAATAATGATAGGACAGAGTTTAAATATTAATACCTCAATACCTGGCTCAAAATATATATTTCAGAGAGCCACTGCTGAAGAAGAGTGGGATGGGTTCTGGCCACCTTCTGAGGATATCTTCTGAGATCCATATGGAAGTGACATTTTCAATATTTAATCAGTTGAACAAAAGTAAGGGTACATATTTAAGAAATAAATTGTACTGAACAGTGGGCTGAACTAATATTTTTTCTCACCTTCATTCAATGTAGTACACAGGAGAGATAGAAATAATATTCATAAATATTTGAATCCTAGATAAAAAAGAGAATTCCTAACTGTCAAGGAAACAGGATGAGGAGATTCCTGAATGGATAGGAATCTTCAGAATATGTGATTTTATTTCAAGAGTTTGGGGTTTGCTTTGTGTAGAAAATAGCATTTTCTGCACAGACATATTATTTTATGTGCAGAAAAATCATGTTTCTGCTCAGAAAGTTGTTTTCTGCAAACAAGAAATATGTGGATTTTGCAGAAACAATCCCAAATGGCAAATAGTCCTCAAAATTTTTCTAACAGTTGGACCTTTTTTTTGTTTTTTGTTTTTGTTATTGCCCATCAGAATGAAATCTGTGAACATCTGAGTCCCTAGTAAAGAGTAATGTAATGCATGCTCTGGTAACTCATAAAGATCTGAGTCCCTAGTAAACAGTAATGTAATGCATGCTCTGGTAACTCATAAAGAACATGAACATCCTGCTTTACCAAAGGAAATATACACATGAAGCAATTTCTAGTCAGTTCCATGGTACCAGACATCTCTCTCTCTATAAGCCTGCCTGTACTCTAAAATCTGCAAAGCAAAGCCTTTCTCTTGTTCCTACCACCATCTCAAGCACATTTGGTGAGGACATGAGAAAGAGCCTTCTGAGTGACTGCTCCCAAGTTGTAGAACTCCCTTCCCTGGAGGTCCATTTGGCCCCTCCCTACTGTCTTTCTGACAGCAGGTAGGGATCTTTTTATTTAAGGAAACATTTAGTTTTTAATTTTTTTATTTTTATTAAGTATTTCAATTACATTCTTAAAAGAGAAAGGAGAGCTATTACATAACATTTCCTCCCTTCCGTCCAGAGGAAAAAACCCCTCAGAAAAAATAAACACACATAACATATCATAGATATTATCCTCCTCATTTTCCATAATTAAATTACCATATATTCCTTAATATCCTAGATTTACCATTAGTTCTTAATTTCTTAATTCTCTTAGTATTCTAATAGCTTCTCCTTTACTCCCCCCATTCCCCCCACTTCAAGAAGTGAGTGCTAATATATATCTATTTCATTCTCTAAATTTCCATTCTTATTAATTTTGTGAAACCATTATATATAATATAATATAATAATATAATATAATACAATACAATACATAATATATATATATAACCTACATATATACATACATAACATCTTCTCATAAATCTCCCCTCATAAATATTTTTCTACTTCAACATTAACATTATAAAATTATAACATTATAAAATTTCTTTCTATCCTACACTCTCTTTGTATGCTACATATAATATCATTACGTTAAATTTTTTTCTTCTAACCGTATCAATACTCTATCTCATTAATGATTCCCTACTTAATCTATTCATTCTATTTCCTTTATATTATTGCTTGCTACCAATAAAAAATATTCAACATTAGACATACCAATATTGAATAATCCAAACTTCATAATTATCTTAATTTTAATTTTATAATTCAATCCCCCGAATAGCCTTTTCCCCCCATAGTCGTTCCCACAGAGGTGTTACCAAATTCCATCTATCTTCATTCTGAGTCATAGATCTCTCTGATGTCCATACCCTAATCATACCATATTCTACCATTTCATATAGCTTCATTGCCCAGTCTTCTATCTTTGGTGGCTCATTTTGTTTCCACCGTTGTGCATAGCTTAATCTTGCCACTGTGATCATATATAATAAAATCCTTTGTTGTGCTTTATCTAGTTTAGGTGCTAAATCCAACATGTTTCTTAGATACAGTTCTGGGTTTAGTGGAAAATTAATATTAAATATATCCTTAATTATCCCATGTATTTCTTCCCAAAACTCTCTAGCTTTTATGCACGTCCACCATATATGATAGAACATGCCTCTAGCTTCACATTTCCAGCATTTCTCTTTCTCTCCTCTATGAATCTTTGCTAGTTGCACCGGTGTTAAATGCCACCTATAAATCATTTTATAAAGATTTTCTTTCAAATTTGTGGATTGTAACAATTTCCATGTCCTTACCCATGATCTAGACCAAGTTTCCAACGAAATGGTATGACCCATATTCCTGGCCCATTTTATCATGCTTTCTTTAACTATCTCTTGCTCCATTTCTATCTCTAACAGTATCTTATAAATCTTCCCCACTTTATGCTCCACCTCTTTATTAAATACTTTGTCTAATTTAGTCTCCTTCCTTTCAAATCCATCTTGTTTCCCATCAATCTTAAATCTTTCTTTTAGCTGTCTTATTAATAACCAATGGGTAACTAATCCTTTCTCTTTTAATTCCTCTCTTGATTTAAATTGTATATCTCCATCCTGATTTTTTTAATAAGATCTTTATAGGTGAGCCAATTATCTAACTTAGGTCTTTCTCTTTTATAAAAAGCTTCATGGGCCGAAATCCAAAGTAGGGTTTTTAAATAGAGTCTCCTTTTATGTTTCATCCTGACCCTTAACAACCCTCTTCTTATGAGATGGTTTGTAAAATTCTTATCTATTTAAGTCTTCCCATACCATAAATAGGCATGCCATTTGAAATAAATGTCTTCTCCCTCTAATTGTAATAATCTCTGATTTCTTAAATTAACCCATTCTGATACCCAATCTAAGCAGTTCGCTTCGTAATATAACTTTAAATTTGGTAATCCCTGCTCTTTCTTTTAGATCCATTAATATCTTTTGTTTGATTCTTGGTCTTTTCTTTCCCCATATAAATTTCATCAAATCTTTATTCCAATTCTTAAAAGGGCTATCATTCGATAAGATTGGTAAGTTTTGAAATAAAAAATTCATTTTTGGTAATATATTCATTTTTACTGCAGTTATTCTGCCCAATAAAGATAAATTTAATTTATCCCATTTCTCTAATTCTATCTTTATCTCTTTCCACGTTTTCCCACAGTTGTTATCAAAAAGTTATTTATTATTCTTTAAATGACTATTCCTAAATATTTAGCTTTTTTTGTTGTGCTAAAATTAGTTTTTTCTTTTATTTCTTGCTCTTGTATCTTTGACATATTTTTAGTTATTATATATGTCTTCTCTTTATTAACTTTAAATCCTGATAATTCTCCTTATTGATTTAAAATATCATTTAAAATACTTAGTTCTTGCAATGGGTCCTCTAATGTTATTGCCAAATCATCAGTGAAGGCTCTAATTTTATATGTTTGTTTTCTAACTTTAACCCCTTGGATTTGTTTCTCTTCTTGGATTTTTCTATTTAATACCTCTAATACAATGATAAATAATAAAGGGGATAATGGACATCCTTGTCTAGTTCCTTTTCTTATAGCTATGGCTTCCGTTCTCTCTCTGTTTATTATTACTTGTGCTGTTTGATTTTTATATATTAAATTAATCCAATTTAAGAAGTTATTACCTATATTAATCTTAACCAATATTTCTTTCATAAAAGTCCAATTGACATTATCAAATGCCTTTTCCGCATCTAACAAAATTAGTGCTAATTTCTTTTCATTATGTTTATGGAAGTACTCCAAGATATTTATTATGGTTCTAATGTTATTTTTGAGCTGTCTCTTAGGAATTAATCCATTCTGATCATCATGAATCCACTCCTGTAGGACTTTCTTTAATCTTTCTACTAATATCGATATAAAGATTTAATAATCTATGTTTAGTAGAGATATTGGTCTATAATTTTTCATCTCCAAATAATCTCTCCCCTCTTTGGGTAACAAGGTAATATTTGCTTCTTTCCATGTTTGGGGTATATCTTCTTTTTCAAAATTTTGAATTAATTTGTATTGTGGATCCACTAGTTGTTCAGTGAATGTTTTATAATATAAAGCAGTGAATCTATCCAGACCTGGTGCTTTTTGAGACTTTAATCTTTTTATAGCTTCTACAATCTCTTCTTTAGATATTTTTTTCTTTAGATAGTTTTTTAGCACATTGTGACGGATAGAGCTTTTAAAGGGTATGTAGTGTTTTTATTTTATTATGTTTTAAATGTATTTTAATGCTATTTTTAACTTGTGTTTTTAAATCCAAGTTTATTTTGTGTTTTAACTTCTGTACTGAGATATTTTAAATTGTGTTTTTAAAACATTGTATGCCACCATGATTCCTCTGCTGTGAAATACATACATATATACATGCTAATACTTTCCATGTGAATCATGCCGTCCTCCAGATGTTGTTGGGTTCCAAGTTGCAAAGATTCTAGCCAGCATAGTCATCTGGAGAGATGCAGATTTTTACATCTGCAATAAAGCAATCACAATGTATATATCAGGAATATGTTTTTCACCTCAGTTGAATTCCAAACAGCAAAACAAATTGAACTAATTTTGGCATATTTGTATCAGTTCTACAGCATATTATATTAGCTCAACTCAGTCACAGAGTAGAATGACACAGTTGAAAGTGCTTTGGACTGATTCAGCAACTGATATGTAAAAAATAAGTAGGCCAAACAGCATTTCTCCAATGTGATCATATAAGGAAAATGGCAAGGTTGTGTGATGTGGAGAAGGCGGGAAGTTGAGTGGTATTCATTGACAGCTATGACATGCAATCTGGAGTATGAAACTCAGCAGCAGTCTCCAATCACAGTGCATGCAGAGAGGGACAATTGAAACTACATCATCTATCTCCTCTAGAATTTCTTCATTCTGTACAATTAGCAGATCATAAAACAACTGTGGTGAGAGTGGTCTGAATCTTGTTGAATAGCCTAGGTTTGTCTTTTCAATTTCTCTGCTTAATGGGTCTTTGTAAATTTCAGGTAGCAAAAATTATTCTGCCTCTTTCTGTTGTGATTCTGTCCTGTTGTGATTTAAGTGTTCTGATGTGGAGAGGGCCAGGGGGAAAATGTAGCATGAAATGAACTCCCAAGCCTGAGCATTCAACAACAGCTTTTAGTTCTTTTAAAACAAACAAACAAAACAGAATTTACAGGTTCCTAGCACAAACTCTCTCTCTCTTCCTCTGTTTAGGATCTACTGTGCTTCCAAAGTTGATGGAGATATATGGGAAAGTATCTGAATCTTGTTTGGGACTGGAATTCATTGGGTCCAAACAGAAACAGATCAAATTTGGTCTAGATCTGAATCATAGGAGCAGCTGATGGATCTGCCACCATAGATGGAAAATCCAGTCTAGATTTTACCAGCATTCCTCTGCATATGTTATGAATTGATTGAGAGTTCTGATGGTGCTGGATTTTAGGTTGTGCCCTGGTGGAGCCCCTGTTCAGCTTAGCCCACCTGTGGGAGAAGTAATGGTGAAATCCAGAGTGGATTCTCCCCAGCCCCCGGGGTAGCACATCTATCAGCTACTTGTGCTGACTTGGGCTCTAGTGACCTCCTGGACAGGCCTACTAAAGCATGACACAGTACTATTTGTATACAAGTAAAATTCTTCACCAGGATTTTGTTCCTGCTGTTGTTGTTCCTTCCTCCTCCTCCTCCTTCTTCTTCATCTTCAAGTCATTGCCAACTTAAGGCGACCCCAAGGTGAACCTATCACATGGTTTTCTCAACAAGATTTATTAAGTGCAGGTTTGCCAACACCTTCCCTTAATACTGAGATAGTCTGACTTGTACAAAGTCAACCACTCACTGAGTTTTCAGAGCTGAGTGGGGAGCTGAACCATGGCATCCAGAGCCTTAGAGCAATGCTCAAACTACTGTACCAAACTGGCTTTCTCTACACTATGCTGGATTCCTACATTCCCTTTAACATAGGCACACTTATGACTGGGGTGAGTGAGTGGGAAGGAGACCTGGACAACTCCCAGCCTGAATTTAGTGCCAACATGGTCTGGACTAAGTCTGCAGGGCAGAAGAGCCTCCTCACTTACTACCTGTTTCTACTTTTCAAAGTGTTTTCATCTCTGACTTCCTTGTAAAGCTAATTATCTTACTTTCTTTTTAAAAACAATTTGGGAGGTAAAGGCTTCCTAAAGATTCTTTTCCCATCCACTTTAGCTCAGTCAAGAAAAAAATGGTCATAATTGTGAGTTCTATTTTCTTTTGCTCCATTAGCTCTCCAATTAATTGGATTCAAGAAGAAGGTTTAATATGGAATCAATAAGCTGCAGTTTGAATCATACCAAACCCATTAGAGCTTTCAGCTCTACTTTCTGCCTAAATATAGGGGGATCTAATAGTTTCAGTTCCAATTACTATGGCTGTAATTAGAGATATTTACCTAATTACCTATTTACCTAGTACATCAGATTCATTGTAACATGGTTCTGCTTTACTGAATATGCCAACAAAGATTCATACTTCTCAAAATGACCAAGAGAACAAATGCATGTTTGGAAAGATGTTCTATAGTCCAAGCTCTAGTTGGATGATTTATGCTGTATTAATGATAGAAACTTCACACTCCTATGACATGGACACAAACTGAGAGGACAATGACTTGTAGGCAGAAAAAAAAAGAGATTCAAGAACAACAAAAACTCTGTATTTATCTCCAACACAGATGTGATTAACTTAACCTTTATGTTGACTACTGCTCTATTCTTCTCTCTATTCCTTCCATCTCTTCCTTCTTCCCCCTCTTTTTCCAAGGCTTTGGATTTCTCATTGCCTCTTCTAGTTGTATCATTTTCATAGTACTTTGTATTTATTCTGGCATTTCAATTTTTTTTTTAAAAAAAATCAAATCTTTACCCATTAGTATTTGTGAGGCTGGAAAGTGACCCTATGTGCTGCTGGGACGTATTTTCCAGCCTTTTATGAATTTTAGCTATTAATTCATCTTCGCTGCCACCACCCGCTGAATTATGAATTATCTGGACACTTGGACAGTACAGCGGGACCCTGTCCAACCACGTACATCCCTAAGCTTAAGGATCTTCCTTTTCCCCCAGTCTACCTAGCTTGGTGTGGGAAGGAGAGAACAGGGTCTTTTACAAAAAGTATTTATTAAAGGTAGGCAAATAAACAAGGCAAATTACCACACATGGGAAGCTCCCTCTTCCCAGGCACGCTTAGTTACAAAAAGAACAGATATGAAAGCACAGATACATTCTTTAGATCAGCCAGCCTCCAAAATAACAGAAATGTCCTTAACACAACTAGATAACTTTAGTCTAATTACTCACAGTTGTTCCTAGGCTTAGATGTTCTAAAGGAAGGACCAGGAGGCGAGGCCAATGGCCTCCAGCCTGCTACTGGCACAAAACCCCCCTCCAAGAGGTTCCTTGGTTGTTATCCCTTTGTTCTCTCTCGGCCACATGGCCTCCAAGAAGTTTTATAACCTCTCCTTGGAAGCATCCTGAAGATGCTCACCTCTTTCCTTTTTTGACTGGTCAAGTCTCACCCTGTGACCTATGATGCTGACCACATGACCTATGATGTAATCTAATCCCCAACACCTTATTAACCCTTGGTTTACCTGAAGAGGGCAATGTCCCCCTTTAGCTAAGTCAAGATAATGGGAAGCCCCATTATCACAGTATTTATATGTGAAATTTATCTGTCTGGTGACTCACACCATTCAAGATGTGATTTCATAAGTCAGTTCTAATTGAGATTAATCAATAGTATGCAGGTAAAGTTCACTCCAGTGACCCTGGACCATAGAGAAGTTAGCCATTCCTCATCAAGGCAAAGAGATACAGACTGGTGAAGACTACTGCTGTGTATGTGTGTGTGTGTATGTGTATATACCTTCAAGTGGCCTGTTGACTTATGGCATGAATTTCATTGGGTTTTCTTTGTCAAGGAATACTCATAGGTTGTTCTCACAGTTCCTTCCCATGAAATACAGCCTAAAGTACCTGGTAATCATTGCTGGTCTCCCATCCAAGTACTAACCATGGCTGACCCTCCTTAGCTGCCAAGATCAGACAGGATCTGGTGCCTTTAGAGTGATCAGGCTACTACTGTAGTTCTAACAAACCATAAATAAATTGTATAGTGATGATGATCAATCAAAACAAATATATTATTGCTTCCAGCACTTTTCTGAAGTAATCTTAAAATTGGGAAAGGAATGTATCCCTCATGCCATTTTTGTGGTCCCCATCCTCCAATACCACCACAATACCAAACTTCAACGACAAACTGTACTTCCTGATCATTTTAGAGGGCCTTCCTCTGTTTGCCAATTTCACTGATGCAGAAGAGTTGCACAGGATATGTTAAAACCAGGAGTTAAGGAATAAAAGTTTCCTGTCAGAACAATACATACCCAATTGTGTAGCAATGCCACTTGTCATCATCACCCTGAAGAATGAGGTGCACTCTGTTTTATAACTGTGCTCTGTGAACAACATTGACATTTAAACACATTATATTGTTTTATGCTTGCTAGGTTTATTTTTACTTTTAAACACACACACACACACCTCTGTGAAATCTGATGCTTATAAAAATAATTGACATGGAGTACTGAATTCTACCTTAGAATCATTGCTGTGGGACTCATTCTGTTTCAGGAACCCCGCTGAAGTTAGGGAACAAATACTGGATGGACATGTATGCTTCCTCCCAACTTAATTAATTTTGAGATCTTACAGATTCAGACCTGTATTTACAGATTCACCTTGATCCAGATGCTGTTGCATACAAAATTATGCACACAGACTGAGACCATTGCTGGTGATATATATTTGTCGACGAATATTTGTGCTCAAATACAATGTATTGCAAAGATGTAGGTAAAATTGGAAGCCTCGCATTCTAATGCTCACTGCAGTTCAGTTATGCACACACATCCTTTCTTCCCAAATCCAGTGAGGCAGTTATTGATCTAGCAAAGTAAACATAGGGATGAAGCAGTTCCTACTAAGGCTGTATAAAGGATTTGATTTTGAATCCAATTTGGTAGTTTGGATTGGGATCCAGTTTTACTAACAGGCTTCATTTACATGCCTAAACAGTCATAAGGAGCTAATGCTGTGTATATAAGGTGCTGTGAGGTAGCTTGGCCCAGTAAATTTGCTGATTAAAGTGAAGGTAGATACTTGCAGCAATTCTGGGAAGGAAATTAAAAAATTCAGCATGCCATTCAACAGCTGTGTACACATCACAGTCTGCTACTCCTAACACAGAAGAAATAATTGACCTCATAGAATCCTACCCCATAAGCACTGTGTTTGGAGAGTGCTGGTACAAGCCTTTCTCCTCAGAATCTCACTGCCATGGCATCTTGTTTATATGGTCACCTCACTTCCCCTGCCTTTTTTTTTTTTAATGTCTGATCTCCAGATCAGCCCCTGTACTCCAGAGCAAAGTTGGTCCATTCTGTTCTCCTTAGTAGCCCATAAAAATGGATCTGAATCAGCCCCATCAACTTCATTATTAATGAGTCTGCCGAATCAATTACACCTCTCTAATAAATCCTGCTGTATGCCTTTGCATAAGTTTAAAAACTTGGACACTACACCTAACAGATGAAAAGCAACGCATTCATCATTATTGTATCTATAATTGTTTTGCACGTACATTGCTGTTTGGTTGGAATTAAAGTGTCAGAACTCCCTTGCTTGGAGTCAAATCTTGTTAACAAGGGAAGCATAATGGTGCTGTTTCCTATTTTCAGTGTCCCCAGGCAGTTCTAAAGTTACTTTGACAGGCTGAAAAACAATTACTGTGAAATCTTGACTAGCCTGCTATTTACTACACTTGAGCAATTCCCATACTAGTGGCACTGATTAGTTACAAAACTACTGGGAATGAATGTAGAGATGTTTTAAGCCGTCATGCTTCCTTACGACAGGTACGTGGGTTGTGAGGCATATCCAGCATTTCATTCTCTGTTAATTCCTATGGTACAACCACGGCTCAAACTGAGTTACCCAGAGGCTAGGTAATAGATTCTTAACACTGAAGCCTATAGAACCTGCAGCTGGCATTTAGATCACAGAGAGAGTCAGAAGATCATTGGACCATAAGTTTGCTTTTGTTTATGCAATCAGGTGGCAAGAAAAATTCACTGTTCCTCAAAAGAAGTTTTAAGGACTGGAAATAGTGCTTCTCACTCATTCATGATTGCAAGAACTTATAAAGTGAATAAATCAAGAATTGAAGAAGCAGTTTCTTATTCTGTATAGGAATGATGATTTGCAATCAACACTAAGAAAATAGAGGAAAACTACATGTTTACAGGCATGAATTATCCAGGTTTCTTCTGCATGGTATGCAAAAGAGCGGGAGTGGGGGAAAGAATAGACAGAGTTTCTGCATTGGATTCATAGCTAAGTAAAATAGCTACAAATGGCCTAAACAATCACCCCTGTGAACCCACCTGAAACTCCAGGGACCTGCTCCTCCTCACACTGTGGCTCAAGGATGGTAAGGTGTTGCCTATGTCTTCCTGAAGCACCCCACTTGAATGCATTGCAGACCTACATCACTCAGACCAGCTTTTGGAACTTAAGGTGGATTTCAAGGATCATTTATGATTTTGGCAATGGTGCCACATTCTTGAATATGTAACATAGCTGAACATGGAGCAATTATGGACCCATGACTGTAATGAAGGAAGCTAACCAACATTAAAATAGAAATTCACTATTAACAATATGCAACTGTTTACACTTAAAATGATAAAAGCAGTTAAATTAGTATTTTTATAAGAAATACAGCATCCTCCTAAAAGACCTTTTTTCAAAATAAATAAATCCTACACTATATAGTAGACATATTCATTGCCCTACCACTAGATACCAATGTGCTTTGTGACCTACATCTGTTGAGTGTATGCTTGGCTGGTTTTTTTTTTTTTTAACCCTTGTAAGCACTTTTCTGCAACACAGGTTGGGCTTCTACTAATCTGTTTGTTCATTTCTTGGCCATATGGACACGTGCCCCAGTTTTTATGCTGTGAAATACAAGAAGGCATGTAAATCTATATGGCAGTTACTTGCGAGGGTCATGTTTATAAGAACTGTAAAACTGTGTATGTATGTGAAACATCAGGAAGGTCACAATGAAATGCATTCACATGGGGCACAGGGCTGCATGCCAGTGGATCTCCATTATAGAATCTCCAAGCTGGACCACTGTAAAATGTCAACATCCTTGTTACTTAATGAAGCCACTACCAAAGAATGTGTCATAAACTTGCATTGAAATACCAAATGAGCAAAATTACTATCCTTTCCACAAAGTACTTTTCTCCTAGGATACACATAAAGAGTACTGTCCCAGAAAGGTAAAAATAAATCTAAAATTAAATTTTCTGAGGCTATTTTATATAGAGAGCCTCGGAAACAACACAGTTCTCCTGTAACAGATTCATTTATTTCTCCCAATAGTAGTAATGAGCTAATGCAGTATGTGTAATTAATACATGCTTTTCCTACTGAATTTTGCAAGCGGTATTTGTCAAATTGTTCTGTGTTTTCTGCAAACAAAACACTGCTTAATGTACACCTTTCTCTCTGGAGCTGCTTGTTTAGGATATTAGCATCAATATTTTTCAAGTATTGATGTTAAATCAGCATAGATTTTTATGCTTCCTTTGAGCTATCCACTGAATCTAAATTTTCCATGGCAATAGCATACTAACAATGTATTGGAGCTGAACATTTTGTGCCTTCAAGGTAAGAAGTTTCATCTGACTGAAGGAGATTGCACCATTTTCTGCAGATCTAAATTCCCAGTTTATCCTACAAAGCAGCGAAACAGAAAGTAACAAGTACAGATGCATATGTTTCTATGTGAAAGGATCCAGAATTAATTTTTGACATATCCAAGTAGGGTTGGGAAACGCCCTGTATGAAACTCTGGAGAGCAACTGCTTGCCCATGTAGACTGGTTAAAGATCTTTTGCTTTTTTAAGCAAAGGACAAGATGGTACTCTCTCCCCCATTCTACAAATGGAAGCAACCTAGACTGTTTCCTTCAACAAATGAGGGCAGCAGGCTAGTTCAGGACAGAGTGTGTGGCACATACACATTTCTGTTTTCCAACTACAGGCAATAGCTGTAGCTATTGCTACCTCCAGTACCTGCCTGATGCTAGCAGCAGTCTTCCAGGTAGACCAGAAGTAGAAATCATGCAGCCTGTGAAAAATATGCAACTGTTGGGAAAGGGCCCAATGAGGCCCTTGGCTTTCTGGACTCTCTTTAGAAAGTACCAGAAGAAAATTCCAATCACCAAAAAGATTACTTCAGGTCATCACTAGATGGATTGATATAGTCCAGAGGAACAGGGAATGTCATGATAGAGAGTGCATATGTGCAGCAACTAGCATTGACTCCAATAGATATAGGAAATAAGCTAACCTTTTATTATATGAACTCCATTAGAGATAGGAAAGCTCTGTAAGGGTATTAGGTAAGCTAAGGTAGAACAGGAATTACTACTTTTGGAGCAACAAAAGAACAAAAAGGAAGTGGAAGGAAGGGGTGCTGTGATACCTATGAATATCGGTGTAAGACATCTTATGATAGGTGGATAAGATGTGAGGAGATTTTAGGGCACTGGAACACTCATTAATAACCCTATCACTGTTGCTCTCTCTAAGACACATTAAACTCTGCAAACACTGAGCATTGTTGCATTTCTGACATGTCTTCTCAACAATGTGCATACAAGTCTACAAGATTAGTTTTCTCTTGTAGAGGTTGGTACCAGTCCATGGGCAATGGTTTGGTAAGGACATCTGCAATCATGTCTTCTGTTGAACAGTATCATATTTCAATAAGACCTTGTTCACATGCATCTTTTACGAAATGATATTCTGTTTCAACATGCAAAAGCTAAGGAGTGATCTTCTCTGTCTGACCTATGTTTATACATGGTTGTCTTCAAGTATCAGTGTTGAGATAGAATCTTGTGTGCTAAAGTCCAACAATATCATATGTAGCCACTTTCATTGTTTATGTGCTTCTGAAGGTGAGATATACAGTTGCAGTAGAGGAGGCTGCAGCTGTCTTTATATTTTGTGTAATCCAATCAATTATTCCATCTCCATAAAATAATAGATATGCAGTTATAGATCTCAGGAAGTGATATCATTGGCTCAGTCTGCATCTACATATCCTGTTAAGCTTAGGGTTGACAGTTGCTTGTAATTGTAGTTTCAGGTATGCAGTTCTTTTCAGGTATTTGGTTAGTCGCTTCCTTGCATTCCAATTATATTTTATTGTGAGTATTTTTTGGCAACTAGCCTTACTTTTTCCCTCTGAATTTTTCCTTCTGCATCATGCTTGCTTTCAAAAGCTCGCGTGTATATCACAACTCCTTGTGGTAGTTCTGTGAGTGTACCAGTCTCTTTCTTCATATGTTTTGTTCTCCATACCTCTTAACATCCTTGTTGCCCTTCTCTGGCTCCAACAAATCTATATTCTTCTTAAAATGAGGCACCCAAAACTGAATGCAGTGATCCTGATGAAACCTGATCAACACAGCATACACAGGTACTGTTATTTCCCTTGACTTGGAAACTATGCTTCTATTAATGCAGGCTAAAATAGCAACTGCTTGCTTTGCTGCAGCATCATGATGCTGGCTCATGTTCAACTTATGCTCACAATAATCCCAAGGTCTTTTTCACAAGTAGTGTGAAATCTTATATCTTATCCTATACCTGTGTATTTGATTTTTGTGGTCTAAATGTAGAATTTTACATTTGTCTGTATTCAATTTCATTTTATTAATTTCTGTGCAATTTTCTAGTTTATCTACTTCCTTTTCAATTCTTTTCTGTCTTCCAATGTGTTATCCACCCCTCCCAGTTTTGTATTATCTGCAAATTTGATAAAGATTCCTTCCATCCTGTCATCTATTCATCTAAAGAGAAATGGCCCTAGGACAGAATCCTGAGGCACTCCATTGCAGATGTCTTTCCAGTTTGAAGTGCAGGCATTGATGATGATTCTTTGAGCATTGTTTTCCAACCAATTATGGATCCATCTGATGGTGTTTGTGTTTATTCCATATTTAATCAGTTTGCTAATCAAAATATATTATGGAGTAACTTATCAAATGCTTTGCTGAAATCCAGATAAATGACATCCACAGTATTCTCACCATCTACGATACTAGTGACCTGATCAAAAATGATATAAAGTTAGTTTGGCATGATTTGTACTTGACAAATTCATGCTGGCTCCTTTTGAAAATATGTTACTCTGACTTCCTGGGGTCCCCTTGTGGATGCCTTGATAAGCTTCAAAAATGCCAAAGTTGGGGAAAAATTAGCGGAGCCCTGGCTTTTAACAATGCAGAGTGCAAGGCAACACTTAGCAAGATCTTTTACCCAGTGTCTACGGAGTCAGACCATGAAAGAACCAGGCTACATGGTCAATCAAATGTTTTATTAGAAAATATATTTAAACACACACACTCAGAGACAATTGCTCGCGCAAGCACACAAGGACTATCGAGATGGAAAGAGGTGAAAATTGATAGGGGAAAGGTGGAGGGAATTTGGAAGGGATGATACTGCACTTGTCCATAAGTCTTCAACCGGGGAAAAAAAACAAATGGAGGAAAACTCAGTGCAGGGAGGAGGCTGAAGGGAGTCTCAACTAACAGAATGATGGTCTGCTAGTCAAGCATGGGAGAGCTCCGAAATAGGGTCTCAAAAAGGAGGTCTAGTTATAGAGTGAAACATGACTTGAGGGCAGACCCTTTCCTGGAAAGGATAATGGTTGCGTGATAGCTGCCTGATGGCTGCATGATAGCTGCCTAGTGGTTGTATGATGACCGTGTGATGTAACTGGACCTTGCTTTGATATGTCTCACTTGTTTCAAGCATTCCGGGGAATCAAGCAATCTCCCCAAGGTATTGTTGTCGCTGATGGCCCATTACCTGTGCTTACGTGTCTTTCTGAAGTTTCCTGTGGAGATATGACAGGGGAAGTTTCAGGTCTTTGATCTTTTGTCTGATCGCTAGCCTGACTATCTACACACCAACCTGGCTTGGATGCATTTTAATATTAAAAGTATACTCCCTGGGATGGCGTCTGCTAGCAGGGGTCATATATGCACTTGTTAATTCCTCTTCTAACTCTCATTTAATAGACTTCAGTTGTTCAATAGCATCTTCTAAATTAGATTAATATTCTCTAACAATTTTACCAGTTTCCATCTTACACAAATCAATTGTTCTAGCAAAGAAAGACACTCATTAGCTCCTGACTTCTGGTAGATCTTTTGAAGAGATACTAACATTGATTTAGCAGTCTTTTCATTTCTAACATAGCTATATGTCTGCTCATCAATAGTACTGGCTATAATGAGCCTCCAGGTCCTTTATCTCCCACTCTGCAACTCTGTTTTCACTTGTGGCCCTCTGTTCCTTGCAAATAGCCAGAAGTTTGGTTCTTGTTAGCCCAAGCTCAATTCATACTGAGAAGTGTTTGCCTATAAGTTTGGGAATTGTCAGCTCAGTGCTTCGAGACATTGCCATGACCTTTCTTCTCACACATGGCCTGGTCCTTTGACCTACTTTAATCTTCCTGCAAAGTGCTCACAACAAACTTCCCTGGAGCCAATAACCTGATAGAGAGTGTATATATGCAGCAACTACTATGATTAAGCAGCATTGACAGCTTCCCCTATAGGAAATTTTTAAAAAAACCTTTTATCTTAGGAACTCGATTAGAGACAGAAAAGCTCTCTATGGGTGCCAGAGTAAACCTTAGACCAGAGACTGTTAATAACTCACAGTTGAAAAGAAAAGGGGAAAGAAAGCATGAAAATTAAATTCAGCATCAGCTAGGTCCTGGTATGATGAATGTTTGTCGGGTTCCTCTTCTTCTCTTTGGTCAAAGCTATCAGGATAACATGGAAGGCAGACATTACATTCTTAACATATTCTTAGCCAACTTGAAATATTCCTTACTTTCTCAAACATAGGACATGAAAGTATCTTTGCTCATACTGATGATGTTTACAATGACAATAATGTTTCAAAACTCTTTCCCCTACAGGTAGCCAACAACTACCGCCAGGCTATGCAGACTTGAATGCACCTGTACTACATGCTTAGAGTTGTAATTGGCAAAGGAGTCTCCATAAACACAACAAGCATGACTTCCTGGTTTTCATTATGCCCCACTTCTTAAAGGACGGGGATGTCAGCTAATCTCTGACTCTAGGAAGCCTAAAATATCATTGTGGAATGAACAGTGACTTCAGTCAATACGACCAATCTCATACCTTCAAACTGTCCTGATCTGGCAAGGACCATCCCAAATAATCCTCTGTCACTCCACTTTTTCAGCTGCTTTTAAAATGTCCTAGTTTCTTTCTCACCCTCTTTACGCTTTCCCCCTTTGCTCTCAGCTTACTTAAATTGCTGCAAACTGACTTCAAAAGGTCAAAAATTATTTGTACTCAACTAGTTCAGCAGTGGGGAGAGGAGGGCTAGCACTTGCCCTTCCAAGTAGGCTAAGAAGAAGCAACCTGCCACATCTTCTCCTCGGTTTTGTGTTCTTCTTTATTAATAGCTTTTGCCATCTTCACCACTCTCTGATGGTTTAGCATTGCTGCCAAAAGGTAATCAATCTCTCTGGCAGTAAGATCTCATAAAGAGAGACTGCTATTGGGAGAAGGTTTCTTGAGTCTGTTAGGTAAAACCTAAATAGTTTGTCTCTTGAGAGATACCTTAACTCAGACAGAAACAGAAACCTTTCTCACAGAGGCATATCTAGTGTAAACAGTGCTTAGGGCAAGCATGGAAGTTGCACTGTTACTGCAGTTGTGATATGTCTGGTGAGAGCACTAGATATCCTTTTGATATCAAATAATTTGGTCTTTGCTTGACCTTTCTCTGCCACCCTACTCCACGTGTTTGCAGAGGTCCCCCGGACAAGCACGTCTGAGGCGTGGCCGTTAATGGTTGTACATTCCAAAACCCCATTCAGGCAGGCAACTTAAGCCTCTCCGTTGCTTTAGGGAAAAACCTCCCTGCAAACCGGCTCTGCTCGGCACATATCCACACAAAGCCACTCGACTGAGAGCCGAGCCATTCCTTTGTATCGGGCTATTAACGAACTGGCCACGCTATTGTCATTAAGAGCTAAGCTAATCATGCAAAATCTGACCTTTTCCAACTCCTTTGTCCAACTCCAAATTTCCTTTGTTCTCACCGAGCATAACATAGCCTGTATCTCACCGAGCATAACATAGCCTGTATCCATCCTATAAAAAGTCCCCACTTTTGGGACTTCCTTGGATCACCCTGGACTGCCATCCCGCCTTGCTGACGGTTTGTCTAAGGAGCTCCCCTCAGCCAGCCATGCTGAGCTTTCTTCCCCAGAACCCCAGCTTCTCTCCAGGACTACGAGACCAGGTGTCGTATTACCCATTCCCTAAGCTCTCTATTTCTGTTTCCAAGTTAGCTAATGTGCATGTCATCTTATTTGCTGTTTATCTTTCAATAAAACTGTTGTTTTTATTACTTTTAAACTTGCCTGCTTGCTCTCTGATCTGAAGCCGTAGACATTGGGTTAAAGATCCTTGCTAAAGTTACCCTGCCTCTTGTTTAGCCAAGAGAGTGCTCGAGTTAAATTCCCCCAACTTGTGCTTTTATTTGGTTATTTGGGCGCCCCTCCCGGGACCCCCAACATACAGGGTAACAGCACCCCTACCTCCGGGGCCAGCTTCCTCTGCCTCCATTGCTGCCACTTAATGTTTCAGCACAGGTGTTTTGTACCCCCTGGCACTGGTACCCAGGGCATGTACCCTATTTGCTCCACCCTGGATATGCCTCTATTTTCTCACCACCAGGAGCTCTGTGGCGTTAGTCAGACTCTACAGCACATAGATCTCAAAGTCAAGCAGAGGACAACATTTAGGAGAATTTGTAAATTCTCTCTTTGGCATGACTATCACAATCACATATCAGGTAGAGCTCAGGAGTCTGAATTTTTAAAGAAGTATGCATGTGGAGGTCTAAAGGTGTTCCCTGGCTAGGGCTTACTAGCCTAAAGTCTTTATCAAATGTCACTTTCCCTCTGTTGACGCTTCAATATTCAGTTGTTACCCTGATCTCTGGGGGTCCTGGGAGGGACACCTAAATAATCAAACAACAACACAACTTTGGGGAAAATTAGCTGGAGCACTCACTAAAGCTAGCGAGAGGCAGGGTAACTCAGCAGGATCTTGCAACCCAGCATCTACGGGGTCAGGTCAGCCAAGCAGCCAGATGGTTTAGAGTAACAAAAATGATGTTTTATTGAATACAGACATATATTAAAGACACCACAGTCACACAGATAACTAAGAAATTAGAGATTGACTTGGAGTAGGGATTTTCAGAGGGAAACGAGTGATACGACACCTGTCTCATAGTCCTGGACCTTGACAGTGATGTTGGGGTGCAGGGAAGAAGCTCAGTGTGATTCGCTGAGGGGAGCTCACCGAACAAAGTGGCAGCAAGGCAGTCTGGAACTTGGGAGCAATCCTCGGATGGTCTTGGAATCAGGGGTTTTTATAGGGTGAATTGTGACTGCAGGCCATACCTTACTCGGTGAGAACAATGCGTTTTGGATGTGGGACAAAGCCTTGGAAAGGTCAGAATTTAGCTTGATTGACTTAGAGCCAAATTAACAATAGTGTAGCCAGTATGCAAATGCAGAGCACTTAGTACAGCTTTGTCAGGTTACCTGCTCGGGGCAGGGGAGCCTTTGTTAGTATCACGCATATGCAATGAGGTGTTTGCCGGAGAGGTCCCCGAAGCGACGAACCAGCTCTGTCTGGCCTGCCTGGGTGGAGAATGGAATGTCCAGCAATTATCGGTCGTGCCTGTTTACGTGCTTGTCCAGAGGCCTCGCAAACATGTGGAGCAGGGTGGCAGAGGAAAGCTGAATGGTTTGATATCAAAGTGATATTGAGTGCTATCTCCGGGTAGGCCTGGACTGCAATAACACAGTGAAATTCTGGCTTAGAGAAAACTGCATTTGTTCTGGGGACAGGGTGAAACAGAATCATGCAAAGCTACTCTTAAGATGGTGGGATGTAATTCCAAAGTTCTAAGTCTGCTCAATTTTGGATGGTTTCAACATACCATTCTGTCCCATGAATCTGAAAACTAATTTTCCTACAGTATACTGTATGTTTGGGAAGTGTCACTTTTTAATAGGATGCCACTGAAATTGGCTGTTGGGGAACAAAGCAGTCTGGAGTTTTGAGAAAGTTGCCAATTTGAATGGAGTTAAAACTTCACATTGAGTTAAAACACTGGGAGACAAGGGTTCAGATCTCCACTCACCCCCGCCCCCTGCCCTCACAAGGCTATAGTGTAGATAGGGTTTGAGGATCATTATAGAAATATGCATCATTGGGTCTTTCTTCTATTGTCCAAGATTTGGTGACATAATAAAAATAGATAAGGCTCACTTTTGGATATAATGTGTATAAAACTAAGAGCCAGTGTGGTGTAGTAATTTGAACACTGGACTGCAACCCTGGAGACCAGGGTGTCTGAATTCCCACTCAGACATGGAAACCCACTGGATGACCTTGGGCAAGTCACACTTTCTCAGCTTAAGAGGATGGCAATGGTGAACCTTCTCTTAAGGAATCTTGGTAGGTTGACTTCAAGGCAAATAACAACAACAAAGGAAAAGGAAAGGGGAACTGGGGGCCAAAGGTCAGAGCAGAGAGTGAACTGGATCAAGAGCCTCCCTGAGTCCCAGTGTCAGGGAAGATGCAGGATATAAATAAAATGATAAAATAATAAATAAAAGGCTGCTATCAGCCAGAGTATTTCCTAGCTTTCCCTGAGCACAGGGATTGGAACTCGGACCTCCTGTACAGGGCCAGCTCTATTATTAGGCAGAATGAGACAAAATAACAGCCTCTCACTTTTTCTCCTGACTTCAGGCCATTTCCCTCATCTGAAGGACAGAGCTATATACTCCACACAGCCTGCTCTGTAAGCTGGTCTGCTTCCCTCTCTCAGCTGCGGGGGGATACTGTTCTGTTCTATTCACTGAGGTGAGATTCAGATACTGTCAGCTTCTATAGATGGAATGTCTAGGAAAAAAAGGGGCACCATCTTGACCTTTGCTTCAGCCACTCAAATAAAACTGTACACACTCCATTGCAGAACCATATAATTGCCCAAGGAGGATGTCCCATGCCTGGAAGACTATAGTGCAGTGACAAGGTGGCAATGTCATTACTCAGCATGCCAGAGGCTTGAGAATAGATGAAGCAAAGCAGAAGCAAAGCTTGAGTGAAGTCAGTGACCTTTCAGTATGCAGAGGTCTCAGAGGAGACACAGTTAGGGTAAACCTTTCTGTACATTACATAATTGAATTCATTCCAGATCATGCACAACAGCTTATTTTAGAGTTTGAGTAGATCAATAAATTCATTTCATACTCTATAAAAATTATTTTTGGAATAGAATATGAGGAGTTGCTCATTTCCTCTTTTACCCCATGCTGTTTTGGATCTATTCAATCACAGAATTTCAGGAGTAGTTGCTGTGTGCAACCAAATTACAATATCCTTGACATAAAGGCTCAGGCAGATATAAAGTTTAAGAAAACACAAATGAAACCCTAGTAGATTTTAATACTTGCTTTTAAAAAAAAGTTATCATAGAGAAATGTTATATAAAAGCGAGTCTCTCTTTTTCCGTGGGAAACTAGTGTAAGCTACCAGTTTCTTCAGACACAAAAACTTAAAGAACAAAATGATAAAGAAAATTAATGCCAGCTTTTCGACAGCTGGTACCCAATTAAATTAGTGCATCAAGTTCTAGGGTCCTAAAGTACCTTGTCTCTTTAGTTTTTAACAACTAGATTTATTATTGCACTCTGAAAGGATTAGAACTATTCCCTTCTCACTTATTAGATCAAGTTTTCCATAATAAGAAGAAATGCTTTTGATTTCTGGCTTTTTCTTTCACAGTTTTGTTTTTTTAGGGAAAAAAAATCCAATTTAGACATAATTTGAACACTCTGAATCACCATGAACATCACTAAATCAGAATTCTTGTGCCCATTGCTGGAATATTCTAGCAGCCAATATTTTGGGCTCCCCATGGGCATATACTGAGGATAGAAGAACAACCTGGAGCTTGCTCTGAAAATAAGTCAGGCTCTTCTGCATACCCTTGGAACACTGAAGAGCCACCTCCAGGATTGATTCTTGGGCAAGAAGTTTACCTTCTGTTCCATTTTCTCTCTCTCTATCTCTCAGGGGATGAAAAAGGCCAAAGAGACAGAGGCCCTTTTCACACCTTGCCTGGTTGCAGAGACATCCAATATGGGTACCAGCATCGGCTGTGCTGGGAAGGGAGCACAACAGGAGCACTCCTGTCTGCACCAGCTGCTCCATGTTCCGGGAAGTGCGATGGCCATGCCTCTTCATGCTACAGCACAGCCAGGTGCCTTCCCAGGCTGCGCTAGGGCAGGATGTGCAGCCATTATGCTTCCAGGGCCTCTGCAGGAAAGGTAAGTGTAGGCGTGCAATGGGATGGCAGTGTGATCACCATCATTGAGGGGGAAAGCCTGTCAGTGATTTGTGGTCTGATTGCATCACCTGGGGATGGAGGAAGGATGGGACTAGGATGACATCATGCATAAGTGTTGTTGCAGTCCTCTCCTTCTCCCATCCCTGTGATTGGTTGGGAATGTACAGCAGAAAGGACCAGAGTTGCGGGTAGCTCAGGGCTCACTTAAGAACAGAAGAATCTCAGTGGGTTTCCTCTGTCGACTTCAGAAAAGTTGGGGTAAAGCATCTTTTGCTACCTGTGGAGTGTTTCCTTATTAAAGAGACAGGTTTTTTTTTTTTTTGTAGCCTAGGACTAGCCACCATTTTATATTATCCATAAGGCATGGAGGAGATGGTTGAAAATATTGGTGGTCTGAAAAATTCTGCAATATGAGATTCTTTTTCTTGGGGGAAAAAAGCTTTGGTGGGGAGAAATTCCAGACTGAATAAGTTTGCTGAGATTTTTTGGCTCATTCTGCCCTTTTGTGGCCATCTTGCAAAGCTAGTATTAGACCACTAGAACTAATGATAGTAATGTTGTGAGTTGAGAGTGGAGAGAAAAGGAGATAGGGAGCGTTTTCCATTGAGGGAAGTGGTGTGGAGGAGAAGGCTAGAGATTCCACATTGGTCCCACAGTTTCAATAAAAAATAGAGCCTACCTCCTGAATTCAGTGGGAGGCCTGCTGAAATTGGATTTTTTTGTGGGAGGGATGGGGCTTCTGTTTTGTCCTTAAGTAGATTTTTTCCCCCATTTAGTTCATACTTCGACACCAACTGAGCCAATTTGAAGTAGAATGCAGCTATACTTTGGATATTTTCTCTTCTCATGAATCTGTAGTGCAATTTTCTGAATATAACAAAGACCCTTTCCGCATGAGGCAGTTAAAACGAGCCAAGGCGTCCTGGCACGGACATTGTCCGCACCTTGGATTGGACTAGGTGCGGACTATTTAACTTAGTTCTGCACCTTAGTCTGACCCAACCCGCTCCCAAGCGGTCCTCTAGTACGCTAAGTAAAGACCGGAAAAATCAGGTCTTTACATTTTCTGGAACACACCATTGCATTCCTACTTACCTGTGCAGATGTGCAGGCTCGCACCAATGCGAGCCTGTGATCAGTGGAGGGCGGGCTGTGAGTGTGGCCACTGTCAGCAGTTGGTCCACTCCCACGAAAACACTGGAAGCTGCCATTTTGAGCCGGTAGCCACAGGAAGCTGTCATTTTGAGCCAGAGCAGTGTGGATCTTCAGACCTAGCACTGCTCCAGTTCGCCCTGCACTAATGGAGGAGCCCTGCGGAAGGGCTCAAGAGAAAGTCTGCATTACTTCGGACCCAAGAAGAGCTGGTAAGTAACAGCACTGAGCAATTCACTCACCTTGTGCGGAAAGGGCCAAAGGCATACACAGAAATACATAGATTTTTGGAAGAATGAGAGAATTCCCTCCCCCAGTCCTTCTCATATTTTGGATGGAGATGAACTAGCAGATTGTAGTCTGCTGTAAGTACAAGAGGAATCAAGGTGCCGAGACCCTTCACAGTGTGCTCACCCTCCACAGCTAAGTACCCCTGTTTCAATTACTCAACCCACCTTTATTCAATCTTTTTATAATGCAAGTAGTCAAGGGCTACCTAAGATCCTCACTTCTATTGTTAGGCTTATCTCTTGTTCATTTCACAGGTAGCACAGAATCCCTTGGTGATCTTATCTTTTAAAGACTTTTTTTATTGACGTCTCACAGCTCATTACAGCATTATTTTCTTCTCTGGCAATTTCCTCACAGGGGAACTTCAAAATGGAAAGTGTAAGTTGAGGTTGTTGTGTGGAAATCAAGGAAGGTGATATTTAGCATCTTTATGGTTTTTTTTTGTTTTTGTTTTTTTGTATCTAAGTGGAATTCTTATCTTCCTGTGTGCCTTTCGGTGAATTTTAAAAAACCTCCCATGATGTTGTAGACCTCGAAGATAACTCCCAGTGTAATCCTTGTGAGACAGCTTTTTTTCTTTGCAATAGGGTGAATATATCTTCCTGGCCTTTGCTGTTGAGGAGATTTTGCTTTTCATACCTTGAAAAGAAAATGCCAAAGGTAAAACTAATTGGCATACGGGTATGACCAATTTAATAATTAAATATGGGAAATAGCAATCTGAACAAGGACTTTTATTTTAGCATAAGATAGCCATAAATTAAATCAACTTGATGGCACTTAACAACAACAGCACCACTTACTCAGAATGCAAAGGGCAGGGTCACTTTTCTTGCTGGCATTTTTGAAGAAAAACATTTAGAATATGTTATTTTCACCTACATGAATTCAACAGCTCAGATATATTTCCTGACTGCAAAAAACATTACAGTAAAAGAGATTCTATCTGAACATTAGGAAGAACTTTCTGATGGAAGGTACTATTTGGAAGTGGAATAGACACCCTCAGAGGGTGGTTGACTGGAAGTTTTTAAACAAAGGTTGGATAAGCATCTTTTGGGAATGTTTTAGCTGTGTCTTCTTACACGGAAGGGGGCTGGAGTTGTCAGTGCTTGAGGTTCCTTACAGCTCTATGATTCTAAGAAGCATAGCAGGTCTTTAAAACATAAAGTAAAGGTTTTTAGGTTCTCAAGTAATGACAACATTCGAGCACGCTAATGGGAATGCATAAATTTCAGTTCGTACTTTGTAAAGCTGTTGCTTAATATTTCATTTTTTACAGGAACCCTCCATACACACACTCTCCTCCTCTTTAATACTGTGTAGAAAAAAAACTACAGAAGTGTGAATTCTAGCTATCCCTGGGATACATGAAAAATGGTTGTGTCATCTAACCCTTGTGTTTCAAGAGAGCAATGCTATTTTAAGATTCAGCCAAATAGCTTAATATACCAGTCTTGCTCCAAGTACTAAGCTTGAGTCACCTAATAAGCATTTCACCATGTTTAGTGCCTAAGTGCATATATAGACACAGGCAGCATTTGAAATGTGATGTACTTGTGGGTGTGGAAGTGGGAAAAAGTGGAATGTATTGCTAGGTGGGCTGAAACCCCACTACCTCAAACAGGAGAAAGGGAGCAGGTGGAAATTGTGGGCCTCTCCCTGGCACTGGAAGGATCTTTACTGGCTCTTTCCAAAGAAATGTCACCACATCAGAGAACCTTGCCAGCCTGGCATTGTAAGAACCTGGGAGATGAAGTGATTGTTAGCAGAGATGTACTGAGCGGAGATGTTAGATGAGACACACTGGTTCTTAGAACCCACGCAAGTTACTTTTTTTACTTACAGTTCTCAGAAACTTTCAACTACTATGGTCACTGGATATAGATATATTGTTGGGTGAGTGCTTCTAGGAACTGAATGTCTGAAAAGTAACTTTTTAAAGCCCAGATATCACATATATGGATGACATAGCATGTCTGGATATAGTCTGAAAGGAAGAAATTGCACACTGGGGGTGGGAATGACAGGAGAATAATTTTTATATAAGTTGCTCATTTTCATGATAACCTTTAAACAAAAAGACATTACTAACCAAATTAGTCCTGAAGAAATATGGAATCATCTTCCATTTTCTGAAAAAGGTCTGGGGAGGAGGAGAGTGATTTTTAAAAAAATTAGCACATTTCTTCTCGGTGGAGAAAAACACATGTTGAACACTGCAGGAACAGCTTTATCACTGCATGCATGATCTGTCTCCTTAGCTGTAAAATGGGACCATTGAAAAAGTAAAGGCAAATGATTTTTTAAAAACATTATTTTCTTGTTTAAGCATAAAGACAAAACTGGTTAGAACTGCAAAGACCAAACTATTGTAGGAGTTTTCCATACCAAGATGAATAACCTAATAACCTGGGACTGTTAAAGATATGTTTTTTTTATTGGCTACAGTACAGGACTTTGTCAGGCAATCTTAAACTAATAAATGGCCCATGGATTGTGGCTATGATTTGTTGGTTTGCTTGTCTGACAGGGTTTTTGTCCCAGATCTAATGGGAATAATTGTTATGATCTAGCTTCACATAAAAAGCTGTCAGACAATCTGGTAAAACAAGTTATTGAAACACTGAAAAGCTATAGAATATAATTTACACATAAGGTCAGTAGCAAATAGAACATCTGGAGACAGTCTAAAAATGATTGCCTTTTACGTGGTTTTGGATATTTTGGCTTGATTTTAAAATCTCACATTGGTCACTGAAAAGCAGAATTAATGTTTAACAGGAATTACTTTGCCATGTGCAAACAATTTATGACATTCTATGAAGTGGCTAAATTCAATACATAATCTGTCAAAGGCATGTCTATGTATAGTGATTTATTATTGTAATAAAAATGAATGCATGGCAGTGGGGAAGAGCAAATTAGCTGGAATGTTACCAAATGTAGGCGTTTAACAGGTAACCTTGACTTGTACTTTCATGATGATTACAAAAATGATACTCATATACTTAGCCTGTCCTTCTCTCAGTCTACTGAGTGGTTGTATCTATCCATTTACAGCATTTACAGCATTTACAGCAATGCTCCCTGTTCCCTGCTTTCCCGGATACTGGTTGACAAGACCGTTGGCCCTACTAGTCCCAAATACTGGTCACAACACTGTTGGCTGTACTAACTGGGAATAATGGGACTACAGTCCCAAGGATCCTAAAGTTGCTCACTTATCACAGAGTAAACTTTTTGAATACAATGAGTCTTACTTGTGAGTAGACATATTTAGGCTTGTAGTATTATTTTCTTTGTCAGTTTTTGAATTATATTAGTGAGAAATTGGGAAACTGATGAAATGAGCCTCCATTCTGGTTCTAACAGCAGCCAGACTGATGGAGAAGACTGAAAAACTGACCCTCAAAGCATTATTAATCTGTAAAGTATATGGATATTTAATACAAAAATTATAATAATTAGTTAACTAAGGCATTTTGTTGAACTGTTCATATTGCAATGATGCGTCAAATTGCTTCTAATGTCTTTCTGTGTTGATCTGAAAAAAAATTACATAAACAAGCCATTTGCTAGAAGGTATAAAAGGTAATCTGGCTACCTGTTCAGTTAATCTCAGTAACAATGGGGATTGAAAGGAGCAGAGCCAGCTCTGATACTGAGCAGAATGAGGAAGCCACTTTTAAGAGTCATGAAAAAGCAGCAAAGTGTTAGTTACTCATGAATTATTATAGTAGTTTTGTTGCTAAGGAAATGAGGAAAGATATTTGGAGGAATTCAACCTCGACTGCTATAATCTGATTTGCTTGAGTCCTATACACAATGATGTTGAAGGAGAGGTGTTCTTGGGTGCTCTGCCTCCAGTAGTCTTGAGCCACTTAAGCACCTTGAATGCAACACATGAATTAAAATAAAGGTCATTGGAAATTGTTGAAAATCAAATTTTGAAATGTTGCATGAGGTGGATGTGATGGATGATCAGTGAGAGTGAAAAGGAAAGGGACACAAGGAAAGGAGGAATGGAGTGAAACAAGATATGTTTCAAGACAGAGAACTGCACGTCTATATTGAGGGAATTAATAGTAGCATGCTATTCTGCTTTGGTCAGACCTCACCTAGAATACTACGTCCAGTTCTGGTACCATATTTCAGGAAGAATGTTTACAAGCTGGAACATATCCAAAGGAAGTTACCAAAATGGTAAAAAGCCTGGAAACCATGCTCTGTGAGGAGCAGCTTTGGGAGCTGGGTATGTTTAGTCTGCAGAAAAGAAGGTTAAGAGGTGACAAGATAGCCATGTTTTTATATTTGAAACAATGTCATATGGAGCATGGGGGAAGCTTCTTTTCTGTTGCTCCGGTAACTAGGACATGGAACCAGGGCTCCAAACTTCAGAAAAAAAGATTCCATCTAAGCATTAGGAAGAAATTCCTGACAGTAACAGCAGTTTGGCAGTGGAATACACTAGCTCAGAGTGTGATGTTGTCTCCTTCTTTGGAGGCATTTAAACAGAGGCTGGATAGCCATCTGTTGAGAGAGCTTTAATTGTGTACTCCTGCATGTTATGGGGTTGGAATTGATGGACCCTGTGGTCTCTTCCAAATCTATGATTCTATGATACTATGAAACCCCAGAAAATTCCATAGAATGTTGCTTGGAGATGTGAGAGTCACCACAAGCATGCTAGATGCCCTTTCTGTCTGATAAGACTAGGCCAGAGGGGGGCTGACTGAGTGGGTGAAAGGGCAGTCAGTGCTTCCCTACAACAAGGCAGCATTCCAAATTGTCTAAAGGAGGCAGTTGTGAGGCCTTTGTTGAAAAAAGCCATTCCAGAATCCCTCTATAATTATTGGATAATTATCGGCCAGTGTCCAACCCACCATTTTTGGGCAAGCTATTGGACCATGTAGTACACTGTCAATTCCAGGGACATCTGGGTATAATGGATTATCTAGATCCATTTCAATCTGGTTTCAGGCCTGGCTATGGTACAGAGACAGCTTTAGTCGCCTTGATGAGTGACCTATGCAGGGAATTGGATAAGGACATATGTTCCTGTTGGTTCTGCTGGAACTCTTGGCAGCTTTGAATACCATCCACCATGGTATCCTTAGGAGCTGCCTAGCTGGGATGGGACTTGGAAGCACCATTTTACTGTCTCCATTCCTTTCTGGAGTGGTGAACCAAGACCATGGTGCTGAGGGACTCCTGTTCAACCCCTTGCCCATTGGTCTGTGGAGTGCCCTGGGGTTCTGTTTTGTCCCCCATACTGTTTAACATATATATGAAACTGCTAGGGGAGATTGTCCAGAGTTTGGGGGTGTAGTGCCATCAATATGTGGATGACACACACCTCTACTAGTCTTACCCACCCCAATTCAAGGATGTTGTCCTAAACCAGTGTCTGTCATCAGTAATGGACTAGATGAGGGCAAACTGAAATTAAATCCAGACAAGACAGAGGTGTTTCTGGTCAGTCAGAATGCAGATCAGAGAAGAGAGATTCAGCCTGTGTGAGATGAGATTACACTCTCCCTAAAGACACAGGTTTGCAGTTTTGGGATATTCTTGGACTCCGCTTTGGACCTGAAGGCCCTGGTTACTGTAGTGTCCAGGAGGGCTTTTGCACATTTAAAGCTTTTGCAGCAACTGCCCCTATTTTTTGAGATGCCAGATCTGGCCATGGTGATACATGCCTTAGTTACATCCAGTTTGGATTACTATAATGAGATCTTCTTGAAGCTGCCTTTGATGAGTGATTGGAAACTGTAGCTGGTCCAAAGACCTGAAGCCAGACTATTAACATGGGCAAATTATAGAGATCATACTATGCCTTTGTTGGGAAAGCTCCATGGCTGCTTAGGTTGTTAAGAAAAACTCAAAGTGTTGGTTATGACCTCTAAAGCCCTATATGGCTCAGGTCCAGGCTACTTGCCAGACCATATCTCACAATCAGACCAGGCTCTGAGGTTATCAGGAGAGGTCCTTTGCTCAGTCCCACCACCATTACAAGCATGGTTGGTGATGACTCAAGACAGGACTCAGTGGTTGCCCCTAGATTCTGGACTTCCCCTCCCCCCTCCTTATTGTCCTTCTGGCAGCAAGCTAAAACCTTTTTATTCAGACAAGCTTTTGTTTTTATGAGCTTTGAATTGTTTTAAATTAATCATTTTAATTCTTTACTGAAGTGTTATTTTTTAACACTGTAAATAGTTTAATTCTATTTTAATATCCACTTTTTGTATTCTTTTTATATTTTTTTAAAAAAGAATTGTGAAATGCTTTTTGTCACAATGGCTGGAAAATAGTGGAACAACAACAACAACAACAACAACAACGTTGTGGATTTTATGAAATGGAAATATAGCAGTTAAGTTTTTTAGCTGATGATTTTGTGATGTTTTATATTGTGTAACTGGTAAGTAGAAATATATTAAATAATTTTTTAAAAAAAAGCTGGATCACAGGAGCATGAATGTGAAATACCTGACAGTGGATACAACCTGAGGACTTTCATACAAGTGGCTCTGTAATGGAATTTTGGTACAATGTGAGCACATACTTTGAAATACCACACATACACAAAAGATTTATCTGCATCATGTACAATTCATGTGTGGAAAACACCTACAGCTTCCAGCATTTTTTTTACACCACAGTATATTCTAATTCTGCTAGTAAGCAATGCAACAAACTATTTCTAGTACTATTTATTATATTCAAATAATACGAATTTTTTCCCTCTGATCACAGGCTAGTATTAAAATGGTAGCTGACACTCTTGACTTTCAAACAGACTTTTCTAAAACAGCAAGGGATCTTACATTCACCAAGACATGACCTTACATCAACCAAGACAGGGACATTGGGATGCATTTGAGAGACAACTTTTGGCTACACTGTATTACTGTCATCAATGACAGCAGGGTTCTGTTCAGGCAGACAAGCATCTGCTAGCATCTTGGAAAATGCTGCTGTTTTGTTCATGAACTTTTATGCTATAGTTTTGTTTTCCTCTCCATGATAGTTCTTATGTAATGCTATTCTTAAAAAGTCATTTTTTGCATGTAAAGTCCAACTAAATCTATAGTGGTCATATGGAGATGCACTCCAGTGATTCTGATGTTTTGTTAAAATTTTTCTGCACGTGGTGTTATTAATTGTTACCCTCTAAATCTTCCTTCCTTATATTAATGTTATAACTTGAGAGTTTGGCTTTTATTCTCTATAATCTTTCATTATTATTTCCATGTTCTGCTATTCTGTAAATGTTAGGTACATTTGAAAAGAGACTTGGCAATCAAAAAAAAAAGAATATTAAAAAGCATCAGGTAAAGTTAGCAAATGAGGTGTTGTTTTTTTTGACATTGTAGAAGATTTACAACTAAGAGATCTATGGAGAGCAAAAGAAGGTAATAAAAAGTCTTTACAATTTTTCTCTGATAGGCACAACTCATCATCTAAGATAGATATGATCTGCATTTCCAATAAGTTAATAAATAGGATAAGATAAATAGATATTTTAGCTAAAGTTCCTATCAGACCATAATCCAGTAATAATGTACCTTAAGGGAGGACAGCAGAGGTTTAAGTGGAGATTAAATGAAGCATTGCTATGCAGAGAGGATTTGGGCAAAGAATGTGAAGGAAAACTTTGAGTGGAATCTAAATAATGAAATGGAAGGTAGGATAGTTGTAGCGCTAGTATGTTGTAAAATGGTAATTAGGGGTATTTTCATAAAAATGAATATGGAGTGGAAAAGGAAAAAACCAGGAAAAGTTAGACAAAATAGCAGAGGAAATAAAAGTTAAAGAGCAAGAGTTGATCAAACACCCTACAAGTAAAAAAAAACTAAAAAAAAAAAACTAACCAATTAATATTATTACAAAATCAAATAATAATGTTAATGACAGATGAAGTGAAAAGGAAGTTAGATTGTGTGAGGCAAAGGAGTTTTGAATAAACTAATAAGCTGGGGAGGTGGTTAACATATAGATTAAGGAAAGAGAAGACAAAAAAAATAATTTTAAAACTGAAAATTAGAAGTAGAATTCAAATTGGAGATAGAATACAACAATATAAGAAGAAATGAGATTTCAAATAGTAAAAAAAGGTTAAATACATGGGTATAATAATAATTGATGACAAAAAACCGACAGCTGTATGATAATTATTACTTAAAATTGTGGGGAGAAATTAGAAAGGATTTAACCAAATAGAAGGAGTTAAATTTGTCATTGACGGGTAGAATATCGGTTATTAAAATGGTAGGATTGTCCAAAATAATGTTTTTATTGCAAACAATATTGGTGATCTTCTCAAATTCCGCCTGTACAAAACTGGCATAGAGAGATAAGGAAATTTCTATGGGCAGGGGAAAAAACCCCACAAGAATTTAATGGAAATCATGGATAGATGCTAAGGAGAGAGGGTGCCTAGAGTTTCAAGTTTTAAGATTATATTAGGAGGCTTAGTTTAGTTTGGATGAAAGAGTGGATCATATTGGAAAATAAAAAGGCAGTTGGAATTGGAAGGTCACGAGTTGAAAATGGGATGGTATATCTATCTCTGGTATGGGAAGACTAAGTTTAATGCTGGTTTAAAAATCATATAATAAGATTGTTAACTAAAATTGGGGAGAAATATAAAGATAAATTTGGGTCAAGGATTGTGGGTTGGCTATCCCCACAGGAAGTGTTCTGTAGAAAAGAAATGGGGACATTTTTAAAAAGAGACATTTTTGATAGGGGATCAGGTGAATTCGATATCAAACAAATGTTGAGTTTAGAGGAGGTAGGTAATAAAATCCAGGGGCTGACATATTTTCAATTGATTAAAAGATTTAAGGAAGACATGGGTAAATATGATTTTGAGGAAGGTAAGACTGACTTTGAAAAGTTGATGTGTTTAGAAGATGACCATCTGCTTGCCAAAGCTTAGAAGATGTTGCTGAGATTTGAAATGGAGGACAAGCAAATAAAGGAGGGCGAGATACATTGGATACAATGCATAGGGAGGAATATTGGATTGGCTCAATAGGAGGAAATGTGGACAAGGGGGTTGAAATTTTCACATTGTAACAACCTTAAGGAAAATTTCTACAAAATGATGTATAAGTGGTATATGACCCCTAGTAAGCTATCTAGAACATGTAATGGTATAAATTATAGGTGTTGGAAATGTAAAAAAAACATTAGGGATTTTTAAAATCATATTTGGTGGAAATGTAGAAAAGCAGGATGTTGGATATTGATTTGAAAGAGGATGCAAAAAAAACAAAACAAAAAACAACCTTCTAAAAAGAGATATAGTGTTCAGACCAGAATTGTTCTTATTGAGTATGATGGATAAGGAAAGTGAGAAAGACAGTATAGGAAATTAATTAGCTACATGACATAGCAGCAAGAACATTATATGCAAAATATTGGAAAAACAGTAAAATACCAAAAATGGAAGAATGGTTGTATAAAAGGACTTGGCAGAATTAGATCAATTAACAATGCTTATGGAAAAGAACTCAATAGAATCCTTTCTGAAAGGTTGGAAGTCTTTCATTGTTTTTGTAAGAAAAAAGAATGGGGATACTGTGACTATGGTATTTGAGGTTAGATAATGACATCGTAATTAAAGTATGCAAGGAGAAGTACTAATAAGGTAGAATAGATAGGAGTTAATTATAATAAGTTGTTAAACACTTGTAGTCAAACGAAAATGGGATTTTAACAGGTGAAGGGGGAGAGAGTAGTGGAACAGTATTATAGTTCTTGTGATGTTTAATATATTGCATTTGCTGGCATATAAGACTCACTTTCCTACCCAAAAAATACTGTTTGAAAATGGGGTAAGTCTTATACACCGGTGTGTCTTATATGCTGGCAAATAGTATTTGCCCATGTATAAATGGTGTGTGTTTCATACATGGGTGTGTCTTATATTGCTGACAAATATGGTAATTTGTTCTAATTGTTTGCTTAATAAAGATAGTTTATCAAAAAGAGAAAAGAGATTTGTTTTCCTGAGGAATCATAGGCCCTTTCTGCACCACCCTCATCCCACAATGAAGATGGGAGAAGGAGAGGATCATGACAATGCTTCTGCATGACATCGTTGCAGTGCCATTGTTCTCCTATCCTCAGATAGTGAAATCACAGATTAAATCACTGATGGGTTTTCCCTGTCAATGACCCATGATCGCTCCACCATCCTGGACTTACCTGTCCTGTGGAAGCTGCCTAAGGACAATGGCTGTGCTTCCAGCTCCAGTGCAGCCTGGGAAAGTACCCAGCTACTCTGTGGAAGGAAGAGACATGGCCACTGTGTTCCCTTCCACGGGAAGCCAGCCAGTGTGGAGGAGAGCACTTCTATCTCTCTGCCCTCCTGGCAAAGCCACTACTGGGATCACCACTAAAAGTTAGGGTTCAGAAAGAGCCATAGTCTACACTGAAAGCCACCTACAGCATTTGACCCAATCAACAGAGTTGTTGTTAATTGCTATCAAATCAATTTCAACTTAGGGTGACTCTGTGAATGAGAGAACCCCAAGATCATGAACATCAACTACCTTACTCAGTTATTCCAAACCCAGGGGCATAACCTCCCTGTTTAATTCTATCTACCTGTAATGCAATTTTCCTCTTTCCTACTGCCTTCTACCTTACGAAGCATTATTTTAGTGACTAGAGTGCCTTTATTTCAATTTCTCATCTTTCAGCTGGAAGCTATATGAAAGAAACATGTCATAATGACAGATACATCTGTATTACGAATAAACAAATATTTGTTATGTCACATATGTCTGCATTATAAATACATGCACAGATTTAGTGGTCACGATGAAGAATGGAGATAGTAGTTAAAATCCAGCTTTAGTCCTACTTAGAAAGGACCCTTGAAATTAATAAAATCTGTCAGTAACAACTTCAGTTCCACAGTCATCTGATCTAAATGGGCCTACTTTTGGCAGGTCTAACAATAGGTTCAGTCCCATAGTCATCAATAGTGAAAATATGAGTGTAAGAAGCATAAAGAATGTTGGGAAGTAGAGAAGACAGGTGTAAGAAAATGCAGTTACCTATCTTATCCTAAGTTAATCTATCCTGCCTAAGAGACTAATTCCAAGCAACTGTTATTTTTTAATCCTCCACTTCCAAGCTTTGGTCCTATATTTTAAGGGCTGCCCAAAAGCAGAGGTTGGGCCATAGGATGCACCCCACTGAGGACCACACTGAGGGTGGCACACACTTTCCCCCTGTCTTGGAGGACACGACTGGAAGGTTGCACACATCATTGTGGTTTTGTATTGAAAATAGAAAACCTTGGTAATTGTGCATGAATGATGAATTCTTGATGATAACAGATCCTGGCTGGAATCCTATGGGGGTGCTACACCACCACAACTCCCAATTGTGCCAGCAGTTGTGCTTTCTCCAAGTATGCACCTTGAGGAATCTACTGTCACTGTATAGAAGCAGTTCTAGTAGTGCAACAGCCAGTGCCTTTTCACTACCCTCACTGCACTATGATTGTCTCTGTTCTCACAGTATTCTTATGCCAGGAAAACATTAACTTTACAGGTGTTCATGTGTACGTGTGTGTGTGTGTTCCCATACTCCTAATCTGCTAGATAGCATTTGGCAGTTACTCTGATCAGCTGTTAGAAAGAGGAGAGTTGGATATACACATCCCCTCCCTTTCCCTCCCCAGTATATGTCTGAATTCTGCTGTTGCATGAATATTTCAAAAATGCATACATTCAGCCTTGGTTCTTTGCATACTGAGTTGGATTGAAACAAGGGAACTGGGGATTCCAGCTATTACATGCATCTGACAAAATTTACATACATTCAGTCTCAGTTCTGGCACACCAAGTTGGATTAGAACATGAATCTTGGGCTTTCGAAGAGATGAAAAAGCCCTTTGACCTATCAGGATCAAGGTAAAAACTTTTAGCACTTCTCCCCAGTTTCTTCAATGAGTTTGTATAAAAAAGCCTCATATCCTTCATTTCAAGTGTCAGACGTAACAACAGAAAGCATATGCCTTTTGATTATATTAATTGATTATATCTTCCCCTTCTTTATTACAGCTAAGTTTCTTTCCCTTGTTTTTTGTCTCTCTCTTATTTTGACAGTGCTAAAGAAAATAAAAGCAAGCTGACGAGAAGAGGCCTTGAAAGAATAGTATGTTATACTTTCTGTTTGTTAAAGTAGAGCATTGTATGAAGGAAAGCTAACTAATCAGCCATAAGATCTTAGGCCACAATCTAATTGACTGAATTCATCAGGATGGTTTTTTGCAAAACTAGTTATCAAATTTGTGTGAAGGATTGAACACATTGCCTCTTTTCTTCCCTATTCTGTTCCCCTATACCATGCTTTACCATAATAAGGATTACCACTTCCAGCCTAACTAGAGAGGATGGAAGTTACAGCAAACATATCTGGAGGCCATATAGTTGAAGAAAGTTGGGTGAGAGTTCATACACACACACACACACACACATACACACACACACTGCCCCAGTGTCTCAATTTAAATATGCTAATGAGTGCATTAATGTAAAGAAAATAAATCTAGACATCCAGCAGTCCTTCAGTACATATTTTGATATAATTTCTTTTGTTACCCCAAACTGTAGGTGCCATGAAGGCCAACCCGCAATGCCAGTACCTCTGTTTGAATGTGGGAAATAATTAGCTCAAAAATGGGAGACCTCTGAGAGGGGGGTAACTTAGTGAGATTTTGCCACCAATGTTCATGGACTCTCTCAGCAAAGAACCAGCCAGAGAATAAAAATATGAACTAAAAACATGTTTTATTGACAAGATTTATACAGACATGCAAAAGCTCAAACACTCACACACTCACACAAGGACTAGCTGCAAGAAAGGGAGGAAAGTCAGATAGAGAACATTGAGGGATTTGAGTTATATTTACCAGTCCAGAGATAAGTAGAGAAAGCAGCGACATGGCTTAGGCAAGAACCTAAGGACGGACAGAGTGGCATTCGGAATGGTGAGAAACTGCATTGAGCAGCCTAAAATCAGGGGTATTTATACCCAAAAAATATCCTGGAGGTATGATTGTCACTCACACTCCCGGCTGAGCAGTCAATGGGAGTTGAAACACAAACAATGAAGTATGGATGGAGTTAATGGTTTTAGTATTTGGGTGGCAAAAGGATAATGGTTGTCATAATAGCTGGGTGTTGTGGAGAGGTGGGGAGACAATAGGGAAACAATAAGGAAATGCTCAGGTATATAGGGACCAGGGTTAAGACAATCACAAAGACAAATTTGGTGAGAACTTCCCCATTTCAGCTCTGAGAATCCAGCTTGTGTTTCATGCTATTGTATTCAAAGCAGTCATGCTATTGAAACTGACTGGGTTTTTGCCTAAGAGGTAGGTGTGGCTGACCTGCCTTGCCATGTCACGTTTACAGTCAGTAATTTATCTCTCTCCATGTGAACCTTCCATCACTTCAGATATCATTTATATCAATGCCAATTAAAATAGTGCCAATATTTTCCAATTAAACCATGCCAATCGCAGGGGGTGTGCAGTGCCATAATACTTTAGTGAACCATAACAATCAAGATAACAGCTTCACCTCTTGCCTCCTGCTTTATGTCTATATTTAGCAATGAGATTATAAATGGCATATAGGGGAAATTTGTGAGTGGTTTTCATACCACTCCAAGAATACCCACTACCAATTATTTTTTAGTCTGCATGCCAGTGTTCGTGGTAGTTGGTAAAGGCAACACTATGATCTGCTGCTGCAATGAGGGATGTAGTCTGGCACTTCTGGTCTTGCCTATGCCAGAAGCTACCACCTGATTACCTTGGCAACAGGTGGCCATATTCCTTCTTCTTTCCATTCAGCATGAGAACACTGTATGGATTTTGTTTCCCTTCAACAGTGGTAGGCAATTGGTAGGCAAGATTTGATACAGGGAGTGATGACATAATCATATTAGCTATGTGATCACTGATTGGTTGTAAGTATGTATGTGGCACAAAGAAGAGAGCTGTTTTGTTTTGTTTCTCCTTAAATAGCTCTGAAGCAACTGCTGGCAGGGTAACAAGCAGCTAAATCAACATGAAAAATGTGGATGTTTAAAAGCCTTCTGAAATGGTTTATTGCTTAAAATTCTGCTCAACACTTAATCAATCTCATGGCATTAATGAGATGTAGAATACCTAATTCATACAATGCAAGGGAGAAACTCTTATAATTCCATAAAGTCTAGGGCAGTAGTAGGAAACTTGATGTCCAGAAACATGATGTTTTCCACAACCTGAGCTTCCACGACCTCAGTCCTCAATCCAAAGTATCTGGGAGGCCACTAGGTTGACTGCCCTTGGAGACTGTACTGAACATTTGTGTCACTATATTTACAAACTACCGATTTTTTACCAAACATTGTACCTCCATAGTTTGTTTTCACAGTATTATGAGATGCTCACATAGATAATAGGCAAGTGGCTTGGTTCAGAGGACTTCCTGATTAGCAAGAGTGTTTGTGCTTCCTCTTTTTCACCGGGGACCCTTTCACACTATCCAGTTATGACACTATAATTCCACTTTAACTGTCATTGCTTCGTCCAATGGAATCCTGGGATTTGCAATTTAGGAAGTAGCATGTAGAATTCTCAGCTAGCCTCACCAAAGTCAAACCTCAGAATTTCAGAGGATGCTGCCATGGCAGTTAAAGTGGAATCATAGTGTTATAATTGGATAGTATGAATATGCCCCAGGTAGATAACATTCCTTATGGCATGGCCAGACCATTCCATGAAGTGCATGATTATATATGCAATTCTTTTCTTCTGTCCTGAGAAAGGAATAAGAAAAGGGAAAAGGAGAGGAACCCATGTTAAATGCATAACCACACAATTAAGAGCTCATATGTGTCACCCAAAGATCATGTTACCTGGATGGATATATGGGTTAAAAAATCTTCAAGGTTTTTTTTTTTTGGCTAAGAATTAACCAGAATTAAATTCATATATGTAATGAAAAGAACTTGAAAAATTCAAATGTGGGAGAAACAAAAATTGTACAATTTGCCCATCTAGGTTTAATGTTTTATATACTCAGCTATTAAAGGTTGTGTATGAATTCCCTATGCATTCAGTCATATTAGTGCTGAGGCTGTCCTGTCTTAAACACTTTTATTCTGGCATTATCTGTACCTGTTGGATCTGACCAGTGTAAACAAGAAGGAAATTCAGTTCATTTCATTTCTGGGGGGAAAAAATATCGAAACGTACAGATCCATTTTTTGGGAAAGAGAGAATTTGAAGATGAATTTCATGTTTTAGAGAACTTGCATATGAGATAATTTTCTATAAAATAATGACTGCATCACCTAGGCAAGTGTCTGAACTGTGACTGGCTTTGATTAATACTTGGATTTTAATATAATGTCCTTACATTTATTTTTCATGGAGTTATGTGCTCTCCCACGAAGCACACAGCTCACCTTCTGTCCTATAACTCACAACTCTGTTGACTTTTGCTTTGTTCCCACTCCTTTTTGTTTGGCAGAAAGTCTATATATTCACCACTGTAACAGATTAAACTGATGTAAATGATTAATGGAGCATAGCAAACCAAGACTGCTGCTACTGATCAGGAAACATCAATGTAGAGGCAAGTTCTCTGATTGTTGTACTCTACTCCTCCCCCCATAGCTAGAAGAAAGTAATGTCTGTAGTATGCAAATATCAAATGGTAATCATGTAAATTAGGTCCATTGTATTAACATACATATATTTGCATGATTTCATCCACTATTGCATCCTTCTCTCTTCCAAGTTTTGGTGCTAGTTTGTTTAGCCTCAGCAACAATAAATATGTGGATCTATTTCTGACCAGGAGTGCTTAAGATTTACTACTTGTTTGAAAGCCCCTCTAACATTTTGGAGATAAAAATTGGGATATATGTGGCCAAGGTACATTACAGTGTGGTCAAGATGGCAAAAGTTATTGGTGTGGAAGAACAGACAAGCTGGTAGAGGCTGCAGCAGTTTGCTTTGGACTGAGTCTACAGGGAAGGGTGGGATTTCACCCTTCTTCCCCTGGCAAACTACTTTTCCACTTTGAACAAAGTTACTGCAATCGAAGTAAGCTGAGGGCAAAGGGGGGAAATAAAGGGAAGAGAGAGAAATTGGAACACTTTAAAGTCAGCTGAAAAAGTGGGATGAAAGAAAATTAATCAGGGCTGTTCCTGTCAAATTTGGACAGTGGGAAGGTATGCATCTTATTTATAGTAGTTCTGCATCACTTCCCAGTCCTCAGTGGCTCCCGAAGCAATGAACAAATAAAAACCAATTAAAACTATATGAAGATTAAAACACATTATAATACTCTTTAAAAATGCCTAAAACCAGTCTAAAAACAGTTCTAGATTCCAGCTTTGAAACAGTTAAAACTGCAGTTTCAAACACTGAATACTATGTGAAACAGCACAGTTTTGGCTGACTGCTAGAAGCTTAAAAGCAATGGGACCTGCCTAACTTCTTTTGGAAGGGAACTCCACAATCAAGGCACTGCTACAAAGTAGTTGTACCAACTGTGCACTGTTGTGTCACATGCCAACTGACAGAGGAACTTTAAGCAGTTGTTATGAGCAAGGTGCAAGGACCCAAAAGTGAGCAGTGCTAAATTTGTAATAGATGGACAATGTCAAAGTGTTCTTTGATGAAATTTGAGACAGGATTGTGAAATATCTAAGTTTCTGCAGACTCAGAAAATATACTTCCAAAGAAGAATGGAACAATGTGTTTGTGGCAAATGATTCTTCTTCTTCATCATCATCATCATCATCATCATCATCATGTGTAATGATTAAATGTGTATAGTCCCATATTCAAATCACATCTCTGCCATAAACCAAATTTATTTTCAGCCTTCCCGTACCCTCAACATCTACAGCAGGGGATAGTGATATTGTCCCCATAATATTAACCCTACCTTACAAGGCCATTATGAGGATTACAAGATAATATACTGTGTATGCTTGTGTACAAGTTGACCTCATGTATAGGTCAAGAGCAGGTTTGGGGGCCAAAAGTATGGGTTTTGATATGACCTGTAGATAGGTTGATGGTCATTCTATGGAGAGGGGAAAGCACCAGCACCATCTTGTGACCAGCTACTGCCCCTGCTATTTCTCCACCCAGACATCCAAAAAGGCCTTTTCCCACTCTATTTAGAGAAGGGGTTTTTTAAAAAAATAAAAGTTAACTTAACAATATTAAATCCCATCAATAAAGAATCCATTCCCTTCTCTGAGTACAGCAGCAAAAAGTAAGAGCTTAGTCCACCCCAGAAGAACCCAGAAGAAGTACCAACCTCTTCTACTTTCTTGGCTCTCCTTTGAGAGGAAGCACCAAATTGCTGCTGCCACCTTTTTTTCACCCAGGCATTCAGAGCCAGAAGTAGCTCCACAGCAGAGAAAAGAGATGGTTCTTTCTTTCTTTCTTTCTTTCTTTCTTTCTTTCTTTCTTTCTTTCTTTCTTTCCTTTCCTTTTTCTTTCCTTCTTTCCTTCTTTCTTTGACCATTTCCACACTAGCCTTATAGTGCTATTATTCCGCTTTCAACATCCTATGGAATCCTGGGGTTTTCACTTTTGGGAGGGGCCTAACAGGCTAGTGCAGAAATGGCCTTTCTTTCTTTTCTTTCTTTTTTTATTAGAGTTAAGAGACATTACTTTCATAGAGTCATGGATAAGTTGAGTCAGGTTTTTTTGGTCAATTTTTTGACCAAAATTTCTAGACTGATACATGAGTATATACAGTATATGAAATGCTTTGAATGCTCTAGAACAAGAGTGGGGAATGCATGACCCTCTAGATGCCAGATGCCAGTTTTCATCAGCCACATCACAATGGTGAGGGATGGTTAAAGTTGCAGTTGAACAACACTGGAGAACCATACTTTTCCCAACCCTGCTGTAGAATGCTACTGTATATAAATGCTTTATGAGTAGTATTTAAAAACAAAGAAAATGTAAAGGAAAGAGTCAGGTAATGAAGAACAAGAATAGTGGCTGGCAAGATGGACAACATGAGAGATTGGTAATTGGAGGAAAGTCTGCTGTTCCTCTTACACATGCACATATGCACACACATACACACCTACCGGTTGTTTTTTAAGGGGTTAGATCCCCCTTTTTTTGTTAGACAGTGTGTATTTATTTGTGATTTTGACATCTGAAAGGCACTTTAGACACTTATAAAATAAATAAGCAAAGAGTATAAACTATCAGGAAAATTCTTTGACTGTAATTCAGACCTTGTATCACCAATGAGCTTTGCAATTAACCTTGAAGGAAGGAAAGCTGCACTCACTGTTCTTCTTCCATTGTATCAGGTCATTTAGTCAGAGGCCTTCATAGCTTTTATCTGAATGTGGAAGCTAATTATTGTTTGAGACTCGTTGATGTGATTTCCCATAATCCCAGCTGTATTTGGTAGGGTTAGAGTACAATGACCCATTACTGTTAGATGCTCGTTAATTAGTATATAAATCTGACGCCCCTTGTTGCATCTTTTGTTTTCAGTCTTGTATTGTGACAAGTGTTGTGTATATTTTAATTGCAGGGCAGATCTTAGTATTTGCAAAAAGATGCAAATGGTTGCAAAAACAATGTAAGCACTGTTAGTTATTTTAACCAATTATTCTTGGCACCTGGGGAGAAATTATGCTGGCATGCTCCAAACATTCCTTAGTTGATGAGGTTAAAACTGGGAAGGCCTCTGTTTTTGTAGCAGCATGAGCCATGCACAAAAAGGCTGGCAGATATACCAAGGTTTGCAAAACTACTCCCCCAAAAAGGAACCTCTCAGGAAAAAGATTCTAAATGAGGCAGGAGTCTTAAATAACTCAAGAAGAAGTGAGCATACTCAGTGAGCATTGGATCGTTGCTAACTGTTGGAAGAAAAGGAACAGAAAAATATTCCCTTTGGGAGAAATGTAGTGGAGTAGCTGGAGCTCCAAACAAAAAGCACTTCATGCTACAACATTTTATTGAAGATCTGACTTGTTAATTGAATTTTTCTTATAGTAAGCTTGCAAAACAAATTAAGCAAAGTTTTTAGCTCTTCAGTTTGTGGAATTAATAATGGTGTACAGTGGAAAAAGATCTGTTTGGTTTTGCCCCCAGCCATCAACATGGTACTAGTGATGGGACATTGGGGGACCTGCATAGTATAGTAGTTGGAGAGACGTTGGCACCTTCTGTGATGGAAAACCATGATCATGCTGGGGAGCATGTACAATGGGTTCCTCCATGCTGAAATTGCCTTCCGTGTGTGGGGAGCAGTGGGGAAGCAATGAGGAAGAGACGGTGGGTTGGGGGTCACTGGGGAATAGATCTTTTGGGGAACAACTTTGTTCTTGTCTCTGCATTCCAATATGAGACAGGTTGTTACTGGGGGGAAAATACAGATAGAGTCATAAAATATCACAAATGTCATGATTTCTTTAGGTCAGCTTCAAGTTTTACATTTTCATTTGTGGCCACTAATTTTACATTGCCACAATTTTCTTCTCATGGATGGTTGAAAACTTTGGTGTCAAACCTGTGAGGATCACTATACACACTCAATCATGATTTGGCATACATATTCCCAAATGGAATGACAGTGTTTGCAGAACTCTGAAAAACATTGCTTCTTGGACTTGCTGAACTATCTAGAGGATTCTGGGAGCTGTAATCCAAAAGTGTAATGTTTCCAAGCTTTGAACTTTTGTGAAGGTACAATCCTATGGCTGAAGTTTTGAATAAGCCAACTGGAAAAGACTAACTTTTCACTCACCCATTGTACAGAAGAGAGAACAGAAAATTGAGTTTGTTCATCTATCTACTAAACAGCTGGTTAGTAGGATTTCAGCCATTTGGAAGGAATTGTATGCACATAGACCCAGATGAACTAAGCTTTCAAGCATCCATTAACAACACAGCCACTTCTAGATTTCTACGAGTAGAAAGAACATATTTCCAACCACTTACCAGCAAGGATCACCTACAGCCAAAAGCTAAAGGTCTTGGGATATATCAGTTTAATAGAACTGAGAAAATGGGAATGTAATTGAGGTGTGAGAGGATATGGAAATATTTTTCTCCCATCTTCATAACACCAGAAGTCTGATACATATGAATAACTTTTGCCTGTTCAGGGGCAAGTCTCACCTCACTTAAATAACACACCTACCACAATGTGAATGAAAGAAGTAAGTCACAACTTTTATTGGTTACAGCTTCTGATAAAGTTGGATCTAGGCATTGAAAAATTTGCCTATTGATCAATAAGCCCAACCATTCAGCCTGCATTCAGCCTGGAACCACCAGGATAACAAGGTTGAGATTCAACTGGGTAGACACCCTATGTGGTCCCCCTTCTACAAGGGGGTGCAAGAAAGGTGACTACCACAACCAGTCCTGGCCATTTCTGCCCCACACCCCTGGGGTCATTTAAAGGGGATCTCTGTTCCTGTCAATGCCCTTGAAAACTGGGAATAGATGTTCTGGATCCAGGACCTTTACCAACTGCTACAAAAGGCAGCAAAGACCCCCACACACCTGAGCCCACCTTCTGCCACCTAACATGCCTGCAACCAAAGAAATGGATAAGCACCCAATGCCTACAACCATTCAGCCTGCCTTGCTACCATGTCCCTGCCCAGGGGAATTTGTGACCAAGCCCACCCACCCCATGTCTGTGCAACTTCCTGGCATGCCACATCCACTATTCTCTAGCCAGGAGACTCCCTTCAGCTGTGCCTCTCATGCATCTCCTCAGCCAACACATCAACAGTCCTGCTAGTCTCTTGAATGCTGCAACCATTGTTGCTATAGACCATGAGATCTGGGCTCTTCTCCACCAGTTCCTCAGGTTTCCAAAGCATGTCCTGTTGCAGTTGACTTCTCTTTCTGGCTCCACACACACAAAAGTGTGGCTGCGGATCCACACCCACCCTTGATGCAGTTCTGCAACTAGAAATAAAAGGCCTTAACACTTGTTCAGGCCCAATTCCAGCCAAATATACCCTGTATATTCCCTAGATCTCCACATTCCCAACCTCTTGATTGTCCCTGTGAGGAGACTGCACTCTGTAGGTTTCATTCCTGCTCCTGTCCTGAATGAGTGGCTGCCATACTCAGCTGCCAGGAACCCCAACTGCCTAAGAGCTGATCTTAATGCAGCTATTAGCAGAAACCATATGTGGGGGAGTGTCCAAATGAGAAAAAAAGAGGCTGTCCCCATAAGAGCATCTTTCAATAAACCCATGTCGTGCTTTTATTGGACAAGGACCCGAATCCTCCAGACCTTGTAGGCAGATTACTCCTCCATGACCCAATTGATTGCCCTTTGGCAACCTAACTCTTATCCTAACTTCATCCCTGTGAAGGAGACATCACTGGCCTGAACGGCATGTCCAGACTTGTCTGTTTCTGATCTGGCCACTAAGTCTCCCACCCTTAGGGTCCCAAAAGATACAGTGACAAATGCTGCCTTGAAAAGTTCCACCTCAAACTCTGAATAGCACAACTTGGAAGCTGTCTTATAAGCTTCTTAAGCATGTGAAACTTGATAAGACGCCTGCCATCAGCTTTCTAAGCTATCAACCACTCCTACCCCTCTACTGTCTTCCTTATCAAGAATGTGGCACAAGAGTCTCTGAATCCCCCTGCCTTGCTAAAAAATGTAATCGTCACTAAGTGGAAGATATGGTCCATGGAGCTATGCCTTCCTCTTGCAGTTCAGCCAATTAATGCAAAACCTGACACTCAGAGACAGGCCATGCCTGCCCATGTCCTACTAACTTTTAAGGCAAAGAACCTCCTCACTGCTCTACTATAGGGTTGCAAAGTAGCAGGAGCCACCAAATTAAACATTCCCTTTATCATACTGTGTCCCCAAGGTTCCAGAGGTCATCTAGGAATGCTGTGAGCTGCTGATCAACTTCTGGCTCCAATAAAAACAAAACAAAAAAACCCTGTCAAAATAATGAATATGGGATTCCATTATCCAGTCCTAGAACACAGGCTGGGAACATTATGTTAGCTGGCAAACATACCAGCACAAACTTTCTCACTAACTTCATAATGTTTCCTGACTGAGAAGACTGTCTATTGATGGCACTAACTGCTGACTGGTTGTCAAACCAAAACATAGGCTATTTCCACACCTTCCCTGATCCTGATGTTCTCTGGTAGCAATCCTGGCAGCGTCTTTTCCAGGAAGGGAATGTGAGGGGAATGTGGGAAGGAGCACAAAGGACATGCCTCTTCCTTCTGCAGCACAGCCGGGCTCTTTCCCATGCTGCTCTAGGTAACAGAAGCACCTCCATCATGATTTTGGGCCTTCCGCATGGCCAGGAAGGATGGGAGCATTCTGCAGTCATTGATGGAGAAACCCCTCAGTGAAATACCTCACAATCATGCTGGCTGGCAATGTGAGAAGGACAGGACCACAACGATATCATGCAGAAGTGTTGTCGTGTTCCCGCTTTTGTTGTGTCCCCATGCCAGATGCCATTGTTGTGTGGAAAGGGCCATACTCTCTTACCCCTGAAACTGTCTGCCCTAATGGGTACAGCCACCAAGATCAGGCATGAGGAAGGTGAGGTCACAAACTATATCTCTTTCTAGAACACCAGTAACAGCCTGCCTGTGAGAGGTGTAGGGGGTCATTGAACTTGATCACCTATTGCCAAAAAAATAAATAAAAAAAAAATAAAAAAAAAATAAAGCCTTTCTTAGGCTGAAAAGAATTCTGCATCTCCCCAATAAATGGGATGTAGGAACATAATAGGTGTGTTACAGAGCCCTCGAAGATCTCATGGACAGCTAATTAAGCCCTATAATTCTGTGGCACAATTGTCCATCTCTGCTCTAGTAACAGAACTGCAAGAGGTTCTTTGACCCTCTAGTTAGCAGCACAGCTTGAGTTCAACAACTCTTAATTTAGCATCAATCAAGGCTCTCCTGATTCATATCTTATTTTATGCCCAGATATTCAAGATAGTGGTGATTTCAGCAAGTGAAAAATCACCTTGAGTTGTTAGCTTGTGAAGACTTATGTTGCATAGAATTTGAATCAGTGAGATAGAATGAGAAAGAAAACAAACTTAAGATGTCAGAGGAATTTTACTAAGCCACTCCACTGAACTCAGTCAGAATTACTGTCAGGTATGCATTAAAACTGTGTTTTTTCAGTGGGACCTAGTCCACTATATGCATTGGGGTGGAAATAATGTAGCCCTCCAAATATCATTGGACCGCAGATCCCTGGATTCCTCACCACTGACCATGATGGATAGGGTTGCTGGGAATTGTACTCCAACAGCACCTAAAGGACTATATCATTTCACCAGTGGCAGTATTATTGCAAAGGTGAGAGTCCTTGAAGTCTACCAGCAGTGTCAGTGTCTCCTTAAGAAAGTGGGGAATTATAGGTCAAAAGAGGCCAGCAAGAGGGGGGTAACCATGGGACCTTTTCACCTGTGTATGCCAGTACTAACTGCGAGGCACCAGTTGAAAGTCAAAAGAATGCTTTATTGGGGGATTCACAGATTTTATTATCATCATCATCATCATCATCATCATCATCCTTTATACAACGCCATCCATGTACATGGCACTTTACAAAATTAAAATACAACACTTGACATAGATAAATGCATAATAAAATGAGGACATAAAAGACAAAAAAAGTCAATGGTATATGCAATTACAACCAGTGCAACATGACATTACTATAATGCCAATAAAATACAATATCTAATTAACAACAAAAACTAGTCCAACATTCCAAAAATTTCTGAAAACAAGAAAGTTTTCAATTTAGATTTAAAAACAGTAAGAGAAGGAGCAGTTTGCAAGATCACCAGAAGGAGATTCCATGTATAGAGGGCAGTGAGAGAAAATGGGTGTAAAGACTCTAGGCTGGATAGGAAGACAAGTGTTTGTGGAACGTAGGTTTCCAGTGGGCTGCTAAGGAGAGATGAGAGCAACAAGATAAGGAGGAGCTAAATTATGTAAGACCTGAAAAGTCAAAACAAGGAGTTTATAAAGCATCTTACAAGGAATAGGTAACCAATGAAGGGAGACCAGGAGAAGGGTAATGAGATCAAAATGGCGGGCTAAACAAATAATTTTAGCAACAGAGTGAAAAACAGAGACTGGAGGGGAAAGATGAGATTGAGGAAGACCAGTAAGTAAAAGATTACAATAATCAAGATGAGAAATAACAAGAGCATGGATTAACGTCTTAACAGAAGAGGGATGGTCAGATTTTAGAGGTGTTATAAAGAAAGAAGCGGCATGACCTAGCAACAGTCTCAATATAGGAAGCAAAAGACAAAGAGGAGTCAAAAATGAATCCAAAACTGTAAGCTTCTTTCACTGAATGGATAAGTGTGTTATTGACAGTGATAGAAAAAGTGGAATGTAAAGAAGATTTTTTGGGGAAAATGAGTAATTCTTTCTTTTGCCATATTAAGTTTAAGATGGTGGTGAAGCATCCATGAAGAAATACCAGAAAGACAATCTGTAATACGATCTTCAATATCCTTTGAAAATTCAGGGAAGGAAAAGTATAGTTGAATATTATCAGTATAGAGGTGATATTGAAACCCAAAACAACTAATAAGATTACCCAGGGAGAGAGTGTAAAGAGAAAATAAGAGAGGACCCAAAACAGAACCTTGAGGGACCTCCACTGAGAGAGGAGAGGATTTATGATTACTAATTACAACGTTAAATGAGTGATCAGAAAGATAAGATGAAAACCAACTAAGAACAGACCCAGTGAACCCTAAGGCATGAAGTGAGTCTAACAAGAGAACATGATCAACTATATCAAAGGCAGCCTAAAGACTGAGAAGAATAAGGATAGAATATAGACCCTGGGACTTGGCTACGAGAAAATCATTGGTTATTTTAGTAACAGCTGTCTCCGTGGAGTGTAAAGGACAATATGCAGACTGAAAAGGATCAAGTATAGCAGCCTGAGACAAAAAGGAAAGACAATGTGTATGGACAACACATTCTAGCATTTTAGAGAAGAAAGGCAGGAGAGAAATAGGGCGACAGTTGGTGAGAGAAGAAGGATCAAGCATAGGCTTCTTAAGAATTGGGGAAACAGTGGCATGTGTAAAAGCAGAAGGAAATGAACTGGAAGAAAGAGACAATTAACAACATGACACAAGAAAGGAAGAAGAGCAGGGGAAATAGTTATTAAGAATCAGAAAGGAATAGGATCCATGGGACAGGTAGAAGGATTAGAAGACTTCAGAATTTTAGACAATTCATCTAGCAAGACAGGGGGAAGGAAGAGAATGTAAGACAAGTGGACAATTGATAAGTTGGAAGTAAGGAAGAATCAAGAACAGAAAGGGAAGAGCGAATAGTTTCAATTTTGATATTGAAGAAAGTAGTAAAGTCATCAGCTGAAAATAAGGAAGGGACAAAGAAGGAGGTTTAAGGAGAGAATTAAAAGTAGAGAAAAGATGCTGAGGACAACAGGAATTAACACAGATTAATGACCTGAAATATGTCTGCTTGGCAAGAAAAATGGCACTAGAAAGATAAGAATGAATAAATTGATAGTGAACAAAATCTGCCTGCTCTTTAGTTTTCCTCCACAAATGCTCAGCAGCACAACAATATGAGTGAAGATACCGAGTGGAGGGAGTAAGCCAGGGTTGAAGCTTAGAAGCAGAAGCAGAACACATTGACAAAGGGGCAAAATTATTGAGAGTTGAAGATAAGGTAGAGTTTAGCAAGGAGACAGCAGGATCAAGAGAGGCAAGAGAGCTATGAAGAGGCAAGGAAGAAAGCAAAGCTTGAGAGAAGTCTTCAGGATTAACCGAATGAAGCTCATGAACAGAGCAAATAACAGGATGATGTGGAAGGGGATTATGAGTAAATGCAAATGAAACAAGGTGATGATCAGACAATGGAAATTCAGTAATCGAAAAACAAGAACAAGAGCAATGTTTAGTAAAAACAAGATCAAGGCAATGACCAAGGGAGTGAGTGGGAGAGTTAGAGCAGAGCTTGAGTCCAAAGGAGAACAGTAAAGAAAGCAAACATGAAACGGAGACATAATCAGAGTTATCTACATGAACATTGAAATCACCCAGAATAAGTAAGGGAATATTGTCTGAAATAAATATAGTCAACCAAGAGTCAAAATCTGATAAAAAAGGAGAGAGAGGACCAGATGGATGATAGATGGCAGCAACTCATAGATGCAGAGGTAAAAAGAGTCGCACAGCATGAACCTCAAATGAAGAAAAACAATAAGTGGAAGGGAAGGAAAGGAGCTGAAACTGGCACAAAGCAGTTTCATAACAAAAGACCAACCCCAACCCCACTACCCTCCTGATGACTAGTATGAGAAAAGGAAAGTCCACCAAAAAAGAGGGAAGCAGAGGTGGTGGTGTCATGAGCTGGAAGGCAGGTTTTGGCAAGACCAAGAAGGTGAAGATGTTTAGAAAAGAATAAATCATGAACAATAGTGGCTTTAGGAGCAATTGATTGGCAGTTCCATAAAGAACAAGAAAAAAGAAGCTGAGAAGAAAGGAGGTAACTAGGTATTAGGTTTGGAGAAGGGGAAGAATATAAAGAGCGAGCCTGAGATTAGGAAGTTTTAAGAGGAGCACTAATTCATACCGGAATGTTTAGATTCTCAATAGAATTGAAAGAGGGATGAAAAGATAGAGATGAGGATGACGGTTTAGAATGAGATTGTTCATGTTCAAAAGTTTTATTGATCTGAGGATCCACTGGCAAAATTGATGAAAAATTACAAAGAGAAAGAGGAGGGCTGTGAGACTATAAATTTGATATCAAATATGCCCACCATGCCAGAGAGGTTGCCAGGCACATAGGCAAAGAGGTTGAACGACTGAAAACAGGTTAAGACCAGAAAAATCCCCAGTCACGTAACCCAAGGAGACCTCAGGCTATACACATCCCCATAAACAAAGGGTCCTCAGCCAAGAACAGCCAACTTGAGGGGATTAGCATGTTTTCCTCAGGTTGAGCAACTTTGACTCTGGAAAAATTCTATAAGGTGAGGTCCATCTACATAAACCAATACTGCAACCTTACTTGACTGTTGTCAGTGCCAGGCGGTGGTCAGGCAGAGGCAGGGGAGCTGGTTAGAGCTGCAGGGCTTTAATGCAGTCTTAACAGAAATAAACACAGGCTGTTAAAGTACATAGGGCAGGTTACTACACTAAGGCGAACAGGAAGACTGGTTTCAGGCAAGGGCAGGAACAAGGCACAGACAGCAGGACCACAGTTGACCAACGGTTGTTGCTCCATGCCTTCCACAGCCCGGCGCCCGCCTCAAATAGCCCTCCAAGCCAGGCACCGACCAATCAGGCGTGGCCATGTGGCTGAGGGCCGACCAATCAGGCGTGGCCATGTGGCTGAGGACCGACCAATCAGGCGTGGCCATGTGGCTGAGGGCTCGCAGCTGGGCTGTGCCTCACAGCTGCAAGCTCTCTGCCTGTCGCCTCCTCTGGATCGGGACCGCAGGCAAACTCCCAGGCCTCCCGCGGATCGGGGCCGCAAGTGGGCGGAGCCCCAGGAGCAGGCCCGGGGCCTGCAGCCTCTAGGTAGGTGGCTCCAGGCCCGGCAGCCTCTCCCACGGCCACCAGGCCCGAGCCGTCGGCCGCGTCGGCTTCCAGACAAGGCCCCTCAGTCGCAGCGGCCTCAGGGGCAGCGACAGGCCCAGCCGGGCCCATGCCCCTGACAACTGTAACTCTACTTGAAACAATACTGCAACCCATTTGCCATTGTATGGCATTCTTTTGTTTTGGCCATTGTTCTTCCCTGGAGAGGGCCTGCCCTAGAGATTCGTTCTGCCCTATAAATAGTCCTAGTTTTTGAGGGTCTCTTTGGAGAACTCTCCACCACACTAGCAGACTGGCACTCTGTTAGTTGAGTGATCCCCTCAGCCATCTGTTCGCTGAGCTTCATTCTTCTCACTGCTTCCGAATCTGAAGACTTCAAGATAGGTGCAGTATCACCGCCTCTACATTCCCTTTGCTATATCCCCTATCCATTTTTCACCTCTTTTCCTTCTCAATAGTCCTTGTGTGCGTGAGTGAATAAGTGTGTTGGTGTGTGGTGCTACATTCATTTAATAAAATTCATTTATTTGGTACATTTGTCTGGCTTTTTCCTTGGCCTGATCCTGTAAAGTTGGGTAAAAGATCGGATTACCCTGCTCCTCATTTGCTAATGCCAGTGCTCCACTAATTTCTCCAACCTTTATAACTTGGAGCGAATCCGGGTGTCCCCCACTGGACCCCCAGAAGTCAAGGTAACAACTGTTGTTAATAAAAAAACTTGTTAAAACTAGACCAAGCTTTACATATGCAATAAATCAAGCAGCCTTGTGAACCATACAAGGTTAGTGAAGGGACAGGAGAGAAAGGTTGGATAGAAAGAGATTTCAGGTGCATAGGGTGATATTTACCAGTCCTGGAGCAGAAGGTTAGAGAGAGGTGGCTCAAACACAAGAGTGTAAGGGTAGTACAAAGGAATGAGAGTCTGGAGTGCAATGTGACACTCAAAGTGCTAGTGTGTTGCTGTGTTGCAAAATTACCTGGGCTGGAGCTGGGGTTTAAATGCCCTTTTCCCTACTCTGAAGAAGCAAGTCTAGAATGGACTGATTGTCTTACTTTGGATGACAAAACACTGATAGGAGTCCTGACAGCCTCTTAATGTCTTGGTTGGGTAATGTGAATGGGGAAGGTTTTGGTAGGAAATGCACATAGCAGGGGTGCTTGCCTGCCATACCTGGGAATTTTTGTTGACTATTGTATTCAGATGTTGTGTCATTGCCAGGATTAGTTGAAGCCTATTCACTATGGGCTTTCTCATTTAACTCTTCTTGACCTTATGACCTAGAATCATAGAATCATAGAGTTGGAAGAGACCACAGGGGCCATCGAGTCCAACTCCCTGCCATGCAGGAACACATATCAAAGCATTCCCAACAGATGGCCATCCAGCCACTGCTTAAAAACCTCCAAAGAAGGAGACTCCACCACACTCTGAGGCAGCACATTCCCCTGCCAGACAGCTCTGATCATCAGGAAATTCTTCCTGAGGTTCAGGTAGCGTCTCCTTTCCTGCAGCTTGAATCCATTGCTTCTTGTCCTAGTCTCTGGAGCATGGACCTGGCCATGCTGAGGCCATGCTGACCTAGTCCAAGTGGACAGCCGGAGTCCTGCTTACTGTGCCTTACACCCCTATCATGTGGCCTAGCAAGATTAGCAAGAAATATCATTTAACTGACATTAATTTTTTATATAATATTTCATGCCAAGTTAAATGATATTTCTTGCCGATCATGCTAGGCCATGTGATAGAGATGTAAGACATGGTAACAGAAGCTAGTGACTTCCATATCAGTGAAACAGTGAATCTATTCCAAATTTCAGTCTGAACTACTGGTTCTCAACCTTTGGTCCTCAAGATGTTTGGGAGTCCTATTTCCAAAATTCCTGAGTATTCATCATACTAGCTGAGCCTTTGAGAAGTTGAAGTTCAAAACCACTTGAAGTCCCAAAGGTTGAGAACCACTGGTATGGTCTTCAAAGGAATTATACAGGGTACCACAGATCCCTTACCCTGACATACATACATGATATGGGATTGCACAGCTGTGGGTCTGTGCATACTGATGGTCACTTAACCTTCTCAGTAAGCAATTAATTGAATTAATTGGAATGGAAGAGCAGACCTTCGTAGAAGTGGGCTATTAATTGCTTAAATGGATGTTCGAAATGAAATAATAATTTTACAGGAAAAAAGAATTTTTTTTTTCTCTATGGGAAAATGAAAGCCCTGTTCTGTTTCAAATGAGATAACCTTGGGTTCAACGGAAGAGATTTTATTACCTTCATTGGTGACAAGAATGTCAGTTTCATTTTAATGTTTAGAAAGGTTACAATACAGTGATTAGAACCTCTGTGAAGATTAAACGGTCATTATAGATATGTGAATGCAAAGCTAATATAGATTTTCTGAGCCATTTCACTCAGAGAATGATCAAGTGATCATCTCATTTGGCTAGGAGGATGAATCCTTTGAAGCAGGCAGATGCTGTTCAAAAGCAGTTTAAATTAATTTACAAACACGTAATACTTTTTCCAGTTCATGAAGCAAGTTTGCAGCTGGGCAATTTTCCTGCATCTTCTTGACAGACTTCCACATTGTCCCCTGTACAATGTGAACAGGGAAATGTCCTTTTCCCCTTGCCATTTAATGTTGTACTTAAACATCTACCATAAGCAGCACTAATTTTATCTGCTCGTAACAGTGACTGTCTCCAAATAGCAACATTCAGGGGTGAGGTGGGGAACTGTATAAGGCATTAAACTAAGACCTTTTAATAGTGTCAAATCTTTTCTTTACTTGTTACACCTAGGACTAAAAAATCTGCTAATGTGGAGGGAGGGAAACCCTATTTAATTAGCTTTGGTGAGTATGGAAATCATATGATGTAACCCAGCAATAAAAAACCACATTACTGTGATTCTATGAAAGGGGAAGAAAGTTAATAGTGAAGTTACACTTTCACCTGCCCTTGAACATGAAAAAGGAGTGTCGAAAAGAGTGCAACTTCTGTGTTCATTTCTCAGTCTGTGCATGGATAGAAGCAGGCTGGGATGCATGCTTCAGCTATCCTTTTCCACTTCTAACCTTGCTATGTTGATGAGGAAGGTCTGAAAAGGAGCTGTACCCACATACAAGTGAATGCAATTGTTGTTATTGCTGCTGCTGCTGCTGCTGTTGTGCACCTTCAAGTAATTTCTGATTTATGGCAACCCTAAAGTGAACCTGTCACAGGATGATGATGATGATGATGATGATGATGATGATGATGATGATGATGATGATTGAAAGATTTGTTCAGTGGAGGTTTGCCTCTGATGATCAGAGGGTATGACTTGCCCAAGATTACCTGGTGGGCTTCCGTGGCTGAGCAGATGTTCAAATCCTGCTTCCAGAGTAATAGTCCAGCACTCAAACCACTACATCACACAACAGTTACAGAGCTCCATGTGTTCAGAAACCTTGCCTTTTCATAGGGCCATTTCCGTACTACACTGTTATAGTTCTGTTATTCCACTTTCAACAGCCTGTAGAATCCTGGGGTTTGCAGTTTAGGGAGGGACATTTAGAATTCTCAACCAGAGAGCTCTTGGGCCTCAGTAAATTACAAACCCCAGAATTCCTCAGGATGTGTCAGAGTTCAACTCCCTGCCTGTACCTTTCTTCCAGGAAGGGAAGGAAGGTGGTAGTACTTGCCCAAGAGCAGGAGGCAGTGGAGAGTATCCAATGTAAACAATCAGTAGAAATGTTGAGCCAAGCCAAACCAAGCCAAGGTCAATGTCAAATCCAAAAGATCGAGAATGATGAAGGTCAGTCCAAAAGGGTCAAGACAGCCAGAATACAAGGGTCACGGGAGCTTGTGTAGTGATTTGCTAAAAGCAAACAGCAAGCCATGCCGACAAACTTATAAAACAGATGAAAACAGGTGTTACTTATCATTGTTCTGTTTTCTCAATCTTGCCCAAATGACTTCCCCCTGAACTGCTTGTTTCTGTCTCCTCTGTGATTGGCGGCTAGGGGGCAAAGATAGATCTAATTCCTCTTAATCATTGCTGGTCCCCTGTCTCTTTGGCACCAGTTGCAACAACTCTGTCTCAACTTGTCTTTCAGCTGATGGAGGTGTTTCCAAGATAGTTTGGTCTATCACTGGCTGTTGTTTCTGGCACAATCAATTTCTCATCAACATCTGAGTTGTCATCTATCATAGGATATTGAAAGTGGAATAATAGGATTTTAACAGTGCAGTGTGGAAAGGCCCCTGGTTTCTGTCTGATGCTTTGCAACTGTGTGTAGCTGAACCCAGTTACAGCTTCTTTCAAGACCTTGGTCCTTTCTGCAACTTACCTGCATCTGGCATGGTCATGCAGGGATCATGTGAGCAGCCTCTTCCGTGAGGCTCTTGCATCCCTGCTGCTTCTACTCTGCAGGAGATGCCTGCCGGCTGGCAGGCAACATGAGGGCTCCTCCTCTTCCTTCCGCAGCACAGCCGGGTATTTTCCCAGGCTGCGCTAAGAGAGGAAACATGAGGGCCACAGTTCTGGAGGTTCCGCACACAAGGTAAGTGCATGTGGGGCCCCGGAGCGATGCGCAATCGTGCACCATTTTTGGCTAAAAGCTGAAAATGATATAGTGCATGATCAGTGCCTGCTGGCCCCAGCAGCATCATGTGATTGCGAGGATGTCATCTGAAATGCTCCTCACAATCACACAACACTCTAGAAGCCCTTTTGCATGACGAATGCCATGTGAAAAGGGCCCTTCTCTGCAAATTCAGGAAGAGAAGGAAAGGAAGGAGTAGGCTGAAGCATGCATCCCTGGTTCCCTCTGTTTGCATGGAGAAATTAGTGAATGAATAGGGCTAAGGCCCAACTATTATCATGCTCTGCTCAAGCATTATTTTTGGGCTAAACTACCAGAGGAAAGGAAAAACTAAAATCCTTTCCACATCCTACCTTTTCTCAGCGCTGAGGTGCGGTGCCCATGCAAGCAGCCTCTTGTGAGAAGCCCTCACGTCCAGGTTTCTTCAGCTCCACATGAGCTTCCTCTCTTGTGAGAGTCCTGCCTCTGCCTTTCACAGTGCAGCCTGGGACCTTTCCAGGCTGCACTGAGACAGGAAGCGCCACTGGCCTGGCTCCCGAGGCTCCGCACACAAGTAAGTGCGCGCGGAGCCTGGGAGCAATGCGTGACTGCGCACTATTTTTGGCTTCAAGCCAAAAATGAAAAAGTGCGCGAGTGGTGCCTGCCAGGCCCTGGAGTGTTGCGCAAATGTGAGTGCGTTGTGTGGACCCCCTCCTCACATTTGCGTGATGCTCAAGGAGCCCTTTTGCACGGAAAAGTCAGTCAAGGGAATTGGTGGAAATACTTCAGTCATTAGTCCTTTGTGTGACCAACATTTACAAACACTTATGTCTTTCTCTGTGGTGAATTAAAGTTCAAACTAGACAAGAGTCAATGGGGTATAGTGGTTTGTGTGTTGCACTGTGACCCTGGAGACCAGGGCTCAATTCCCTACAAACCTGGAAACCCACTTAGTTTTCACACACCCTCAGCCCTCAGAAAACACTGTGATAGATTAACTTTAGGGTCACCATAAGTCTGAAACAACTTGAAGAAACTCAACAGAAGACAACACATTTAACATATATTTTGCTAAAATGCTTCCTCAGTCATGAAAGATATTCATTTGTCCTGAATGTGATTTTTCATATCTTGCATTTGGTCCGTTTTTGTGTTCTGATGGGCCAGGCTAATGAAAGGTAAACATGGACTTAATTTGTAAATGACTTCTGAGACAGATATTGCTGAGGAAATTGTTTTGTGGGACAAAACATAGTTTTATTGTAGGCAATAAGCATTCCACCAATACCTTGGCTCTTAATTTGTAAATATTTCTACATTCATGTGTGATTTTTAAAAACGGTTTCTACATGGAGGTCCACATTTAAATGTGTATTTCTTGAAAAGAAATCCTATCTTGCTGCATCATCATGACACAGAGGTGATTCTGGATTCTTCGCATCTATGCCACACAGAATACAAGCTGGTAAGGCTTAAAACATGGCCTTGGTAGCAGACTGCATACCTGCTATTTAAGGCCAACTGAGCTACGTACGGAGAGACTCATCCCCCAAGCACTGGCCATAAGGACATGAATTGGCTACGGTAAATATTCACACTGCAAGAGTGTGAAATACTTGCAGTCTGCATCAATGGAGGTGTTACCATCACTGATGAAATCACAGATCTTCCAGGTACTCAAGCTAAAGATTTATTTCACTATGACTTTTAAAAATTATACCTCGATACATTTTCTGAACCAACATTGTTTCTTACATTACCTATTTTCCCATACTGTAGACAGAAGCTATATGGTGTGCTTAAGAGCTTCTATTGCCAAACACACCAGGAGGGTGATGAAAAGTGCATTGCTTTGACATTTTACAGTGGAAATTCCAAAAGGCAGCTCTTGTGGCATTTTAGAGAGATAACAATGTGATATTTTATAGCAAAGTGTCTACCGCTTCATTGAAAAGCAATCATAGAATTTCTGCTCTTAGTATTCTACAGGTCACGACAATGTCAGATTTTAGCCTCCTTTCTTCATATAATGCTAGCACAGCATTATTGTAGGTATAGTCATTCTGACATGGAGATAATGATTTATGATATTCCTTAGATAACCACTATTATTTAAACTATAGTGATCTTTGTTGACAGAGAAGAATAGACATCAGTTAAAGATGACGTTTTCAAATTTGTTAAAATTTAGAAAGATGAAAAAGAATTTACATAATCCATTTCTCATTATCCATACTTCTGATCTTTGAATTCATTCAGTCTACTAAGGCTTGAGCAGAGTTTGGAAAAGTTACTTATTTCTGGTCATGATGGTTGGCAGTTGTGCTTCAAAAAAATTCTGGGAGTTGCACTTTAGATAAGTAACTATTCCAAGCTTGGAGTATATGTTGATGTGTGCGCAGGGCAGAGACCTGCATATGCTGGTCCCAATCATTGTGTCCTCCTCCTGCTTCCATAGTACTCAGAAGGAGGCTTTTGTTGCATCTAACTGTATTATCCTGAATATGGCAGAAGTCTCTGTGTGGTCAGGAAAGAAGGACAGACCAAGACATTTTGCTACCAGAGATGAAGGACAAGATGGTAGTCCCCAGCCCATTTCTTCTACTGAAACCAGTTGGACTAGCAGTAGAGACAGCTCAAGATGTTTTGCTTTCTGAGGCAGAATGGGAAATGCCACCAACTTGCACCATATCCAATCCAAAGTGCATTGTATCCAGAGTCACCCAAGTTGTTGTTTTATTTATAGTCTGCTTTTTCACCAATAAAGAGACTCAAGATTTACAAGTTATTAAAACCAGTACAGATTTTAAAAATACAAAAAAATAATCCACAAAAATCTCTATATAAAAAGATTATTTAAAAACAATTATACCATACTCCAACTGTTCTGATTCGGCAGGGAATGCCCCAGTTTTGCAGGGACACTCCCACATAATCCTCTGCTGTCCCATGTTTTCAGTTGCTTTTAAAACGGGCCAGTCGTTTTTCTTCCTACTTTCTTTCTTTGTCCTCATCTTATTTTAATTGTTGCAGACTGAGTTCAAAGTGCAAAAGTAGTTTGTCAATTCAGAAGAGGGAAGAGGAGAGGAGTGGATGGAGTCTTGACCTTTACTATAGACTCAGCAAAGGCAAACTGCTGAGCTTCCTATTTTGTTCTCTGTGTTGGAGAATATGTTACACAGAAAAGTGGGCTTAAATAACCTAACAGCGCCAGATCCTGTTTGATCTTGGAAGCTAAGCTGATTCAGCCCTGGTTAGTGATTGGATGGAAGACCACGCAATGATACCAGGTGCTTCAGGCTATATTTCAGAGGAAGGAACTGGCAAACTACCTCTGAATATTCCTTACTTTAAAAAAAAAAAAAAAACCAAAGAAAAACCAAAGAAAAATTCATGGGTCATCATAAGTTGACAAGTGATATGAAGGCACATGCCTGTGCATGCACACACACTTGTTACATATTCTAAGCAAAGTATTTTAGCACATGAGGGAGAAAATCCTAAAAACATCTTTTCCCAACCCCAGCAGTAAAAAGATACCAACAACAAAGCAACTAAGGATTTCCTACTCTTTCATGACACTCCAGATCTGTTATCTGTGGCAGCTATCTCACTTTGCTTAATGGTAGGCCTGGTTCTTTCAGGAACCGTTCTTTCTCATAGTTCTCAACAATCAAGAAAGATTTCTGCTTCTGTTTATGCTAATATAGACAGATGGTCAGTTCAGATCTTTAACATGGAAAGGTTGGAAAATGAGGTGGCGTTGGTAGGAAATCATGGAGTGAAACCAATACGCATTGTCTCATGGTACTTACACCTCACAATATAACACCAAAATGAAGCTACAATGAAGCCCATCAGTCTGTATCACTCTGTATCTATTTCTGTGCCCTGAGGTAATGATCTGTTCTCATAATCCTAAGTAAACTGTCCAAAATATACATCTCTCAGTATAAATATGGCAGATGGGCTACATTAAGAAGCTGGAAAAGTTTTTTTTGGATTAAACTCTCAAAGTCTTCCAGCCAGAGAGACAATTGGAAAAAGTAGCTTACCCAAGCTCTATTTTCAACCACATGATTTTGTCCTATATATTTTCTTTCCTGTTCTTATTTTTCAGGTCAGATGTTACACTTCCACCATCCATTAGAGTGAAGCTGCTCTTCCTAGCAATAATTTCTTATTCTCCTAAAATGTCATTTTTCACCACAAGATTAACTGCTATTTCCTAGTAAGTATGAATTCAAAACATTTTTCAGTTCCAGTGCAATGTAAGATCTCATAGATTTAGGTTTTCCAGTCACCTGAAAGTGTGTTTGTAATGGGGCAGTATTTATTCAGTGATCAGGAATTAATGGATATATTATTCAAAATAATGCATAAAATAGACTAGTTTTATATTAATGTGAATTTGTATGCATATACTAATGATAGATAAAACTAGACCTGTCTTCAGCTAACACAGTGAAAAGGCTACTATGGTGAGAATGCAAGAATGATAATATAGAAGGGATAGGGTATATAAAGAAGGATTTTTCACTTGAATTTACTGATTTATTTTAAGTTTTGATATAGTGATCTGAGTGTTGGACTACGACTTTGGAGACCAGGTTTTGAAACTCCAGTCAGCTGTAGAAACCCTCTGGAGGTCCTTGGGCAAGCCATGTTCTCCAAGCCTGAAAGGAAGGCAATGTCAAATCCCCTTTGAACAAATCTTGCCAAGACAACTCCATGATAAGTTTGCCTTAGGGGTACCATGAGTCAGAAACAACTTGAAGGCAGACAACAACAGTTGTTTCTTATGCTGAGTGGGACTTACTAGTGAATTTACAAAGGCAAGACAAAATGTAAAAATAAAAAATAGCAATATAAGAAGTAATAAATATATTGTGTCTATAATCCTGTACACACTTATATAACAATAAGGCCTACTGAACTCAGTGTTGCTTACGTGTGGGCAGCTATGCATCTCAAAATACATTATCAACCAGGGAAATTAAAGCATGTCTTTCTTTGCTGTTGAATGGATACCATTTTGGGGGGGGGGAGGCTTCTCTGTAGAAGACATCCCTCAGTCCCCACTGAGAAGACTCTCTCTAGTCACTACAGAATACGTCTCCACCCTATCACAAGATGTTGTGGGAAAATGCTTCAATATTAAAAGGAGATTTGCATGTGGAATACAGAGATGATTAAAATTCATGCCCAGAGTACATGGTGAGAGCCTGTGTCATGTACTGTACCATCCTTAGTTATGTTTGTGCAGTTCCTACTAGCTACCTAGCCTCCTGTTGTCAGTTTGAAGCTCATATGATCTTCAGACAGAAAGGCAAATGAAGATTAACTTTTGGTGCAGAAATAGAAACACCCATATGTATTTGCTTTATGTAACGTCTTCTCTCAGCCATAAACCGCTCCCACAAACTACTGGACTGGGTTTCTCTCCTGAGGTGCTATTCTGGTTGCCTAGCAACTTGCTTTCAGGCTGCACTGGCACTCCTAATAGCCAAAGCCCCAGAACTTCATCACAAATACATTCTATGATGTATAAAACTTTGAAAATGAATGTTCAATTAAATCCTGAATTGTATTTGCTGGAATCAGTAGAAGATAAGCTGGAGAAGAAATATGGCAAAATATTAACCGTATATATGGACACAGCAGCATGATTGTTGTAAGTACAGACATGGAAGAATAAGGATATCCCAACAAAAGAGGACCAGTTGATAAAAGCCGCTGGGCTTATCTGAAATGGACAAGTTGGTTATACTGATGAGACAAAAATTAGTGGTGACTTTCAAGAAGGATTGGGAGCTTTTATGATGCTTTCTGTGAGAAAAAAAAAGAGTATTGTAAGATTGTGGCAGGATTTGACATTATTTTTGGAAAAGCAGCAGTTGAAGCATTTAAGTGCTAGAAAAGAAGTTTTTACATAGAATTGTCAATATTCTGCATTAGGAAAGTTGCAAACTGGCTTTTTAAAAAATATTTTTAGTATTAAGAGTTTCTTATATATTTTTCTTTTGTCTGTTGTCTACTCTTTGTTGTAATGTGTTGCCTTTTTGTTTTGTTTGTAGAGTTTTTGTACTTTTAATAAATTTAATAAAAGTAAAAAAAAAATAGTCTTCCAGATTTTTATGAGGGATCAGACGCAGGAGTGAAGTTGAACACAATATCACAAATAGAAAGCATTGTGGATGGACAAGTTCACCATATGAACATTTTGGCAATCCCTGCACTATATGTAGAACAGGTGCAAGGACTACAAAAGTTTATGATATCACACACACACACACACGTACACACAGATGCACTGACATATCTTTAACTTACATATCATTTCCTGAGTATATTAGTGGGTGTGTAGGCAGTAATTATATTATGTACAGATAATTGCCTTCTGTGAACTGCTTCAGACTGAAAATTTGTACAAATTATTGTATATTTCTTAACCCTTCTATACATTGGCCTATCAAATACTAATTATAGGAAGCATTCTAGAGGCCAGTAGAAAAGCTTTTGCAGATATTTATCAGAGATCCTTAAGTTTTTATTCTGCCTTTCAGTTTATCAGGCTGCAAACTAAAGATCCACTGTATATGTAGCAACATAAAAATCAATACACATAAGCAAAAAGCTGTTAGCTCCCATTGTTGGGTGCAAGTACCATAACTCTCTGTACATACCTGCTAAAGCCCTAAGATCTGCAGGGAAAGGTTTTCTCTCAGTCCTGCCACTGTGCCAAGCTGCTCCCACCCTCAGAAGGCTAGGCTGCCCCCGTCCCTGCTCTCTTTTTGCCGGCAGACTAAAACATTTCTTTTTAAGCAGGCTTTTGTGCCAACTGGGGAGCTGTATTTATTTATTAACTTGTTTTAAAATTGAATTTTTTAAAAAATAATTTTATATGCTTTTAATATTTTTGACTGTTTTAACTTTTTAAAATGTTTTTTAATTTATTTTGGGCAGCTGCCTTGGGTCCTATTCTGGGAGAAAGGCAACATAATGAATGAATGAATGAATGAATGAATGAATGAATGAATGAAAAGTTCTAATCTACACTTTAAAGGAGCTCTTCAGTATGTTGAACCCTATTTGTGATAGATGATGGCTCTGAGGTCGATGAACAACTGATTATGCCAGGAACAGAGCCAGTGATTGACCAAACCAGTTTGTAAGCATCATTTGAAAGACAAGTGGAAGCAGAGTTGCCCCAACCAGCTCCAGAGGAAGAAGGAACGAGCAGTGATTTAGAGGAATTACATTCACCTGTGCCCCCTAGCTCCTAACCACAGAGGAGACTGAAACAAGCAGCTCAGAGGGAAGCCGCTTTGGCTAGATTGAGGAAGCAGAACAATGATGAGTGACATCTGTTTTCAGTGGCTATTTAAGTCTGTCAGCATGGCCTGCTGTTTGCTTGTAGCAAATTACTACACAAGCCCTCACAACCCTTGTGGTCCAGCTCCCTTGGGCCCTCTGAACGGAACTTCAGTTTTCTGGATTTTTTGGATTTGACCTTGACTTGGCTCGACTCAGTGTTTCCACTTGTTTGTATTAGACACTCCCCGCTGCCTCCTCCTCCTCTTGGGCAAGTACTTTCGCCTGCCCTCTCTTGCTGGCAGAGAGGCACAGGTAGAGAGCTGGACTCTGACCTTATTCTTAAAAATAAGCCAAGGACCTTGGAGAGCACCTTCAAAGCTATCCAAAACCTAGAATGGATTCACCACCTCTCTGACATGAGAACCATCAGTCACCACTGATTCATTACCACTGCAATATATAAAAAAAAGATTAAATTAACTTGGAATTAGCTCTCCATCAGAATAGAGCACTTAAACTTATTTACCAAAAATAAGCTTACTCTAAACTACTTAAAATTCTCTTATTCCACTTTGCTGCTTTCTTCATTTTTGAAATCTTCTTGGTACAGCCTTGTTCATTTAGAACACCAGACATTAGCATTTTAAACACCATCTTTCATTGCCAAATTTCTTTACAGAGAGGTAATGGCTCAGAAAAAAAGAGGATTTCAAAGAGATACATTAATTAATATAGAAATAATTTATAGTTTGCTGATAGAGAACAGATCAACTGGTTGTTCTCCCTAAAACACCTGTTTAGATTCCTCTGCACTGAAAAAGATGGCTGTAAAGACAAAATATATATTGTTGTTGTTGCTGTTGCCATTGTCACTACCACCACCACCACCACCACCACTCATCAATAAGTGTGTTATATTGCAGAAGACTGGGCCCCATTTTAAAATCTAAAATGCAATATTGGAAGAAAGCAGATAGAGAAAAATGTATTTGTAAGTTTCTGTATTGGTTCCTATAGGGTTATTTTTTAACAAATAAACACACAATGTTACCACTGTCACAGAACATTCAGATTTGCAGCTTTACCTAGAGCAGTGGTTCTCAACCTTCCTAATGCCGCGACCTCTTAATACAGTTCCTCATGTTGTGGTGACCCCCAACCATAAAATCATTTTCGTATTTATTTATTTATTTATTTATTTATTTTAGTTAGTTAGTTAGTTAGTTAGTTAGTTAGTTATTTCCAACATCAAATAGATTGGAAACACTGCCCTAAATCACTGCTCTGGATAGACTTCTACTGCCTAAAAACTGGTAACCCTCCCCCCTTTTTTAAGCACAGAAAGCATCCATCAATGCCAGAATGAAGGCAGTAGTTCTAGTTCTGAATGTTGGGTTTCCACAGTTCAAAAAGCCAGTCACTCCCAAAGGCAATGCCAAAACAGCCCACATTTTACACGAGGCGCAGGGAGGAAAGGACAGGGAGAGAGGAAAGATGGCGGCGGCATAAGCAGACGCATTTTGTTTCACTCCCTCCCTTCCTCCCTCCCTTAAAGGGAGTGCAGACGCTGAACATACAAAAAGCGAGGAATGCAAGACAGTCAGGGCGAAAAACACAACACGCGCATGTGGCAAGCGCCAAGGGTCCACGCACAACAAAAGCAAGAGCAGAAAGTCATCCTGGCTATTTCTGCACTAGACTGTTATAGCACTATTATTCCACTTTCACCATCCTATGGAATTCTGGGGTTTGCAGTTTGAACCCCAGCGCAGGGGTCTCAGAAGCACTGCTCCCACTGGCTGTGAGGCCACCTTCTTTTAAAAGGGGGGGGCACGATTGAGGAGCGGCGACCCCTGTGAAATGGTCGTTCGACCCCCAAAGGGGTCCCGACCCCGAGGTTGAGAACCACTGACCTAGAGGCTGTTTCTTTTTTCTTTCTTTTTTTAAAAAAAGAAAGAAATCCAGGATAAATTGCAGCAAAAACCAGACAAACAGGCAAGGAAGGAGTGTACAGTTATATAGCTCATATTAAATTATACCAATTACCAGTCATTTAGTTGCAATTAAAATGCATTTCTCCTCCACCATGCTTGATGGGACAGGGGAGACAGGGCTTTTACATGAGAACAGTAAGATTTTGAGACACTGTACTTTAGAAAAAGAATATATGCCTCCTGGCTCCCAGATCAAATAATGAGCAAAGACACAGAAAAGATTTTATGATTGGTCAATTGTCCATACCATTATAAAATCTGAAAGTTTATTGGCCAGATTTTCTACCTCCGCTGAATCCTCTGTGACAGCGGAACGTGTTATAAGATGGTTCAGATTAGACGCTCTATTGTCTCTAATACTTCTTCAGAGAGCAGAAATGACCTTCAACCATTACACAATTAGAGTGCTATCATTGCACTTTAATTGCTATAGTGACATTTTGTGGAATCCTGGGATTTGAAGTTTGTAGAGGCACTAGGGTGCTCCGGCTGAGAATTCTAAATGCTGTCCCTTAACTGCAATTCTCCTGATTTCCTAGGATGTTGTCACAGAAATTAAATAGAATCATAGCACTGTAACTACATAATATGAAATGGTCCTTGGTCATTGATCTTCTGACATAGCAGTCTTTCAACAGAACTGCTCTTCTGATTAAAATCTGCTGGCAGAAGGGCCCAGGAAGGGGACAGAGAAAGAGCAGGGTGATGGAGGAGTTTAGTTATGACACTTTCAAACCTCCTCCAGTCAGAGACACAGCCATGGCTCCATTAATTTAGGCCAGGGTGAAATAATTTCCAAGATACCTTGGCTGAATGGGATCTGGATTCAGCACAGCTTCAGCTGACTTAGTGTTGACCCAGATGGCCCTTCTCTATCTTAAGTAGTTAGGATTTTCACTAAGGCTATATTGTAGACTGCATTTGAAGATCACTGTCAAAATGTGCATCATTGCATCTCTATTCTGTTATACAAGGCTTGGTAGCATAATAGAAATGGTAAAGCTCCACTTGGCGGTACAGTATATATAATATTGGACCCATTTCTGAAATCTCATTTTGGCAACAGTCTGGCAATATTTAGGTATTCTATTGATATTTCATAATACAATAAAATACCTACTCCAACGTTAGGATTTAAGGCCATATAGACTGGATTTGTGCAAAAGTGAACTATTTCTCTGTTAATGATATTCACTACTAAATGAACAAGGAAATGAGTGAAGAAATTAAACATCTCTACTTCTGATCAAATGCTTTAAAATGTAAGCAGAAGCACCCTTTGAAACATTTTCCTTTTTATGTGATGTGAATTATGTCTGCAGCAGGTACTCAAGAGTTAATTTCTAGTTTGATCTATACAACAAGTAGAATAGATCCAATTATCCTTCCTTAAGTTTAAAAGACACAGCTATTAATTATATTATTTATTTATTGCATTTATATTCATTGCTTTCTCTCCACATTGCACAACATTTTTCCCTTTGCTTCCACATTTCCTATCTACATAGTTCTTCTCTTGCTACCACATTTTAGCCTCCCCACATTTTGTCCTCACAACAAGTCTGTGAGTTAGGTTAGACTGAGGGATGGTGACCTTGGATCAATCATTCATTGTAGATCCAAGGGACAAGTCCTCTTCTGTTGACAATCACAAAATATACCAGGACACAGAACTGGAGAAAATAAGGCCACAATTTTTATTGATTACTGCACATGAGATTAGCCTTGTCACAGGACCAGATCCAGGCATCAGCCAACCTGCCTGCTGGTTGATGATTCCGTGCCCAGCCAACTGCTGGTGATACCAGGGATGACACCTTGGCTAAATGCCCACTGCATGGTTTCCTCTGCATTTGGGGACATGGGAAGATGAGGGCCCTCCCAGCTGGGCATAACTTTTACTGTCAACACTCTCAAAGTCCCATACAGAGGCCTCCTTCACTGTTTGTTGGACCTACCAGCTTTCCTAATGCCATATCCTGAATCCATATTCCATGATGCTTTGCCACAAAAGAAAAAAATGAGAGGCTCTGCTCTCCTCCTATCTTCCACCAGCCTACCACAGCAACTGCAACCAATATCACAATTCATTCCACACTACATACAACCATGTGTCTTGCCCCAGTGTGACAAGTGCAACCTATCATCCTAATGTAAAGCCTCAAACTTGAAGGATATGTCATAGTGATGAATCCATCTGCTCTCCATGGCTATGAGCAATTTGCCAATGGCCTTAGTCAACTTGTGTAGCACAATGTTCAATTTCTCTGGATGTTTTATCCAGCAATACTATTCAAGCATATTTAACCAAATCAGCATTGTGCCAGGAAAACAAGCCACAAGTTTCTACTATATCCTGCTCAGCCTTGTCCGACAAGTCCAGTCTTATGCAGGTCCTGAGGTCATTTTTCTCCCGGTAGGATAATAACTGTGTTTGGAGATCCCTCACACTAGCCATGCTCCAGAAATGAGTCTCATAAGATTCCCCTCATGCCAAGCCAAATGATCCAAATACCATCACCAAGACACAATTGCTGCCTCAATCTGTTCCCAGACACATAAACACCTGTCCAGTAGATGATGCTGTGACTGTAGATCCATACTTTCTTGCACCATGATTCTGAAGCCAGGAGATGTATTACATACTCTGGACAGGACAAAGTGGTGAAGATGCCACTAAGTTGAGTACTCCTTGTATTATGCTATATTCCCACGGTGCGACTATTCATCTGGGAATGAAGTGGGGTGTAAGTCCTCCTCTGCTGCCAGAACACAAAACCTGTCATCCTGAAATCAAGAAAATCCACCTGTAATTTCATTTTCAAGGCCTAGAACATAACGTACTGAGAATGTTATGCTAGACAAGAGGCACAGCAGTGCAAAACTGGTGGATTAGTCCCATAACCCTTTCTGAATGAGATGATTGCTTGTCAATGACATTCATCACTGCCTAATTGGTGCACCAAAAGCCGACCCTTTTGTCAGGAAAACTCCAAATGGACAGTGCCACTAAAAATGGAAAGAATTCTTAAAAGATGAGGTCACAGACAATGTCTGTCGCTCCCAATGACTAAGACTATCATTGTGTACACCAATGCCCTTGAAAATAAACCCCAAACCTGACACTGCCTGATGCATCCAATTGGACTAGCAAGTCCACTCCAGGCTCCCATGTGTTTTGTTAGAGAAACACTCTGTTGTATGACTCCAGGAATTTTAATCACCTCCAAAAAGTCCTCCCATAAACCCCTGGAGATCTAAATGTAGTGATATGGGGGCTTGAACCCTCCCATGGTCCTAGCCAGGTGAGCAGAGGATGTCCTGCCATGTGACACAACCCTACATGCAAAATTGAGGTGACCTACTAACTTCCGTCTGGCAAACATGAGACCCCATGCATCAAATAAAGCTGGATTCTCAAATAGACCAATGGGTTGGCAGATCCCCTGGGCTAAGGACACAGGTCACCCATTAGGCCCTGGAAGGAGTCTAGTATGTAGAGATAATCATTACTGCATGCCTGGCCCTTGAAAAAAAAAGTTCTCTAAATTACATGTTACACAAGAAGAACCTACTCAGATCTCTACCACCCACTCAAGAAATGTGTTAAATATCTCCAAAACAACAAATGAGACTACATACCCCACAGGTATGGTCTTATCTATGTACCATTGACTGTTAAAGCCCAACAGACAATAATTGTGTAGCTGTACTGGCAGTAAATGGAATGCTGACTCTATGTTGTATTTTGCAATCAATGGCCCAGGACCACAAGAGTGAACCAAACATAGCACATGGTCAAAGGAAGCATACCTAACTGAATAAAATTCTGGTGGGATGGAGTCATTATTGGAAGCCCCTTTTAAGTTTGAAAGATGATAGATAAGATTTTCCCTTGGTGTCTTCTTTGCTACAACCTCTGAAAGAGAAACACATAATTTACTCAAAGGGAACTAATAAGAATGGGCCAGCTACCTGCCCAGCAATGCACTCCAGAAGTCTACGACCTCTGGGAGATCTCTTTCTGACTTTAAGTTGTCAGATTCAAATGCAATGTATGGACCATAAAATAGAATGGACAACCTACTGGAAAATCTCTCCTTAATATATTGAGCTGCCTTACTATCTGGGTGCTGATCTAGGAGGGGAAGCATGGCTGCCATGCAAACTGATGTGTATGTGTCTTCAGAAGAGTTTTGCATTAGCATTCCTCTGAGGCTGAGATAGTGTGATTTGCCCAAGGTCATCCTGTGGGTTTCAGTGGCTGCGTGGAGATTTGAAACCTGGTTCCAGAGTCCTAGGCCATTTTCACACCACACTGTTACAGTGCTATTATTCCACGTTCAACATCCTATGGAATCCTCAGGTTTGTAGTTTAGGGAAGGGCATTTAGAATTCTCAGCCAGAGAGTTCTTTGGCCTCATTAAACTACAAACCCCAGAATTCCACAGGCTGTTAAAAGTGGAATAATAGCACTATAACGGTCTAGTGCAGAAATGGCCCTAGTCAAATTGTTGCACAAGCTGTGGCCTATTCGTATGCTAGCAACTTCCTTGCTTGCTGTTTCTTTCCTGAAATAGTATCATGGTTATTTTTAGATAGCACAGCAGTTCCTTTCCAGCAGAACAATCCAGGAATAAAAATCAATGTTTGCCCCAAAGGTCACAATATTTTCATTTCTTTTAAGCTAGCCTATAAACAGTGCAAGTAGTGGGGTCATTTTGACCACATAAATCATGTGAGAAGCTTTTTGACAACTTTCCATTAAGATTGGATAAGACTTCAAGATATTTACAGTTTCCCACTTACTTGTTTAGGCTTGAAAGTTTAAACAAAATATTTGCAATATACTTATGTAATTTTCATAGCAGGAAAAACTACTGTGGGCTGACAGAACTGTATCAGAGAAGCAGATGGAAAGAGTCCCTGGTTAGAGACATCATAGTAAGTAAATTAAACACAAAACAATTAGATTAGGTTTGTACTCTATCTGGAAATGAAAATGGCAAAGAACTCTGGGTGAAGGGTGAAATTGCTCTAATTAGTTTAATTCTTTTTATAGCAATAATAAGTGTCCACCCAGAGCTCTGTCTGCTCTCACATAAATTAAAATTCACAATAACTATACCATGTTAAACAAAGAAATTGAATAAATAAACCAGTCTATATATAGTTTGAATATCTAATCACTTCAAATAGACAATTGCAGATTTGGTTTAAAAGAAATGTATCATGAATGGTGGAAAGGACATGAGGAAAATGGGGAATTCAAGTTTTAAAGCTTGAAGGTTACCCAGAGAAAGTAGGTAATAGATCAAAATGGCTTTATTGGTAGTACATCAAAATGTTAGCATTTGGCTTGAGGGAGCAGAGGAAAAGTGTCTGAGACAGAGGATGGTTTTACCTCTAACATTAAAAATCTAGGCTGCTGTGTATAGCTGCAGTATTTCTCTGCTGCCATTCTAAACGCCTGTATCTGTGCTTTGGCAAAGAGTCTTTTCACGCTACCCAATTATAGTACTGTGATTCCACTTTAACTACCATGGCTATGTTGCATGGAATCCTGGGGTGGGTAGCTTGATGTGGCCCTGCAGTTCTCTGGTTGAGAAGGCAGCCACCTGGCTTACCAGGAGAAAAGGCTGAATCTCAGTGTGGGCCACACTACCATGGCTTGCCCACCATGCCGGACTTCGTGTTTCCTTTCCAGGAGGCTGTGCAACCCGTGCAGCCTCTTGGGAAGGAAGGGCTGGACAGTTAATGAATTCAAACCTCTGGTTTGAATTTATTGGCTGGGGAGGAGCCAGGACCCAGCCTGAGTGTCTAGATGAGAAATTTCCACTCAGGCTGGTTGCTGGGTTACAAATTACCCTGAACTCTGGGCTACCAGTCAGACCATCATCAACCATCACCTATCCTCTCCTTGTATTCTATGGGTGGTTATTTTGGGCACTGGGAGAGCAGTGGACTATGTTAATTTGGGGTGCTGTTCCAGTGGGGTTTGGTAGGCTGCCATTGTATGGATATTGAGATGTATTATGTTCAGGCATGCATGTAACTGCTGTTACTTGTCATAACTTGTCAATTGGCAGTAGTGTAGGGACATAGTAATTAGGAAATAATTAATCAATAGCTTACTAGCAAGCACACTGAATTAGGAAAAAGAACAACGGGGCCAGGGAAAACAAGCAGAATGCTTATGCTTGCAGCTGGATGTAGATAACAGGAAAATCAACTTGTAGAACTTAGAATAACAGGAAGCTAAGTAGGGTAATGATAGATAGAAAAAAGAGATAACTAACTGTAGGCTCAAAAGGTGTGAAAGAGAGGTAGACTTTGTGGGTTGCAGCATCTGGAGTAGGCCAAACTAGGCCAAGGGGAGGGGGAGCGACCACAAGAGATGAACTCTGGTGACCGAGAGCTCATAAAGCTTCGTTTTAATATTAAAAATCCCACCCCTAGGGTGGAATCTTGTATTATAATTTGGGACCACCCATATGCACATGCGCAGTTCTTGTATGCTGACATAAAAATGTATTCATGACATAGTTCCTATACGTATGTATTTGGATTAGCCAATAATTAGCATTTCTTGCTTCTGTAATGGATGCTTAACAGGGTATAAAGCTATCTGTGTGTAGCCATTTTCTTTGGAGTAGTATATTTTTAGTGCCTGAGGCACCACTGCTTCCCTCTTGTACAAGGGAAAATCATTTAATAAATTCTTTACATTTTTTTACTGCTAAAAACCCTGGTGTGATTTTGAATTAATGGGGTAACAGTAGCATGGGTCCTGGATACAGGATTTGGTTTTGGTTTGGGGACTCCTCCTCTTTGAGGGACACAGGAAGGTAAGGCATAAGCAGTCGTGCACAGCACCAGAGGGGAACAAGTCTCCCACACTGCCTAGTTGCAGGGGAGACCATCCAGTGGAACCCCTGGGGGGGGTGCCCCTTCTGTTGTCCCAGTGTTCTGGCAGTTGGACTCGCAGATCAAGAGGCAAATTTGTCAATGCCTGTATCTGGAGCCACACACATGCCAACCCTATTGGCAACTGTGGCCAATAAAGTCATGGCTTTTTTTCCTTCCACTTTCAGGTCTGTGTGTGTTCTTGGCATCATCCAAGAACTTAGGCAACAATTTTTACATTAATGCATTGCCATGTTAATATTCTCCTTTGGAGACATCAACACAAATGGCCTGTCTTACAAATATACAGAAATATAGGGGAAATAATTAGAATCATTTCATTTCTTTCATTTATGCTTTGTCTTTAAGCTCATTGGCTTCTCGTCTGTCTGTTACATATTCACAATCACAAACAGCAGTTTGGTTAATGTGATCAGCCAAGGTTATACACAAGCATACAGACATAGGTCCTCTAGTTGATCAGCCAGGTTATACACAAGCATACAGACATAGGTCCTCTAGTTGATGCCTTGCATCCTTCGGGATTCTGTGTCTTTTCTTCTGTGTGCTGCAGAGACAGAAAACCTTTTTTTTTTTTTTGACCCTGTAAGTTCTGTCAGCGCTGAACTTACACACAGGCAGTTTAGGTCTCAGTTTATGATAGGGCTCAAAATTTGTTTAAAAAAATGTTTTTGGTAATGCTGTGGGGCCCCTTCTACATAGTTTAAATCTTCAGTATACCTGCGTCTGAGAGGCAGCATGTTGTAGTGGTTTGAGCATTGAAACCCTGGAGAACAGGGTTTGATTCTACACTCAGCCATGAAAACCCATTGGGTGACCTTGGGAGCATCACACATTCTCAGCCCAAGAAAACCCTGTGTTGGTTCACCTTAGGGTCACTGTGAATTGGAAATGACTTGAAGGCACACAAAAACATCATATCTGAGTCAATCTCTGATCAGTGGCAGAGGTCCCCACTGAACTGGAGCCTCAGTGTGGCTGATTATAACAGTACTTGTTCATCTTTCTCATTCTCTTGCCTTTTGGTTCTGTGTGATGCCTCCTTACTATGGTTTTCAGAATAAGACACCATATGTGTCACTTTCATGTCATAGTTATTGCTCTGCAAACCAGTGAAGAATATTGGGAGGAAGAATGCGCTTGGTCATCCGACCACTGCAGGTGTCAGCTACAAAAAAAGAGGGAGTCCTTTCATTCAATTTGTGTCTGACCTTGGGTTGAATCTTGTTCTTTATGTAGTGGTTTGAAGGTTGGACTATGACTCTGGAGACCAAGGTTTGAATACTTGCTCAGCCATGGAAACCTACTGGGTGACGTTGGGCACATCATACTCTCTCAGCCTCTAAGGAAGACAAAGGCAAATCCTCTCTGAACAAATCTTGCCAAGAAAACTCAGTGATAGGATCATCTTAGGGTTGCCATAAGTATGAAATGATTTGAAAACATACAGTAACAAAGTCTTCTAGTCCAATTAACCCTTTTTATTTTCTCTATAGCTTCTTTGTAAACGAGATAGGAGCTTATCAAGCTGTGTATTTTCTTTTCCAGCGCAAGCTGTTATTGACAGCTTTTTATAAATATGAATATGAATGTGGTCTTTTTGGGGTCTTTTGGGAGTCATTTTGATTTTTAAACTATTTTTCCATTTTTAAAACTATATTTTTTTAAAAAATGAATGTAGTCAGTTTATAATTAGTAGTTAAGGAAATTAATTATATAATAAGCAGTAATTCAATTATTTTAGTGGAACCATTTAGATTATTTATCTTCCTATATCAACAGAAGCTCAAAACCAAAATGTAATTCTTGTTCCAAAATGTGCACTTTTTTTTCTTTCAGCTTCATATGAATTGCCTGGCCATCAGAGGGAGTTTACTTGGGAAAGGGGCTGTGTCTATACTTCTGAATTATCCAATGCAAGATAAAAATGGATGTAATAACATTTTGTCTCTTTTGTAGAGCCATTTATCATACTGATACAACAGATATTTTCTTGGCTTTCCTTTGGTTATTTAATGACAGAAGGTATGAGACAGCACCACCATTTCCAGTTTTCTTTTAAGTTGTTCAGAATTAAGGCAAGTCTTTCTTTTTTTCTGCTCCTATATATCAGAGCTGTACAATTCCCTGAAAATACTCCCCACTCATTTTTTTTTTCCTGTAAGACATTTTGCTTTTTCCTGTGATATTTTGGTAGTAGAATTATTATATGAATAAGGCTTTATGGGAATAGGCAAAAACTTTCATACTGTTTCACATTACCTCAAGTGCAATATGTTCACAAACTTTGCTAGTGATGATAAAAACTATAACATTTTGAATCCGTAGTTCCTCCAAAGAATTTAGGGTAACATACATTTCACGATTTTCTCTTCAAAACAATGCTATGTGGTACATTCCCCCACTCTCCACTCTATTGTGGGGCAGAATGAGTTCATGTTGAAACTGTTTAACCATGTTAAAGTAATATTCCATATCAATGACAAAGGAGGTATAACATTAAATTATGTTAAAAAAAACTCCATCTGTTACAAGTTTCTGAGGGAGTAGCTGTGTTGGTCTGTTGCACCAAAACCAATATAGAATCCTATGGCATCTTAAAGCTTTCACCCAAAGATTCACTCAAAGCCATTCACAACAAAAACAACAAAAATAATAAACATAACAATTAAGACAAAATAAAAACATGATAAGAGAAGTGGTAATAGGCACTGCAAACATTAGAACATATGTGTTGACTTAACCAAGATCCCTTTGGCTCAATAGGTCTTCTGTCATTGAGAGTAACAATAGGCAAATAAAATTTGATCAATATGCAGTGATGTATTTAAATCTTTTACTCCAAGTCTCAAGTCCTTGCAAGATACTTTCAAGTCAAGTCTCAAGTCAAGTTTCAAGTCTGGGAGCCAACTTTACACTGCAACGTATATTCCAGAAATTTTGGACAGTTGAATAAAGTCAGTTTTAATAACTTACATGTAGACAGCCCTCCACTTTTGTGATTTTTGCCATCCGCAGCTTCAGAAATGGGGAATAAGCTGGAGGCTTTTGTGTCAATGGGCATGAGAGAGTCTACAGCTTTGGTAGTGTGGAATAGGATCCTTCATCCTCAAGTCCATTGCCTAACACATTTGCTGTTCCCCTCTAAGAAACATGCCCTGTGCTTTGAAGATGAGTCTTGCCTTCTGCTCTTAGGAACTGTTTTAGAAGGCTCCTCTGATATGCAGCAGGGACAGGAGGCTGAGCAAACCTCAACATTGCCTCAAGTCTCTTGCCTAACCTGTTTGTTGCTCCCTCTGAGAAATTCACCCACATTTTGGGCTTCAGACAGATCATCACGTGACCAGTAGGCAAAAAGAGACGGAAGCAATGTTCAAAGTTTCTGGATGATTGTGTTATGTTACTGAACCAAGGGCAGCGAGTCAATCACTAAAAATATACAAGTCACAAGTTGAGTTGAGTCAGTGCATCATTTATTGCCAAGTCGGGTCCAAGTCGAGTCACTGAAGTGACTTAAGTTGGACTTGAGTCTGAGTCAATTGACTTGAGTCTACATCACTGTCAATCTGTCTAGTGCTGAATAAAAGAGTACAAATAATATGTGGGCTGTGTTTTTGGAAGATGAGAAAGGAGTGTAGCTTTGGCGCTTCTCATCCATTATTTACTATTGTTGCAATGTATAATCATATGTATATATTTTAGCTTGCTTAAAGGTCTATATGTGCTAATGTTACAGGCCTATTCTACTCTACTTGAGGTTGGCATATGCCTCAGAGATGCCCCAGGTCAACTCTATGCAAATCAACCATGATAACATAACCTAAACATTTGTGCAGCTGGTGCTGGATCATATCGGCCTTGGTGCTGCTAAGGGCACTTCTTCATGAAAACAGGAATCTTTTGCCTGTCTCATACTTACAGGCGAGAGGGGAGGACTACACTCTACCTCCCAACCTGTAATTATCACCATTGCTTCCTGGAAGACAGTCCTGTAGCAATATATAACCCCCTACTGTTTAGAGAATTTCTTTGTTTTGGTCTCAGAAAGGGGACTGTCAGTGCCTTATCTGAGGGTAGCTGTGACATATTGGAATTAGCTGGATATCCTGTGAACATTTGAGGACAACCGACACAGATGTTAGTGTCTATTTGGCTGAAGGGATGTGAGAAGACTTCCTTTGCTTCATTCCTCAACCCCTTTTACTGCATCCTTTTCCATCTATGTTTTTTCTTCAATGGCTTTGTTTTATTTTGTTTTTATTTATTTATATATTTATGTATTATATGTATGAATGAATGAATGAATGAATGAATGAATGAATTTATATATTATATTTGTGTGCCACCTTTCTCCTAGAATGGGACCAGAAGTGGCTTCCAACAATTTTATTTCAACATACCCTTTGAATCTAGTTCAGGCAGCACTCAAAAGGATTATGCCTTTCAAATGATTAACAGTGACTTAATTGAATAGTTTAGAACTAGAGACCCTAAAACAGAATTAAACAGAAATACATAGATGTCCACATAGATATTAATTTTATGTTTTTTTTAAATTGCTAGCCACATCTCTCATTTGCAGCAACCTTTCTCCGAGCAATCACTTGAATTTCTTCTCTCTTCTCTCAATTTGGAGGATAAAGATTCCTAGTTATCCTTCAAACCCGCCCAAGCTCTCTTTCCACAAAATAGCTCCTTGAGAATTCTCTTTAAGGCAGGAGACTCTCTCAGCAGCCACTGTGGTACAGCGCATAGACAATCACCTGGTCAACTTGAGAGAGGATGATAGAAATTTTGTGCTTGAAATCTATCCTTTGCATCAGCAAAATTAATTCATTTATACTGAAGATGACAGCAGTTTGTCTTTGGAATTAGCATCTAGTATTGCTGGAATTGTTTACCTATTTCAAGCTGCTATTCTGATGACTAGGAATAAGTCGTACTGAATTTCATGGGACGTCTGTGCAGACATGCATATGATTGCCCTGGATTTTTAAAAGCATTTGTAAGGGGAAAAAATATGATCCGCTGGAAGTCTCCATGACTTCTTTGCTTTTTAGTAGAACAGGGACCTTTGAAAAAGTTCAAAATGAAACACGAACCTCCTCACAAAATGAATCATTAGCCCATAATTATATTTGCTAAATGAGGAGGTAATGGTTGCTAGGATGATTGGCTTTTAAGATAGATGACATTGCTTGGAGTGCTGTTTTTCTCGCCATAGAATGGCCTGCTTGAAACATTCAGGAGTAGCAAAGCACCTTTTACACTGGCTGCAGCACTCCCTTCACAGAAATATTTTTTTTCCGAAATAAAAAACATACTAGTGGCCACTTCTGATTTTGTTCTCTTGTTTTGTTTTTTGGGCAGTCTGGGCACCCAGGGGTAGAAAATGTCCCTTAGACCTGCCCTGCTTGCTCAGTGTCATATAGAGAATATATGGATTTGCTCAGTGTCATGATAGGGAATATGGATTTTGAACCCCAATTCCTAACAACCCCAGTCAGCTTAAGAATCATGGAAGGGACCACAGTGGCCTTTTAGTCCAATGCCCTGACATACAGGAATGCACCAGTAAATCAGTCCTGAAATATGTCCACCTTAACTCTGTTTAAAGATGTAACGTTGAAGGCTTTCATGGCTGGAATCCATAGGTTGTTGTGGGTTTTCTGGGCTTTGAGGCTGTGTTCTATTAGTATTTTCTCCTGATGTTTCACCTGCAACTGTGGCTGGCATCTTAAGAGGATCGTCTGAAGATGCCAGCCCCAGATGCAGGTGAAACGTCAGAAGAAAATACTAATAGAACATGGCCTCAAAGCCCAGAAAACCCACAATAACCTCTGTTTAAAGACCTCCAAAGGGAGTCTACCACCCTCTGGGGAAGTTTATTCCACTGTCAAACAACTCTTACACTCAAGAAAATCTCCTTTGTATTTAAGTTTAATCTCTTTTCTTATCATTTGAATCCATTGGTTCATGTTCTAGTCTCTGGAGCAGCAGAAAATAAGCTTGCCTTATCTTCTACAATACATTCATTCCGATGTTTAAAGATGGTTGCTATGTCATCTGTCAGTTTTCTCTTGTGCAGTGGTTTGAGTGTTGGACTATGACCTTGGAAACCAGGGTTCAATTCCCTTCTCAGCCATGGAAACCCACTAGGTGACCTTGGGTGCAACACACACACACACACACACACACAGCCCCAGAAAACCCTGTGATTGTCATACACACTCAGTCCAAGGAAACCCCATGGTAGTTTTACTTTAGGATTCCCATACAACTTGAAGGCAGACAACAACTTGAAGGCAGACAACAACAAACTGTATCACCTTTCAGTTTTCTCTTGTTCAGGCTAAGTGCAGCCAGTCTTTCCTCATAAAACTTGGTTTCCAGACCTTTGACCATCCTGCTTATCCTCCTCTGGATGAATTCCAGTTTGTAAACATCCTTCTCACACTGTTGTGTGCAGAACTGGCACAGCTTGGCCAAAGTTGAAAATTCTAATACCTAAGCTGCATATCTATGCTTTCAAAAGGCTATGCAGGCTCCCTTATTCAATTGCTGAAATGGGATAAGAGAAGTAGAGAAATCAGCTCCTTCTCTTTGCAGCACTGTCACCAGTTGCAACAACTATAACAGAGGAATTGAGAGTAAGGGTGACATTCTGTCCTTCTGTAGGAACTATATATCATTAGCTTAGAACATCACTGGTGCACCAGAAGACTACTAGTATAGCATTAGCAAGAGTAAATAAATAAATGAATAAATAATATTTTTACTGCATTTAGAACAACTATAGTATTGTTATTCTTCAAGTCTGGATAGAACTAGGGGGTCCTTTCACAATACAATACACATTTTGAAACCACCATAACTGCCATGCCTCAGCTCTTTGGAATCCTGGATTTTGTAGTTTGGGGAGGAGCATTTAGAATTATCAGCCAGAGACTGCTAGTCCCTTACCAAAGTACAAACTCCAGGATTTCATGGGATCTAACCTTGGCAATCATAGTGGACTATAATACTATAATTGGAGTGTGTACAAGGGCCTAGGGAAAGACTTCTGCCTGGAGCCCTGGATAGCTGATTCTAGACAGTGTAAACATAACTATGCTAGATAGACCAGTCATCTCACTGTGTGTGAGGCAGCTTCCTGTGTTCTAAAGGGGACTGTATCAAGACTTCATTAAGAGAGCAGTCCTGAACTTTTGACATCAGTTGAGAAATTTGCCTTTTATTCAATAAGAGCATGAGTACAATAGTTGACCTTAAAAAACAAATCACATGATTCTCTCCCACTGTCTGGCTGCTCAAACTTGTTTATTTTCGATTTATATTTCCTGTTTATTTGATGTGTACTTTCTGCAACTTCAGACTTAGAGCTGAATTCCCTTGGCAGCGTACATAGGCTCTGAACCAAAGATGAGCTTCATTTATACGTACCATAACTTGGAGGGAAGATACATCATATATTTCACAAGCTGGATGTTACTTCATATCTATAATTCATCAAGAAAAGATGTGCTTGTAAATCATGCCATCCTAATGACAGAAAGTAAAATACTGACAAGCAGTGCAGGAATGAACTGAAAGGGCAGTTCAACCTCTCAAGATACCAGATTGACAAACTACTTGGCTTTGGGGTTTTTCTTTTCCCCTCCTTCTATTTGCTGCTAGCACAGAAATTGATTTTTTTTTCCAGAAAAGCATTCCAGTAAATATACAAATTTCCCATTATGACATCTATATATACCAGAGAGGTCACAAATATTTATTGATTGTGGTTTTTACTGTGAAATCATGTGGTTCAAGTAATTAAAACTTTTTTTCCTACTGAAAATGTTTGAACTTAGAACATCTCAATAATTTTGAAAGCCTATTATGCTGCATTTTCCATTATCTCAGACAATTGTGAGGGGCTAGAGAACAATTGCTCCTCTTGTAACCCCCTGGGGCTGCATGCACAGTTAGAAATGCCAAGAAAAGAATAATACAAACACCTGGCCATTGTTGTTTTGGAAAAAAGGGGCTATTCATATTAAACCAGGATGGGAACTGTGTAGGGGAATTGGACAAATTTTTACTTATTGGGGCTATTTAGGGATGAAAAAATGTCCAAAATAGGCCTAGAAATGTTTCAATTGGGGGAATTCAAGGTACTTTTCAGGGGACATCATGACCTGGGGGGGTGTTCTACAAGGTGGGCTTATGGAATAGATTCTGGTATAACATCCCCACCACTGTGCTAAACAGTGCAGGAGCCCTCTGGAACCAATTTGAAAGGTGAATTGTTGCTCTTAGAAGCTTTTGAAATAAGTAAATAATCCTTTGGGAGACGGAGGCAAAATAAAAAAAAAGTTGTTTGGGTAATCTGGACAGGCCAAGGCTCACAAAAGGACCCACCCACACACGCACACTGGCATTATGCTATCTCTTGTAACACCCAGATCCTCAACATCCTCTTCTTCCTCTTTGACATTCTGTGTTTGTCTTATTTCACTGTGCTACCATCCCTATAATCACTACTGCTATTGTTGTCTCCATTTCTTCTGTTCTTTTGGATGCTTGCACTGGCATTGAATGTGTTGACAATCACACAGTGGCAACTGGCACAGGGTAACATTTGATTTTGATACTTGGCAAAGATACCTGGACATGGGAGAAATCAGGCAAAAGTCTGGGCATCAGCACTAAACAGGTGAAAATGTGTCTCCAATAACTGTCATTAATATTTCCACAATAGGTTTTCTTTTTGTATACAAGATATATATGGATTTTTTTTACAAAAAAATAAAGCAACAATGCAATTTGGTGGGGCACTAGAGCTCTCTGGCTGAGGATTCTAAATGCCTCTTCCTAAACTGCAAATCCCAGGATTCCATAGGATGCAGCAATGACAGTTAAAAGTGGAATCATAGTGCTACAATTGTGTACTGTAGAATGGTCCTGGCCACACTGGAGCTTTTAATCTGAAGCAATTTCTCCAGATGCTGTCAAACTGTAAGTTTCAGCAGTCCTAGCTAGTATAGTCAGTGGTGAGCAATGATAGAAAATTTAGTCTAACAACAATTGGAAGACCACATGATCTCTGTTGTGGTGGTGGTGGTAGTGGTGGTGGTGTGCCTTCAGGTCATTTGCAATTTATGGGAACCCTAAATTGAACCTATCATGGGTTTTTCTGGGACTAAGAGTATGTTACATGTCCAAGGTGAGTTTCCATGACCAAGCAGGAACTTGAACCCTGGTCTCCAGGGTTGTAGTCCAATGCTCAAACCACTACACCGCAGGGACTTTCACATTATCTTTACCCCTGTGTTAAACCTGCTATAAGCATTGCAGATATCTTCTAGTGACCAAGTCCAGGCGTTCCCACTCTGGACACTGGGCATGTCCAATTTTATGTTTTTTTTCCCCAACACGAGACTTATAATATTTATTTTAAAGGTCCAGTACATTGCCATAAAGCAAGTGTTTGGTAGAGACACAAATATTTGATTATTTAATTCTTATAATCAAGGATAATTGCTATAGATTCTCCCTACTGTGGGAGAAAATGAACAGCCCTTCACAGTATTCTCCCTGTATTTGAACATCCTAAACTGTTGAAGAGGAATTATTGTGCAGAGAAAAATATGGGGCTTCTTGCATAGAAAATTTATTTTCTGCACATTCCCATTGTAGGAAACGCAGTATCCATGCACAAAGCATTTGTATGTGTGTGTGTGTGCACGCGTGTATGCAAAAAGCTACATGTTTTTCTCTGCAAACCAATTCTTCCATGACACTTGGGGTTTTCTAACTGTCAGAAGACCTATTTTGAAACTCATAAATGACTAATTGAAAATATTATTTCGATCCCTAGTGTGTGATGTTTGATAACATACGTGTGCCTTTAACCACACGGGACATCTTACACAGTTATTTGGGTCCTATGGTGCACCCCAGCTTGGAAAAGAGTGAGATGGTTGGGCCATAACTCTCAGACCACTTCCACCAGTCACCATAGGCGTGTCTGCTGGGAGATTTTAGGTAATAGGCCACAAAGTTATCTTTCTGCAAGTTCTGATATGAAGTTGTTTCATTTTTACTGCTTCTAGTAATCTGTAATCTGCTAATAGTAAAGATTTTTTAAATTATTATCGTATCTGTAATGTTGGCGATTTGTGGGATTTTGTAAGAGATGGCTTTGTTAATATATGGTTAATTACACCCTGAAGGGTATGAGTTCAAATCCTATTTTTTAAAATAGCATAGAGAATAAACCCCAGATCAAAAGAAAGGATGAAACCTGATGCTGAAATATCATCCACTTATTCATTACTGACTACAGAAAACAGGACATCTTAAAGCAGGGGAAGGAATCATGTGACCTTCCAGCTGTTGCTGAACTGTAACTCCCAGCATTCCTTACTATTGGCTATGATGGGCAAAACTACTGAGATTTTCAGTCCAAGAACATCTTAAGTGATGGAGTCAAAGTGCCATTGCTATTTATTATGATTTCAAGGTATTTGAAAAAGACTGAAATACTTATCATAGAATCATAGAGCTGGAATTGACCACAAGTGTCATTGAGTATAATTCTTTGTCATGCAGGGACCCATAATCAAAGCAATCTTGACAGATGGCCATACAGTCTCTGTTTAAAATTCTCCAAAGAAGGAGACCCTCTCCACACTCTGAAGCAGCATATTCCACTGTTGAATTGCTCTTGCTGTTTGGAAGTTCTTACAGATGTTTAGATGGAATCTCCATTCCTGAAGTTTGAAGATATTGCTCCATCTCCTAGTCCTGGAGCAGCAGAAAACAAGATCGCTCCATCTTCCATATGACATTCCTTCAAATATTCAAATATAGCTATTGTATATATAAATATAGCTTGTTTGGAGCAACAGTTAGAAGCATACTTCAGGTCTGAATAGACTAATGCTCCTCAAAGCGGTGGCCCATGGATTGGTGCACATCCACACACCATTGGCTACTGGTCTGTAGATTATTCTCAGCAAGAAAGCAACTATCATAGCCAAAGAGCACAACGTGGACTTGGGACCTTAGCAAAAAAAAATGTTGGTGCCCTACATCAGATAGCCTGAGAAGCACTGGTATAGATTATTGACATGGAAATAGAAACCTTTCAGTTTTAAATAGATATGAGAAATGAATATTACTCATGGGGAACCATCTCTCTAGAGGACTGGGCTTGAATGCACAAGAATACAGCATGTGTGTATCTTTATGCATTTTTATCTTAAACAAGATTTCCATAAGAATAATTCAGTTACGATGGTACCTAACTCCTGTGTGTGTTGTGTGCCTTCAAGTTGTTTCCAACTTACAGTAACCTAAGGTGATCTTATTATGGATTTTTCTTGCCAAGATTCATTCAGAGGGATTTGCCCTTTCATTCCTCTGAAATTAACAAAGCATGCCTTGCCCGAGGTCATCAAGTGGGTTTCCATGGCTGAGCAGGGATCTGATCCTGCTGTCCCAGAGTGCTAGTCCAACACTCAAACCACTATACCACATTAGCTCTGGATTACGTAATTCCTACCTATCTGAAAACTAATAAGTTCCATCAGAAAATATATCTACATTATCAAATTTTAGAAGAAATATATGAATTGTACCAGCCAAAAAAGTGTGCCAAGAGCCATTTTGTAGTCCCCTAAATTGTTCAAGGCACCCCTTCCCATCAAAAATGACATTTCAGAGCCCAGAAGAGCTGGTTCTGCAGACAGCAAGCCTTGTTTTGCTCACCCAAGAGTTCTTTACAAAACAAAGAGTGGATTTGACCATTTCCAGTTTTGCTTTGGTGGGGAGGTGATTGAGGCAGCCGATGGCATCACACGCATAGCAAATTTGTTACCCCAAAATGAGATGACTCAGGGGTCCATCCACAATGCCAATACCTCCACATAACAATGGGGAATTACTTAGCTCAAATTAGGAGGCCTGAAAGATGAGGGTACCTAACTGGATCTTCCACCAATGTTTATGAGGTCTCGCAGAAAAGAACTAGCCAGAGATTCCAAAATGATCTTTTACTGAAAAGTTTGATCACACACTCAAAAGATCTAAGTACTTACACACTCACACAAGAGGTGATCAAAGGATAAAGGGAGGAAAGCTGTTGATAGCAGAGTTTTAGGGCAATAGTTACCGGTCCAGAAAGCAGTGAAGAAAGCAGTGATGTGGCTTAGGGTTGCGCCCAAGGACAGTACTCATTTAGAAATTAGAGCAATAGTGTGGCATTTAGCAAGCAAGATACTTTATCTGACTGCTCAAAATGGAGGGTTTTATATGCAAAATCTGCCTGGAGGTCAAGGGTGTGAATGACAATTTGGTCAAGGAAACAATGAAGGTTGCAATATGGACAATAGGATCCGGATAGAGTTAATGGTCTTAATGTTAGGTGACAAAGAGTTAATTGCTGTCATAATAGCTCTGTAATAGTGGACAGGTAAAGGAACAATGAAGAAAAATGTCCAGGGGGAGGGCTGAAATAATCAGTGGCTTGCTGGGAACTTCGCATTGTTATTGTGTGGTAGTAGAGATATTACAGCTTCAGTTTAAGTCTATTATCTCTGGAGTTACCTGGTGATTACCTTTACTATGCCTAGAAGGGATCTCTGACCTGCTTTGCAGCACATGTGTTCAGCCAGTAATTTTTCTCTGCCCAGCTCAACCTTCCATTCACTTCAGGGTTCATTTTATATCAATGCCAATTAATGTATTTTACCAATTAAATCCTATGTTTCCAGTTAAATCAAATCAGATCTAGGGGCATGTGGCCCAGTAACAAATTGTCCCAAGGAAACCCTAAAGCTTGCTCACCTCTGTTTGGAGCAGATTTGTTTCTCCAGTTTCCCCTTTCCCGAAACTTACTCACTTTCTTTCTTAATTCCTTCCTTCCTCTTTATATATTCTTTTTGGCAGGAAATGGTGGTAATTAAAGAAATAACAAGATATCACATTTTCCAAAGTTGCACCTCTTGCATGTTTGAGGTGTTTGATTTGGGAAAATTTAATTCTAGTAATAAACTTAGCCATGACCATTATACTATATACTATATTTTTGAGATCTCAAAAGATTTCCCTTCAATTTTAAATTGGCCCATGGCCTTATAACAGGACCAGGGAATCACTGAATGGAAGTGATGAGTTTATTTCCATTGCTTTGTGTCAGGTGATGTCTGTAGGTGTTGCCATCTGACATTTGGTTCTCAGCCAATGTAGAGCTTTCCACTTGGTACTTACACCTTTTCTCTCATTCTTCAAATGGGAAAAAAGGTTCTTTTGTCACTTGTGAACACCAGTGAGATAGGCTGGCTGTGCTCCCTCCTTTTCCCTCCACAGAAACTCATCTGCCTTTCTTCCTTAGTTGTGTAGGGACCTAATATGGTCAGATTTGAATCCTCTGTTGGCCAGGTTAGTCTTACATACTAGAGGTTCAGCTCCATCTTAAAGTGATAGTAGACACTGGGTTTACCAATAGCTTCTCTCTAAGTTATTGAACTGGAACAATGACAGAAACAATGCAGTATAGCTGAGAATTGACTCACACATAAGTATGATAAGTTAAATACATCAAAAGACATGTTCACAACCCACATTTTGGAAGAGAGTGAGCAACGCATCTATTACTAAAAAGTCACAGCAGGACACAATGATTTAGCAAACTCCTGACAACATGGGTATAATGAGTTTCTCAGGTACAGAAAGAGAAGAGGGAATTCAGAAAGCGCAACAGAGCAAATCTTTAAACAAATTTTCTTCCTTCTTATCTGGGTTTTTCTGTGGAGTATCAGAATGTCATAATGTTCACTGTCTGATCAGTGACAGTTACAGAAGAGCATAGCAATTTCTTTAACTTTAAGCAATCACCATATTTGAGTAATCTCATTTGATCTGAAAAAGTCTTCCTTTTAGAGAGAAAAAATTCAGTGTTTGCTAAAGGGAAGAACATGGCAAAAGTTGTCCTCTCCTGAAAGTGCTGAGACCTATGATTTAAGTAGAGTGATTTTTTTTAAAAGCTTGACAGAGGGGAATACAAAATTGTATAATTCGTAGTGGTGCTATTTGGTATGCTTACATCTCCATGTGTAGATTTAATCCTCCATGTTAACCTGAGTGTAATTACAGGGTTTGATGATTTAAGCCTTTGCTAGGAGAGCAAATTAGAATGTGAATATTTAGGATACACATTATGTGGGATCCAAAGAACCATGAATGGAAGTAAACTGAAAGCTGGCAGAGCTACTCAAATGCTTGCAGAAGAGGTCACGCAGTGCTATAATTTAGCTCTACCAGAAAGGTGGGAAAAATGAATCCCCAAATACTTTACACTGCAGCCCCAAATACTTTACAAACTCCTAAATACCCCCCCTCCAAAAATCAGAAAAATAAAACACCAGAAAAATGTTCCCTCCCAAAGGGATGCAAAATGGTCCTAATAAAACTGACCTGCAGATCTTCAGGGACAATGGATTTCATCAGAACATCCCTCAGATTCCAGTACATCCTGATGAACACAAAAGGTGATTTAGGAAGTAATGTGCAGCTTTGATTTTCAGTCATTTTTCAGCCATGAGGTCCACTATGGGTACAGGAGATTTGTAAACTGGGGCTACTGTAGTAACCTATTCCTAATTTACATCTTCTGCATAATAGGCCTGCAAATTAGTATAAGGTTGCCACACCACTCGGTTGCCCGAATTTGATCAGGTTTCTAGGCATGTCACCATTTGGACTGTTGCTTGGTCCAGGTTCACTGCTTTTATTTGTTGTTGTTGTTGTTGTTGTTGTTGTTGTTGCAAAAAAACAAGCCTTTAGCCATCTAATTTTATAGGGCAAAATGTACAGTCCCTTGTTTGCCCAAGAAACAAGGCGAACCCTGCCTTTTGTGTGTTTAACTAGTGAGTGAACTCTTCTTAATTCCAGTATCCAATTTCCAGGGTCAGTGTTACAACTAGGGATGGGACGAATCCAGAATTTTCTGAATCCAGATCCAAATCTCTGGAAGGTTCTGGGAATTCATGAATCTCACAAATCTCGAATCTTTTGAATCCTTTTTTTAAAAAAAGAGTTTAAAAAGCAAGGGAAAGAAGGATAATCATGGGCAAGACACACTCTCTCAGTCTTAGCAAAAGCCTAGGCAAAAGCAAACCTCCCTCTGAAGAAATCTGGCCAAGACAATTGCCATAGTTTTGCCTCAGAATCTCCTCAGATTGAAAATGACATGAAGGCCCTTTCTACACAGGTAGGAAAATGTGGATTAATCCCACATTTTCCTGCCTGTGTAAACAGGACCACTACAGTACAGAGATAATCCAGGTCAAAACTGGATTTTCTTTGCCTAGCTCCTTCTGGTATCCTTGGATTTGTAGTTTGATGATGCACCAGTACACTGTGGCAGAAAAGGCTGTGACACCTTGTGAAACTAGAAACCCCAGAATTGTGTCTAGAAGAACTTTGCAAGATAGCTATGCAAAGGAATCTTTCAGCTGTCCTTGAAATTTCAAGCCTGTACCTTCCAGTTAAGTGCTGAACTGAAATATTAAATGTTCAATTTAAATATCTTAGAATACAACCCCAGATGTAATTTCTGAAATTGTTAGCAAAGGCCATTACTACTGCGAGGTTAAAACTCAGCTACTTGCCATCTCCCCTTGTGTGTCTGGTCTCCCAGGTTTCCAGGCATCCTAGTCCCCCAGGTTTTCAGGCATTCTGGTGTTCCACAAACTATTTGGTTGGTGGATTCAAAAGATTTGCCTATTTTGGCACAGAGATTCAAGAATTTGGTTGGCCCATCCCTACTTACAACTTTACAAGAAAGTCTAGATTTTGAAGGAAAGCCTAGCTGAAGCATGTTTTGCAGAGCTGCTTGTGAGTTTTATACAGAAAGCAATGGCACCACTGGAGTAAAGGAGGAGGAAAGCCAAGAATCAGAGCAAAAGCAGCAATATAATTATTAACATTCAAGTATTACCCTGATTTCTGGGAGTCCCAGGAGGGACACCACAATGTGCTCAAAATATGGGGAACTGGAATTAGCTCAGAGCACTAGCTGGCAATGCGAAAGGCAGGGTAACTTAGCGAGATCTTGAACCCTATGTATAAGGAGTCAGGCCACGCCAAGAACTAGGCAAGTTGTTCAGTTTAAACATTTTATTAAACAGTCAATAATAATGGCAATCAGCAACACACACACTCACACACACACCCAAGAACTAAGAAGAAGAAAGGTATGAAATTGATAGGAGTTTTGTTAGGATTTTCTGGGGTGATACTCCACCTGATCATGACGCCCAGGAAGCCAAAGTTGAAACAGAGGATTGAGAACAGTGAAACTCAGCACAGGGGAGGGGGCTGAGAGGAATGCTTTGGCAAACAAAGTGACAGCAATTTGGGAGGGAAATGTAAACGAACCCCCGAACAGATAAAAACATGGGGTTTATAGAAAAAATATACCTGGAGGGCTAGTTCTCTCCCGGGGAGAACAATAGCAAGGAGGACTAGTTCAAAAGCCCTCAACGGTGAACATCTCCGGCTGAATATTCCTGAGTATCATGTGAATGACTCTGCCCAAGCGAGACAAAGGCATAGGTAGAGTGGAAATTGCCCTCACTTGGCAGGGTGATTGTGATTCTACCGAGCTGCCATACCAGTACGAAGGGCCCTTTTGTGTTTAATGGTCAGAATGTTTAGAGGGGTCCCTGGCTACATGACAGATTGTGGCTTGACAGGAATTTTTTCTAACTTCAGCCTTTCAGCCTTCCTGCCTACGTGCACTTACAGTGACCCTGTCAGACACATGGAATGATTTTAATATTAGCCACATGAAGATATCAATTTAATGTGGTGAATTAATAAATTGTAGACCCTGGGAGAGAAAACTGGATTTGAACCTGGGTCTTTGCTCTAAATCAAACATTTTAAACGTTGTTGTTGTTGTTGTGTGCCTTCAAGTTGTTTCCAACTTATGGCAACCGTGCGGTGAACTGATGTAGGGTTTTCTGTGGCTGAGAGTGTGTGATGCACCCATGGTCACCCAGTGGGTTGCCTGGTCAAGTTGTGAATTGAACCCTGGTCTCCAGGGTCATAGTCCAATGCTCAAACCATTACACCATGCTAGATCTCATTTTAAACAATACCCTACACTAGTTCTATAGTTCTACTGTTATTATTAAAAAAAAAAAACAAGGTTGAAACATAGTGGTATAAAAATACAATGATTAATGCACATAATTTGCATAATTAAAATACAAATTAATTATGCATATTATTAATATGCATTTTAATTATACAGATTCAACATGTTAATTATGCAGACTGTATAACTGATTTTGAGGGTCTGGAATATGGCAGGAATTTCATAGCCATATCGCAATGCTCTGTTGAAGCTAAGGAGAGGAGAGTTAAAATGGAAAGTTCTTACTGATTTCATGGCAAAAGTGAGGTTTGACCTTTCTGGATCTCTCAAATTCATTGCTCGGGAATGAACTAAATGTGTTTAGGGTGATTCACCCTTGCATGTTTCTTTCTCATATACTAAAAAATCAACCTGCTCTAAGTAAGAATTGCAAATTGAACTGGAGGAATGCTTTAACCCTTTTCTCTTACTACTGATATGATAGTGAAACATCTCTTGAACAACAGCTGTTTGCCACTGGACAGAAGCTGCCAAGTTATTCTCCTGAGTTGAAAGGAAATTGATCTTTGTTGTGGTGACATGTCTGATTTTCATCAAGACTGCAACAGGACAAACCACCTCCCTTTAAGCCAGGAATCGGCAAGCCCTGGGGCCTATAATCCAATCCCCTTTTCTGAGGAACCTGCTGTGAGAAGTACATTTCCTCCTCCTACAAACAAAGCTGGAAGTAGCCTAAAGAGCAGTTCTAATTTTGTAACCTAAACCTCCTTTTCAATGAAAGAAATTTCATTTTCAATGAAATGGTGTGTGTTTATACAGTCATACACATCTACATTACCACTGCTGGAGGCATCAAGGATAGACAGCTCTTCCTTTTTTTTTTCCAATGATGGGGGGAGTCAGGAGAGGATCCGAGCACGCACAAATGGGCAAGTGGGCACATGAGATACTCCATTACCCTCCCTTCTGTAAGCCATAGTCTGGTTCTGGATTGGGGTCTCACAGCTTCTATTCAGGAAGGGAGAAACTAAATTGTGCAAAGACAATGGTGTAATTTACATCACACTGAGTTTAGCCATCAATAACTTAGGTTGCAAGCCTAGACTCACTTACCCTCCAGTAAGCCGCACTTAACACAATGGGACATAATTGTTTGTACTGGACCTGTATAGTATTGTACTATAAATCATTATGGCATCTTTGGCAGTTAAAATATGTGATTTTTTTCTGCCAATTGTCCCCATTCTAAAAGCTCTCTGTTTATGTTTATTGTCAAATTCCCAGAAGCATACTTCTTTTAAAAAATATATCTGTGATAGAATATGAATGTCTTCCAATGTTCAAATGTAGCATTACTATTTTTGAATTTTGTTATTAAATGCACAGTGTCTAAAGATAGCCCATTTGGAAGGGCAAGTGCATAAGCACTCTTATATATATGTCCTGAATTCTACAATGTCAATATTATCTGTAGTGCCTGAAGTAAAGAAATAAGATAAAATAAAATCAAACCTCCTGTTACTTGACCCCCCTGTCAAATTATATTCCTCTTATTGTTGCACTGTCTTTTAAAGTCATTTACAACTTATGGCAACCCTATGGTGAACCTATCATAGTGTTTTCTTGGCAAGATTTGTTCCATTTGCCATTGTGTTCCTCTGAGGCTCAGAGTGTGTGACTTGCCCAATGTGGGGATTTGAACTCTTGTCAATCAGTGTCTCAGCTGAAGACTCAAACTGCTACACCATGGTGGTTCTCTGTCTTCCTGTAATCTTCTACCAATCAGCCTTCTACAAACAAGGAGAGAATCAAAAAAGTAATGAAATTGTGTTCCTTCCTTTAGTTCAAAAACTGTTCTACATCATTAAAGGGGCACTATCAGAATATCCCATCTAATTATCTATTGAGATTTGGATTAACATTCTGGAATAAAGCTTTCTAGCTGACATTTTATTTCTAAAGGGCAGTATTTGTGGGTGCGGGAGTAGAGGAGAAAAATATAAAGAAAACCATCAATCTAAACTTTGGGAATGTGGAAGTTCATGCTCATACTTGAACTTTGTGAGTCAGCAAAGTCTCTAGTGTGACATATAAAATAGTTATCTCTCCAGATATGCATCATTTTTATTGGGACTGAATGTTGCTGATGGTTAGGTATGAAATCTTCTGACAAGTCCTACATAATCCTGAGGATAAATGTTCTGATTCTGTGTAGGAACATATTAAATTCTTTCTATTCCGCACATGGCTGGAATGTTAAGAAATATGGTTAAGTATAATAATTTATAAAATGACTCAAGGAAAGATTAGACGCTTAAATGGAAAAGAAAAACAAAATCAGAAAGTTATTTTAGCAAGAACCTTAAACTTAAAAAGTGCATATGGTCCTTAGTAGGTTGAAATTTTGATGGATGAACTTTGTTGTTCTGGACTTGGATGAAAAATGTAAATAAAATTACTTACGGAGATTACAGACAAACTAGTCACTTCCAGACAATCTTGGCCTGGGGACAAGCGGCACAACTACATTGTGACAGCTCAGCAGATTTGAGGCTTGTAAAGATTAATAGAGGTCTGCCTTGAGTTTTGCAACACAGTGCATTGCATAAGAGTTCACTCCCTTTTGATCTTCCACATTTTGTTGTTTTAGAATTTAGATCTGAAATGGATTTAATTGCCATTGTTACTACTGGATGGACACAAGATACTCAAGGCTGTGAATAGGCAAGATTGTTACTGTGGCACAAAAGGAAAGAAAAACAAACTGACACTTCTTGACTGCATAAGTATTCACTCCCTTTGCTGTGATATGCCTAAATAACCTCTGGTGCTACCCATTGTCTCCAAAGTCACCTAAATAGCTGAATAAAGCCTACCTGCATGCAGTTCTTGTACCACCTGATCTCAGATTAAATAGACCTGTTTTGGGAAGTTCCCAGAGTTTGTCAAAACAGCATCATGAAGATCACAGGGCTATTCAAACACGTCTGAGATAAAGTTGTGCAGAAGTACCTGTCAGGGTTGAGTTATGTATACAAAATCTCAAACTATGAACATCTTCTAGAAGTAAAATCCATCATTATAAAATTAAATGCATATGGTTCAAAATGGAAAGAATTTGGCTTTTCTATGACCTAGAGGAGGCCATCCACCAATTCTCAGTGACCAGGTAAGGAAGGTGTTAATCAGAGAAGCAAACAAGAGGTCAGACTCAGAAGGAGCTAGAGACATCTGCAGCTGAGATAGGACAAATTGTTCATGGGGCAGCTATCGTCTGGATGTTTCACAAACTTGGATTTTATGAAAGAGGGCTGAGAAGAAAGTGATTCCTGGAACAAACTCCTATCAAAGCCCATTTGAAGTTTGTAAAAAGGCATATTGGAAGTATAGCAAACATACAAGACAATGTTTCTCTTGTCTCATGAGACAAAAATTGAAATTTTTTGCTTTCCTGCAAATTACTGTGTATATCAAAAATGCTCATTTTCCTGAACAATGCTCATTTTCCTGAAAGCACCATCTTCTCAGTGCATTATGATGCTAGCAGCATCATGGTGGGAAAATGCTTTTCCTCAGCAGACCCTGGGAAATTGATCAAGATTGAATGAAAAATGGATGGAGCTAAATACTGGGCAATTCTAGAAGAAAACCTATTTCAGACTGCTAAGGTGTTGGAGCAGGACAGTAACCCTAGAGAAACAGCCAGTGGAATTGAGCAACCAGAACCTGAAGGTTTTAGAATGGCTCAGTCAAAACATAGGAACTTGAAAGTTGCTATTCACTAACAGTCCCTCTGGCAATTTGCTAAGAAGAATGGGCAAAAGTTGTAAGATCCAGAAGTGCCAAACTGATACAGATTTACCTAAGAAGATTTGCAACTGTAATTGATGCCAAAGGTATTTCTACCAAGTATTAACTCATGTGTGTGTGTGTGTGTGAATACTTATGCAACAATAAGTGCCAGTTTGTTCTTGTTCACATAAAATTCACTGCACAGTCTTGAATCTTGTTTATATCAAGTGGTTAACAATGCAAATTTAGTCCAGTTTTGGGGAAAAGGCAAGATATAAATAAATTAACAACAACATCTGAGAAAGTCAAAGGGGTGACCTGAAGGGCACTGGAGAAAGAAAGAAAAGAGAGAGAGTTTGCATAGCTTTTTACTCATTATAACATGATACTTGATTCACAAATACTCATATCCAGCGGCCTTTGAGAAGCACAAGTCACATGGAATATAATAAATATAAAGAATTGCCAGATAAAGAACAATTCCCACTAATCTAGGATTTCACCTTCAAAGATGGTCAGCCAGATTACTTTTAGGGATCAAAAACACCTCATGAAGATGGTGGTGATCTCCATTGTTTCTGTGTCTAGATCAGAGATGGGAAATGTGTTACCCTCCAGATGTTATCAGATTGCAGCTCCCAGCAGGTCTAGCCAATATAGCCAGTGGTGAGGAAAGCTAGAAGCTGTAGTCCAAAGACACCTGGAAGGCTGCACATTTCTCATTCCTGTTCTACATAGAGTCTAGGGGTATATTGTCCCCATGCGTGGAGAGTCCATTTAGCTTTCATAAAGCTTGGAAGCAATGTGTTACAAGTAATACAGCTGCCTGTAATGAGTTACTCCCACTTTTGTAACAAGAACTGCAACTTTTTGCACTACACTGTTACAGTGCTATTACTCCATTTTCAACATCCTGTGGAATTCTGGGGTTGTAGTTTACTGAGGCCAACGAGTTCTCTGGCTGAGAATTCAAAATGCCCCTCCCTAAACTGCAAACCCCAGGATTCCACAGGATGTTGAAAGTAGAATTATAGCACCATAACTATATAGTTGGAAAAGCCCTAAGTTAAATATCACAAGTAATGCAACAAATGGTATTAATTTACTGGTACGCTAAGTAACATTTTCTATTTAATTTTTGGAGTTACTTTGAAAGTTACTAGATTCTAGAAGTATACTACCTTCTAGAAGTCACTAGATTCTAGAATGTCCCCAGCCATTTCCACACTAGCCTGTTATAGTGCTATTATTCTACTTTCAACATCCTATGGTAATCCTGGGGTTTGCAGTTTAGGGAGGGGCCTCAAGGCCCCCATTAATGGAGATTCCATTCAGCTTTAAATAAGCTTAGAAGTAGCAAGTTACAACTAATGAAGTTGCTTGCTCAGTATTTTTAACAAAGGTATAATTAAGATACATTTCAAATATGATGCAATATATCAGATTAGAGTCAGATTTTTGGTGTAATTAATTGTTTTTAAAAGGTGTTTTAAGATATTTTCACACAATTTTTCCTGATTTATGTGTCATTTCCTTATTTACCACAAGAGATTGCCCTCCTTCCAAAAGTAATGAAAAATATGAAAAAGGGGTGAGCAATGCAGTGAGCAACACAAGTTACTTCTGAGAATTGCAAAACATACTGGCAACAAATTGTAGTTCAAACTCTACAAGCAACAGGAGTGAATTACTAGTAAATTTCCAAGCTCTGACCTTTCAGGGATAATAGCTGTTCACAGATGTTGCCTCCACAAATGTATATTTGCCTAAAGTACCAGCATTCATTATTAATGCAAAGAGATCTCTTCCTACCTCCCTAGTGCTTTAAACATTTTAGTGAGGATGGATAATTAATACATTCAAAGAGATATGCTGTGGGACTGCTATTAATAATCCCTGTGGGTTTTTTGGTGCTTTTAGATGTCATTGGAATTGGCAAACTGATGCATGAAACCTCTGTGGTTAGTATTCACTGGTGGATATTACTTTTGATCCCTAGTTAGCCAGCTTCATTACTTTAATCAGTATTTTAATTATTACCATAGCTAGGAAGAATAACCCATGTTCCCCTGTGGTATGATGGACATGGATTAAGTACAATCTGTATCCCATGACCTGCCCCAACAGCATTCTTGGAGTAATCCAGAACACAGCTGGCACAAGCTGTGTTAAATATTACACAGGCAATGTGGGGATGCTAATGTCAGGGTGCCTAGGTGCATACTCCAGAGCATGTGCAGAGTGCAAAAACATGAAGCAGTGCTAAATCATTACCAGCTTCCCCAGACTGGAAAAACAGTCACGTAAACTCATTGCGTCTAGGCTATGTTGCAGTTTATTAAAGCAAAGCACATGATAAGCATAGCACTTCAGTCTAGAAGCATAAACAAGTCCAGGTACAGGAACAAAGTACAAGAGGCATGGTGCAAAGGAAAAAGACAAGTGTAAGCAGCAAACGGAAAGGTAAGGGACCCTTACAGAATAGGATGTCACCTTTTTAACCAGAACTTAGTCACTCCCAGACATACACCAGGTGATCCATTACATATACTATTCCCATGCTTAGAACTTTCCATTGGACAGGACCTTGTGAGACAAGATAGACAAAACAAACTTGCAGCTGTGCTGTGAAGATCAATCTGACCTCATCTCTCCGTCCACCAGAAAAACACCTTAGACACACCACACTAACATTCTGAATACTCTGACAGCTAGTATGTATGTTCTTGTCTTGCTGGTTGAGAGAATAAGTTCAGGAGTCAGAAAGGAAAACAAGTATGTGAAACAGAATGGGACAGAAAGAGTAAGACACTCAGTTTGGCTTCACACCTAGGGCAACAGCAGACAAAATGCAGCCCATGGGCCTTATGAGGACCCCAGGGCCATCTTTGTAGCTCCCAGAGTTTGAGAATTGCAGATGAGAGCTTTTTCTCAGGCCTTTTCTGCATGAGGCGAGTGAAACGCTCCGTGTCGTTACTTACTGGCTCTTCTTGGGTCTGAAGTAACACATACTGTCCCTTGAGCCCTTCTGCAGGGCTCCTCTATTGGTGCAGGGTGAATTGGAGCAGTGTGAGGTCTGTAGAGCCACACTGCTCCAGCTCAAAATGGTGGCCTCCTGTGGTTTCCGGCTCAAAATGGTGGCTTCCGGTGTCTTTGTGGGAGTGGACTGACTGCTGAGACTGGCCACCCCCACAGCCCACCCTCCGCTGATTGCAGGCTTGCATTGGTGCGAGCCTGCACATCTGCACAAGTAAGTAGGAATGCAATGGTGTGTTCCAGAAAATGTAAAGACCTGATTTTTCTGGTCTTTACTTAGCGCGGGGGAGGACCACTTGGGGGCGGGTTGGATCGGACTGAGGTGCAGAACTAAATTAAATAGTCTGCACCTAGTCCAATCCAAGGTGCGGACAACGTCCGTGCCAGGACGCTTTGGCCCATTTTAACTGCCTTGTGCGGAAAGGGCCTCAGTTCCACTACCATCACAGGCTCACTGACTGAGAATACGAGAGAGAGTCTTCACAGTGGCTGCTCCCACCCTCTTGAACTCCCTCCCATGGAAGACCAGCCTGGCCATCTCTCTGCTTTCCTTTCACCAGCCGGCAAAGACCTTTTAGTTTAAGCAGACTTTTAATGTATAAACAAGGAAGCTTTCATAGGATGTTTTGTGTATCTTTGAAAACTTTTGTTATGTCTTTTATATGACATTACATTGTTCATGTGGGATGTTGATCGTTTTTAAAATGACATTGTTCAGGGTTTTGCGTGTGTGCAATGTGTATGTGTGTGCGTTGTGTGTTTAATTGACTCTTTCTGGAAGCTGCCTTGGGTCCTACTCTGGGAGAAAGGCAGGTACAAATAAAATTTAAAAAAATAAATAAATAATAAAGAAAATTCCCTTAAACGCATCCAGATGCCCACTAGGAGGTGGGGGGCATTTTATCATGTGTTGGGGCCTCCCAAAATTTTAGACTAAGGAAAAGTTTTTTTAAAAAAATAAGAAGTGAACAGAAAATGACTAAAATGGGCCAAAGGGCCCAAAACATGTCAAAAACTAGAGGGTATTGGGAGCACTTTGGAAGGAAAATGATGCGGGGAGGCAGCAGTATATGGTAGAAATGCAGCCCTGTAAGGTTTCCTGGAGGCTGTTGGGGGCTCCAGCCTGTAACAGTTGCCCACCCGTAGTCTATAGAAACGAATAGCATAAATCAAGGGTATGGAACTCACAGGCTACATGTGACCCTAGGCATGGGTTGTGCCATTCCCATGCTCCTTGCTGAATTTCTCCCTTCCCAAATATAAGTTCAGAAGTGAGTCATTGAATTAGACAGTGGAAAAAAGACAAAAACTAGCCCTCATGGCTAAGTGCCAACAAGATAAGTCATTAGGTCACTCAACAGCAGAGTCCTATGAAGACATTGGTGAAATGGGGCATCGCTGCCAATAAATATGTCATTCCACTAGTTACATGACAAACGGATGTTCAATAAATGCTCTGATGGGAGAAATCTGCAAATGTTGGATTTCTCCATACATATCATAAGGGTTTCTGTGCTTGTGTGGGGGAATTTTGTCAATACTGCTAACTATTCTTGGTATCCTGGGGCCAGGGAAAAGGCAAGGGAAAGGAAAAGAAATAATCTTTTTTTAAGGACCATATGGAGCAAGATCAATTTTCAGAGAAATTCCAAAAATAAAAATAAGAAGCAAATAAACAAATCAAATATTCCTTCACTGATCTAAACTGAGAGATCAAGTGATCAGGAAGTATCTGCCAGAAGTATCAAAACATAACATTCTAATTTCCTAGCTACCTGGAGGTGCTAACAACATAGAGTTATGTATAAAATCCATATGACTGGAGTAAAGTAATTTGGAAGTTGTGTCTCTACTAGCTAGAACTCTTTACTAGTTAGAACAAACACTGAAGTATCAGTTGGGAAGCTAATTTTTTCTTTCAAGTGCCTCCTACTGCCCAGTTTTTAACAAAGTGCAGCCAACCGCTTTACAGACTTACACAGTCAGGAAATTTGGGGCTGAGCTGAAACAGATCTACAAACTAAAAATAAGACACGCGAGCCTTTTCCATGGGCTGCCTTAGGCAAGTTGGAAAATATGAAATGGTTTGTGGATAGCATCTTGTTTAAAACATCCAATTGCTATCCTATTATCTGCTTGTTAAGAAATAAAAGTACTAGATAATTAAGTAATAGAAGCTAATCACAAATTGAATCATATTTTGAAAGAGTAGCCCTAAACAAGAGGACTTTATTTTATTTCATTTAAAAAGCTTGTAGCAGTTTAAAAGAGATGGTTGATGACACTCAGCTCTGTCTTGTGCAGTAAATTGATCACAGAACACAATGATCCAAAGCACATATTTTGGAGATGGAATTGATTCCCTTTCAACCCCTTTACGTTATCATGATGCTGTAATTTTCAGATAGGAAGGCACTATGCTACTGAATGCCTCTTATAGTTCCTATATGGGTTTGTGAGTTTGAATGGACAAACAAATATTGTATGCTGATACATACTACAATGTCGTAATGCTATACTTTTAAAACACAAAGCAGCTTAGAAGAGGGGACAATCTAGAGCAGTACCTCAAAGAAAGAGAAGTTGCTTTGTCAACCAGAAAGAATGAATATCCTAGTGCAGTGCTTCCCAACATTTTTTCACTTGTATACACCTTGCTAGCCCATTTCCATAAATTGTAAAGCCCTCCTACTGCTATGCCCTTTCTTTGTGGGGGGGGGAAGCCCCATCAGAAAGCTTCTGTGCACTCTGAGAAGACGTCTCCACACCCATAGAAGGAAAGGCAGAGTGTCAGGCCAGCCACCTTGCTTGGGCATCTCCATCCCATGGCACAAATATTACCAACCTAGATGCTCTCTGTGGTCTCAGGATCTGGTTTGCTCCTGGCCAAAGGCATGGGAGAGGCAGCTGGTGCTGTACATCCCTCCCTCAGCCGGATTCAGGACAGAACCAGATATCTCCGCCAGGTATGTTCTCTTCTCATAAGGAGGAACAAAAGGAAGAAGAAGAGAAGAGCCATGTGTATGCAAGGCTCAGGAAGCCACCTAGTGTGGGCAGAGCTACAGTTGAGGCAACTCAGATAGAAGGCTGTGTGTACATATGTGTGTGATATAGACTTTTTTTTTTAAGTTTGTGGGCCAATGGCAGCTGGCGGTTCAGCTTGTGCGCCACTCTTCTCTTTATCTCTATGATTTCAGCACTTCCATCACTTAAGGCTACAGGACAAGAACACCAATTCTATGGGCAATCAAGAACCACATTGTTATTCTTTATACTTTCCCCACCATTATTCAGGTTTTTTGGTGTACCCCAAAATGTCCTTATTTATATCCCTCCAGGCTAGTAAAACAGATGCAGCACTAGTTAGACAATGTGAAGCCAACTTACCAGTTGTATTTAAGCATTTTACTCCAAGTCTCAAGTCAAGTCTTAAGTCTTTACTTTTAAGTTTCAAGTCGAGTCTCAAGTCCTTGCAAGATACTTTCAAATCAAGTCAAGTGTCAAGTCTGGGAGCCAACTTTATACCCCAGCATTATATTCCAGAACTTCTGGACAAAGTTGAATAAAGTCAACTTTAGCAATTTAAGTAGAGTTGGCTCTCCACATTTGCTAGTTTGCATCTGCAGCTTTGGAAGTGAGGAATAGGATCCTTTTTACTCCCCTTTCCTGAAGCTAGAGGTCTTTGTGTCAATGGGCATAACAGAGTCTGCACCTCCCACTTCTGGAGGCTTTTTTGGAAGTGGGGAATAGAATCTTTATTACTTCCCATTACTGAAGCTTTAGAAGGAGAGATCCTTTCTCCTTTAGTCCATTCCCTAACACACATTTGCTGTTCCCTCTGAGAAATGCACCCTGTGCTCTGGGAGTGAGTCTTACCCTCTGCTCTTAGGAAAAGTTTTAGAAGACTATTCCGATACACTATAGGGGCAGGCGGCTCAGTAGACCTCAACCCTGCCTCAAGCCCTAACCCATTGCTGTTCCCTTCCAAGAAGTGCACTCATGCTTTGGGCTTGAGACAGATAATCATGTGACCAACCAGTAGGCAAAAATAGATGGGAGTGTCGTTTAAAGTTGTAAGGTTTCTGGATGAATGTGTTAGGCAGCAAGTTGATCACTAAAAATATACAAGTCACGAGTTGAGTCGAATCAGTGCATCATTTATTGCTGAGTCAAGTCCAAGTCGATTCACTGAAGTAACTCAAGTCTGACTTGAGTCTGAGTCAATCAACTCAAGTCTATATCACTGCAACTAACTCCATCTCCATTAGGGCAGCCATATGTCTGAGATGGAGATATATTGTCATACAAAGAATCATGAAATATGAGGTTGGTAAATACCTGTGGAGGAAATCATTATTCTTTTATAAATTTAATAGTGGTGGGTACCTTCTTCTAGATTATTGACACAACAAACAAGTAAATAATGGAAAACTATACTTGGGAACTTACATAAATAAATTCCGTATAATTCAATAGGACCACCTTGGCATAAAAGCAGGGTCTGAGAAAGGATGCTTTGCATTCAAGTGAACTGGGATGCTCTACTGTTCAGTCATCCCTGGAATGTCTTTTTGATAACATCTGTGCTCTCCCTTTCTCAGATCCTTTCCTTTCTCCCTCTTCTTGCCTTATTTACCAAGACCTGCTTTTGTGTACAAAGTTCTACTCCTTTCTCTCTTTAGGGGAGGCACTCTCTTCCTAAATGTACATTCTGTCAAGTTCTCCCTGGGTAAGGATTCTTAGCACTCCTGTGATACTACTAAGATACTGCCCTTTTCCCTTTTCTTGCCTCCATGGCAAGAATTTCTGTTAAGGTCCTTTTCTATTTCATTACTATCTAGTGACTACCCAATGTCTATGCACTCTCTCTTCTGTTGGCACACTGTTATGCTCTCATCTACCGTGGGCCTAAGACTTTCCTTCCTCCACCCCTTCTTTTTGGCTTTGTCATGTAGATTAAAGAGCCAGAGTGGTGTAGTGGTCTGGGTGTTGGACTCAGAATCTGGAAGACCAGGGTTTGAATTCCCAGCCATGGAAACCACTTGGTAACCTTGGGCAAGGAACACTATCTCAGCCTCAGATAAGGGGAAAGACCCTGAAGAAATCCTGTCAAGAAAAAACCACAATAGGTTCATTTAGCTTTGCCATAAGTTGGAGACAACCTGAAGGTATGCAACAAGAAAAAAAAAAACAAGAACAACAACAACATGCAGATCAAAAATCCTTTGGTGCTTGATAATAGCATCAAATGCATTAGAAGGCCTTACAGTATCCTCTCTCTTCTTGCTAAGTCTTGGCTGTTCTACTTTAATATATCTCTACTCCCCTCTTGAGTTCTGCTCTACAGAGTTGTGCTCCTCATGGAACAAAGTACAGCTAGTTAAACTACAGTAAAGACATACACAGATTACCTTCTGACCACGTGTTGAATGATTAATTTACATAATTTACATATATCCGATTGATTCATTGCCTATTCATTTTGTGGCCTTTTTCATTGTTATAATCATATGTGGCTATCTTAATTTACTTTAGTTGGAGTCTCAGGCTCCTTGATTAGGAGCTCATGCACCATGGTTTCATTGGTTTTGATGTGATAGCTAACTTTGGAAGAGAAGGCTCAGACTTGGATGAAGTGCCTGTTGAATTTGGAACTTTTATCCCAAAACTTCTAACTGTGATATTAACCTAGTTCTTTTCCAGTTCCCTTTTTCTCCCTTACTAATGTCACCCCAAGAAAAAAAAAACCAGAAAAATCATGTGGGGTGAGGGTTGCCAGGTTAGTCGCAGCACACACCCTGGGATTTTAGGACCCAGACCTCTGACCTAAGGACAGCACCTGTGATGTGTTGGGGATGGGTCCTGGTGATGTCATGAAGTGTGACACTTTGGATTGTCAGGTCAAAACTCATCCAGCCCCTGAGAATTCAGAGTCCAAACCTGAGACCTAAGGACAGCCTTTGGTAATGTCACAGGAGTTAAACCCTGGTAATCTCACAATTGTGATACATTAAGCATCAATGCATGCACAGAATACACCTTTAAAATAAAAATGAGAAAAAAATATAATCATGTGAAAGCCAGGATAGTGTAGTGATTTAAGTGTTGAACTAAAACCCAGGAGAACAGCCATCAATTAATCACTTGGCCATGGAAACCCACTGGGTGACTGTGCATGTGTCACACACACTTAGCCCCAGAAAACCCCCTGAAAGGTTCACCTTAGGGTTACTGTAAGTCAGAAATGACTTGAAGGCACGCAACAACAATGCAATCATACACTTTTCAAAGCAGTGCTTTCATCCTGATATTCTTCCGCCTTACCCTGAGAACTGGAGAAGAGGAGCCAGGCCCTGAGATCTGGCAACCCAATGTGGGGAGCAAGTACAGAGGAAAAACTGAAACATTTTCTTCTGCTACTTCTTTGCTCTAGATTTCCTTCTCCTAAAGCCAGATGTGATCCATAATCTGAGTGGGGGAGATACCTGATCCTGCATTTGGAAGATGAGGTATTCCCGCTACTGCTTTGATCATGTACTTCCAGTGCTTAAAGTGGTTTTAACTGTTTTAAAAATGGCCGTGGGTAAAAAATGGCCATAAATCAGGCACAAAAAATGTAAACTAAATTCTTTGTTTGGAAAACTTGGTTCTCAGCTCTCTGTTCTGTGAAGGCAATGAGAGTTTGGGCTTTATGTGTATATGTGTGTACGTGTGTGTGTGTGTGTGTGTGTGTATGGCAATATGTCCTTCATGTAGGACAGAATGCAAAGCCATCATTGTTAGGCATCTGCTGAATCATAAAACATAAATGATTAGTCTGCAGCAGGAGGAAAAATATGTACAAGCCAGTGAGACAAATAATGTTTCAATTTTAGCAGATGAGTCTAGTTATTACCTGCCAGAAATAAATGAACAGCTATATTGGAAAGAATATGGATTGGACGCATTCACAACATTGTCACATCCAGCAAGGTAAAGTTGGATAATGAGCCAAGCCCATTATCTGCCCCATTTATTAGTCCTTCAGGCATAAGATATACAGTATTCCATCTCCTAACAAATTTGCAAACTACAGTTTCCAGGAATGCATTTTTATAGTGTCATTGGGTCATCATGTGCTTTGGCCAGATTAGTTTTCCAAAATATTTATTGCTATTACCCGTACGCCATTCCATCAGCATAGTTTAATGGTGGGACTTTCGTAGTTCATTCCCCATGACCTGAAGGGGGTCAGACTTCCTCTATCACTGCTCTGCAGTGAAAAAAGAGTATGAATTTTAGGGAGACAAACCAGGAAAAGCCATTAAAATATAGGAACACTGTGTTTTAAAGAGATATTAGTAGCTGGTGTCAAGGTTTGGAGCAGGGTTTTTTTGGGGGGTGGGAAGCCTGAAAGAATAACAACAACAACAACAACTTTAATTCCTCATGTATTGTCCACTGTGATACAGTTGGTAGAGGGCATTACTTTATGTCAGTGTGAACAGAGTTTCAGTTGAGATTCCAAAGATAATTTCCACAGTATAATTCCAGGTGCAGTATTTTGAGAGCTTTCAGGCATAGATGGTATGGTATAGTGCTGTTTGAGTGTTAAACTAGGATCCCAGGAGACTAGGAACAGCCACTCACACATTGAATCCCACTGTGTGACCTTAGATTAGTCATACTCTCTCAGCCCTAGAGGAAGGGAATGACAAATCCCCTTTTAATAAATCTGGGCAAAAAGCCCCTGTGATAGATTCACCTTAGTGTTGCTGTAAGTTGGAAATAGCTTAAAGGCACACATAGACAAGAATAGCCACGATACCATCTGTGTTCACCCCTGAATGTGGAAAAGATATGATATGTACACCAATAATTCTCTTAGGCTGAATCTGATTTTGGGAACTCTGTGCATACTATACTCTCTGACATTTCAAGGATGAAAACTGCAAACGTGTGGCCAAGCAACATCAGAGGGTGGTCAAGATGGTGAAAGTTATTAATGTGTAAGAAAACACAGGCTAGGATAGGCTGCAGCAGTTTCTTTATGCCTGAGCCTACTGGAAAGAGCAATATTCTTCCCTTTTGTCTCTTGCCCCCCCCCCGCTGAGTTAGTTGAGTGGAAACTACTTTTGCACTTTGAATTCAGTCTGCAGCAACTGAAGTAAGCTGAAGACAAAGAGGGAAAGTGGGAGTGAGAGACAAAAACTGGGCCATTTTAAAAGCAGCTGAAAAAGAATTGTCTGGGAAAGAATTAATTGTCCCTGCCAAGTCAGGACAGTAGGGGAATATGTTATACCGGATATGGAAGTACTGTTGGATTGGTGGCCTTCTGTTCATCCTCAAGTTTTAGCAATTTCCTAGCCTTGCCACCCCTTCATTCTGGCCCTATACATTGGCAAATGACACGGGTCAGGATGCCTATTCCTTCTTCTGTCATGTGATTTACCTGACCTCCACGTTCTGTAATGAACAGGCCTCTAGGTGTGCCATACAGCTTTTGTAACTCTTTAGCCCTCAGCTATTACCTGAGGTTTCAGTGTGTATGTGTCTTTAAGTTGCCTGTCCTGTGGTGACCCCACGAATTTCACAGAGTTTCCTTCAGCAAGAAATACTCAGAGGTGGTTTGGCCAGTTCTTTCCTACAGCCCTTGGTATTCAACAGCAGTCTCCCATCCAAGTACTAAGCAGAGCTGACTCTCTAAGTTTCCAAGATCAGATGGAATCTGTTGCTTTTAGGGCAGGCAGGCTTGGCAAACACTTAAGACCCTTTTTAAAAAAAATTTAGTGACAGTCTGAATCTCCTTTCCTTTCTGTTATTTTGAAAGAGTAATTTAACTCAGTAAAATAATATATCTTGATTTTTAAAACGCTCCCAAAAATAATTAGCAAGAAAGACTATCTTTCAACATCAGCTCTTCCAAACCTATTACAAAAATGCCAACCCATTTTTGGAAAATGAAGCCCTTTACCATTTCTGTATGTCTCTCTTTATTTCTTCTTCATGGAAGATAGTTCAACACAATTCATATAACAGAATTCTTCACACAACAACATAATTGTTCCCATAATCATACAGCAGGAACACACACAGGAACCAACAAAACTAGGAGTAAGTCCTAGTGATGGAGCAGATATTTGGTAGACAGAGCCCTATCTTATCATGTGTTGGCCTAAACATGTGAGAATTAAAACTGGGAATGGGCTCTTTCTCCAACATCTCCATGTATATTACTCTCACCCTTTTGGGTCACTGACCTTGCCTTCATGTATCTGGAAAAAAAAACATGAATAAGGCTCATGTTTTTAGTCAACAGATTTTAAAAATGGATTCTAACATATGTCATCTTTTGCAAGCAGCTTTAGGCTCCTTAAAAGCCAAGCATATGGTTTCTGCCACCAAGGGTTTTTGTTTGTTTTTATAGGGGAGTGGGAGATTTCTAAATATTTAGTATTTAAGATTTTGCAATAAACTCACTAAAATGTAGTTGTTGCTCCACCCTTGGAGCATAGTCAATAGCTCCTGTTCTAAGTTTAAAAAGCTTAGGAAGGAATATTACAAGAATATTTCTTTTTCTTGAAGTTACTGAAAGATGAAAAGCTTTCATTCATCCAGACTCCACTAGAATCATAAATCTTGACATATAAGAAATGGACTTCTATAGTTTCATCACTCCACAAAAGCAAACATCAATCAGTATACTTCAGCACCCTTCAAATGCTCTACCACAGTTGTCTGCACAATTTTGATGCAGTTTTGTAACAGCAAAAGAAAAAGAAGCTACTGTGACAGCTATTTCTATGTCTTCCAGCAAGCAGGTGCACAAATATATTAGAACCAGATACTGGGGTGTAGCATCTGTGTAGGCAGAACATTTGAATCAGATGGTGAGCAAGATCTTCAATGGAGGTGGTGTCAGAGGATATTGCAAGTAAGAATCTTTGGTGCTGAAATCACATATAGCCCATAGGAGCACTATAGATCTAAACAGTGAGATTGCTACCAAATGTGACTTGATTTTTGGAGTCTGTCATTCAATAGTTTTGTACCTGGGTCTTTATTAACCCTTTTGTTTTGTCACCTAAATGCACAGAAGTATCTGGTGGGGTTTGGGATTGGCTTTATATTATTCTAGTTGAATTTCAGGTTTGCAATTGCAAAGAGCCTTCATAAGCTACTATAGATGTCAATCTTACTCTTATTGTCAATGCAGTATAAGCCATGACTCTAATATATTGTTTGTGTGGGATGACAAATTATCAAAGATTAGACCTGTCTAAACTTTTTGGAAATAATTGTGGATATCCATTTTCTGGTGTTGCTAAAGCCTGGATTCCGTCCATCATCCAGAAACAGGAAAAGCTTACCTTTCCGTAACTCCTATTACTGTCAAAATCCAGTGCTTTGTATTTCATGCAGATTTTTAAAAGAAAGTTAATATATGAAAAGGGATAAGTTTACTCTGTGCAGACATTAATCTTAATACAAATTTCAGCATTGTAAGAACCTCAGTTCACATTTCCTTCTCTCCCTCTCTCCCCCTCTCTCTTTTAATACAAGTATATTACTAATTTTTAATAGGAATATGTTTAGTGTGCAGCTGAAGTTTAAGGGAGTAACAAAACAAACCCCCCCGCAAGAATTTTTTATCCACTAAAGAGAATGCAGCAATGGACATATACCACCCTGGGTGCACAGTAGGAATGTCTGGTAGGTAGAAAAAACAACTATTTCCTCTTGTGTATCCTTCCTAAAGTTGTTTCCATGAACTTGTTGTTGCTAGACTGAGAACTGGAAGTGCCTTTAATACTTGTATAAAAGAGGCATTTATAGAAGTTAACAAACACCTGTTGAAATTTCCTTTTCTACACAACCATAAAGGATAAAGAATCCATCTCCAGTTTAGAGTCTGACAACTCTATACCTTGAATTTTAGAGGAACCTCTGGGGAAATCTCTGGTCTGTGGAGGTTCGGAATATGGCTTTTGGAGGCTATGGACCTTTCCACCCAAGATTTGCCCATGTGAATCTACCAGTGAAGAAGAAGGCAAAGTACCGTCCTTGGGCACATTATAAACTTGACAAAGGCTAGGATCTTGTTTGACTGGATGTTTGCTCTTGCCCATGCCATTTACAGTTCTACGTTTTGGGTTTCTTTTTCTCTTTTTTAAATCAAATTTTTCAATAAAAACACTTACAAACAAACTAAACAATGAAAAAGTCAAAAGACAAACATAACAGAAAAGTTGCAAGAAACAAGCCACAAAGGTAAACATCATATATTTCACAAAAAAAGAATAAACAAAAAACTCTCTCATACATTAAATACTAAACTAAGTAAAGTAATGAAAAATATTAGTTCCAGCTTTTCTAACTACAATTTTATCTAACATTAACTTTAAAAAAATACTTTTCTAAATATTAATGACTTCGGATATTTCCACTGCTATCATTTCCAAAATACTAAATAGTGAATCCTACTGTTGATAAGTTATATTCTGTATCTCAAAAAAGTTTTGCAGAGATTCCCAGTCTTTCACAAAAGACATCGTAGTCCCTTTCTGCATGATGACTGGGGCTATTTCCGCACTACACTCTTATAGAGTGATTATTCCACTTTCAACATCCGATGGAATCCTGGGGTTTACAGTTTTGGGAGGGGCCGGCTGGATTCCATAGGATGTTGAAAGTGGAATCATAGCGCTATAAGAGTGTAGTGCAGAAATGGCCTGTGTCCTGGCATGCAGATGTGAGAGGAGTGGGATCGTGGTGACACTTCTGCATGACGTTTCTCCATCAATGACCTCTGATTGCACGATGCTCCTGCCCATCCTGGCCATGCAGAAGGACCGGAAGAGCAAAGGAGATGCTTCCTGCTTCAATGTAGCATGGGAAAGAACCTAGCTGCACTGTGGAAGGAAGAGGCATGTCCCTTGCACTGCCTTCCACAGGGAGCCGGCTGGGTGTGGAGGGGAGCACATGTGGAAATGGCCATAGACATTTCCTTAACCGATATTGTCAATTTAACAACTAGATAGACAGACAGACAGACAAGGTTCTTCATAGCTTTGTTGCTTTCATTTGTTTCTTTAACTTGACTCCTTTAATAGCTTGAGTTAGAAACCTGGCTTCAAGTAATGTGTTTTATTTGGAAAGTGTTTCAAAGGTGAGGAATACATGTTCCATTTCGTATAGTTTTTTTTCCCCTGCTGACACTCACAGTTGTGCTATGTTAACTTAACTGAATCAAACCAAGGCCTACTTTTTTGTTTTGGATCTTCCTCAAAAGTAGGAATATGTGTTTCTTTCATTATAACTCCCAACCCCATATTCACAATAACTGTATTTGATTTAATTTCACAAGGTAAGGTCTATTTTTGTTTTAAATTTTAAAACAAGATATTATACTATCAGAAGAATATTCACAGGCTGAAATCCAATGAGAGCAGACACAGTGTGTCTATGGAAACTTGGGCCGTTTCTGCAGGAGCCTCCCATCCTGTCATGGGGACAGGAGAGGAGTGGGACTGTAACAACGCTTCTGCATGAAGTCATCCCAGTCCTGTCCTCCTTTCATCACCAGGCAACATGATCATGGATTAAATCATTGGCAGGTTTTGCCTGTCAGTGACTTGAGATCATGCAACCGTTCTGTCTTTATCTGGCCTGTGGAAGCCCCAGAAGAGCAATGGAGATACTTCCTATCCCTGAGCAGCCTGGAAAAGTGTCCAGTTGCACTGCAGAAGGAAGAGGCATATCCATCATGCTTCCTTTGGCAGGGAGCCATCCAGTGTGGAGGACAGCATTCCTGTCCCTGGTCTCATCCTGCCAGAGGCACTGCTGGGATTGGGACTGGATAACAACAGATCCAGATAGGGTGTGGAAAGAACCTCCCTGAGTCATCATGTACATTCCATTATTTCAATGAGCCTATTTAAGTTGGGACTACTGATAGGATTTAACATAAATAATGTAACATTTATAATTAATTTGAATGTTTTAATTTCTATGCAAACTTTGTCACACCCAAAATATAGCAGAGATTGCTCCCATAGCCTTGGAAGCATGCCCAGCAGCAGAGAATAACTTAGCAGCAATACACTGTAGCCAGGAAAAACTCACCCACACCAATTGTTCTCTTCTATCAAGGAGGCAATTTATTCTTCAGTTACAATGCATACATATTTACAAGAATCTCCAGAAGGCATTCCAGCATCCCTTTGCTTGCTCTTTCTGACAGAGCCTCCAGCAGACACATCAAACACCACATACAACTTGCTGGCTAGCTCTCAGCTACATTTATATTCACACTAGCTGATGCAATCCTGCCAACCCTTGCATTCTCCCCACACCTGATGCAACCTTCTCCCCTGATTGCTCATCAGCATGACTCAGCATGACTCAGCTAAAGTCACATGGCTCTCCACAGGTGCACTTAGTAACCCACATCACAAAGTATTTTCTACAGGTTTGGTCCAACCTTCTCTGATAAACTTCACTGAAAGACTGTCTTTCTGATGTTAATCTGAATCTAAACTACATTTCAAACATATTGTGGCAATTTCATAAAGGCACAATAGACGCAGAAGAATAAATTCTAAACTCCCATGAGACATCAAGCGTAATGGTAATAATACCTTTATTAACAGTAATAAACACCATTTTATGTCAAATAATATATTGCCCTAAATAATAACATCTAGAAATATTAACATATATCATTTTCTGATACTCCACCCTTTTACAACTACTTTGCAAATCCTTGATCACCATCTGGAACAGGGATTGGCATTCCAGATATTTTACAGGTCAACTTTTGGAATCCCCAGTGGCTATAACCACTGAGAAGGGACTGAAAGATTTGTAGTCCAAAATATCTTTATGAGCAAAATTTAATATCCCTGCTTTGACAATTCTTACATACATAGCGTTTAATTTAAATCGAAAATAAATAATATACAGGTTCTTATGAGTGCAATTTAATTAAATAATAGTTTTCAAAGAAATTTCTGACTCCAAGGAAACTGCCTCATGATAAGCAGCAGATTTATTGCTTTCATAACTGTACTACATACTAAGTACTGCACAGCCAATGAGGGGGCAGTATTATTCTCCAAAATTGGTTGTAGCTCCTCATTTTATGTGTTTCAGTGATCTCAGCTCAGGACTGTAAATGACAATTAGTAGTATTCTGTCATTTTTTTCTTTCTAATGTGTCTTGTAGCAGATTTTTTTCTGGGAATAGTATAACTTTTGTGTTTGCTTTCTTTTTTCCCCACTTCATTGGGTAGGCATTCAGTTTTAAATCTTTTTGTTGCAAGTCCAAGCAAATGCAGTTATACTGGAAGGCTTGGCTCTAAGCAATAGCTTTACAGCATTCTGGGTGAAAGTGGAGGCATGTAAGTATGTTTAAAGATCAGTGTGTTTTTCATATAGTGAGATGATGAGGTGGTCCATAAGACATATAATGGTGTCAAAAACATAAATTTGTCATGTGGATAGTTGCAAGCTTACTGTGATAGAATCATAGAATCATAGTTGGAAGATAACACAGGAGCCATTGTGTTACCATGGTTCTGACATGCCCGGTGATAGCACTAGATATCGCCTTGATATCAAACTTATTTGGCCTTTACTTGACCTTTCTCTGCCACCCTGCTCCACATGTTTGCAAGGGCTACCGGACAAGCACATAAACAGGCACGGCTGGTAATGGTTGGACATTCCAATCCCCACTTAGGCAGGCAGATTAATGCCACTCCGCTGCTTCAGGGAGACACACCTTGCTTAAGTGCAACTTTACACAAAGACGCACGGCCCTGAGCCGGCACCCTCTCAATGCTGAGCTATTTGCATACTGGCTACACTATTGTCATCCAGCACTAAGCTAGTCATGTAAAACCTGACCTTTTCCAACGCTTTTGTCCCGCTCCAAATTTCCTTTGTTCTCACTGAGCATGGCATGGCCTGTAGCATTCACCTTATAAAAAGTCCCCGATTCCGAGCACACCTTGGATCGCCCTGGACTTCCATCTAGCCTTGCTGCTGCTCTGTCCAGTGAAGTTGTCCCCTCAGTTCCCAATAACTGAGTCTGCCTCTCTTCTTGGAACACTCTGGACTGCTATCCCGCCTTGCTGTCGGTTTGTCCAGCGAGTCATCCCCTCAGTGAACTGCGCTGAGCTTTCTTCCCTGCAATCCTCCACTTTTCTCCAGGACTACGAGATAAGGTATTACCCATTTCCCCTGAAAACTCTTATTTCTAATTTCTAGTTAGCTGTGTGCTTGTGGTGTCTTTTTCTGTTGTTTGTCCTTTAATAAAGCTATTATTTTTACTATTTTAAAAACTGTCTGACTGCTCTCCTGACCTGATGCTGTATACATAGGGTTGCAAGATCCCTGCTAAGTTACCCTGCCTCTTGTTAGCTTAAGAGAGTGCTCAAGTTAATTTCCCCATCTTGTGTTTTTATTTGGTTATTTGGGCGCTTCTCCCGGGACCCCCACAATACACACAGGAACACACATCAAAGTACTCCCAACAAATTACCATCCAGCCTCTGTTTAAAAACTTTCAAAGAAGGAGACTCCCTATGCTCTGAGGTAGCATATTCCACTGCTGGACAGCTCTGACTGTCAGGAAGTTCTTCCTGAGGTTCAGATGGAATTTCTTTTCCTGTTGCTTGAATCCATTGCTCTTTGTCCTAGTTTTTGGAGCAGTGGAAAACAGGCCTGTTCCCTCTTCAATATGACAGCCTTTCAAATATTTGAACATGATGGTGTGGTGCAAGTCTTAAAATTCTGGTAGAATTCCTTGTGATTCCTTTCCATGAGTCCAGGACATAAATATGTCATCTGTGTATTTTGGATAGAGAAGAGGTGACTTGAGTACACCAACTGAAGAAGTATGGCTCCAGGTCATCCATGAAGATATTTGCATATTGCTACTCTAGGCAGTGTCACTGTTGTTATCCCCAAAAACCATAACTACCATGAGTCAGTACAAAGCGACAGTTTGATGGCTAAGTGTTCCGTAGTCCCATTTAGACTGTCCTGAAGTGGGATGTTGTTTGCAATATTTCCACATCCATATTAGTTAGGGTGCTATTGTCTGGAATATTGTATATAGACTATATTTTCCTCAGGAAGCTGGTTATACCACTCACATGTATTGATGACATATAATCTGAGAACTGAGTCCGTATATCTTGATGCCCCAATAATGAGGATCCCAATGTAAGAGACAATGATTCATCCCAAGATGTGTGGTTTATATATTTTGGGTAATAAATAGAAGGGGATTCTTGGCATTCCTGAAGTGTATCTGTTTGGATTTGGTTATGTGCAACCATGAGAAATTATCTGAGTAATTTGTAGAGGTTCTTCTGATAGTCATAAATGAAACATGTAGGTTGTCTTCTGTAGAATGTGGTACTGGAAAATGGTTTCTCATTCTTCTGTAGGTAGTCTACCTTATTCATCATAGCAATGGCCGTTCTTTGTCATCCTCTTTAATGACAATCTTGGGATTGTTTCTGAGACTCTGGATAGTATCTTGTTCAACCTTCAGGATAGATTCTTTCATCCCACTTCTCTCCTTCCACTTTTTTTCTGAAACAGACCAATACACCTACGACTTTTAATACTAGTGCCACAGTTGTTGAATGGGATAAGGTAAACAATGGCTGGAATGTTAAACGATTAAGATTATTAGGGTCAAAGTAGAGATGTGAAGAAATCTCACTAAATGTGAGACAGTTTGTCTCAACACCTTAATAATTCATTAAACAATAAGATTTCTCATTCCCAGTATGAGAACAAGACAGTGTGTGCTTTTTTCCTGTTAAGGTTTCTGGAATTTGTACAAAGTGTTTCTGAACAAAATGAGCATCTTTGCCTCTGTCAGGCAATGCAGACTGAGAAAGGGTGCATGAGAAATTATGGCTGATTTCTCAAAAAGATGATGCTCTTGATTTTAAAAGTACATGCAACAAGGCAGCAGCTAACCCATTGCTCAGTTTGTCTGGTACTGACAATTTGTGCAGTTTGTTCTCTTGAGAACAGCACACGATGACATATAGGACTAAGCCAAGCACTTTACATCTTAGACCTGTTTGACTTGTGCTCCCTTCACAGCACCAGCTATGTACTGAACCACAGCTGCCAATGTGGGTTTAGACTGCCAAGCAGTATTAACTGAAGCATTAGAGATTGAAAAGCTGACACATTTGCCAATAGAAAAATATTTTACTCTGGCAGGTATAATGCCTAGCATATTGTAGGCTGGGCTACTTGATTATGTGATGCATCTTGCCCAAGAGTTATTTAGATGACCACGTTGTTTGAACACAACACTTACAGTTCAGTGTGAGAAATAGGGCTCTTAGGAGAGTTTCTGGTTTGGTAAGAATCTGCTTTTGGGGTTGGGGAAAGAAATAGATTTTCCAAGCACAGAGAGAGAAAGAGAGAGAAGGAAAGATGTATAAAAGGTTTGGCTAGTAAAAGTTTATATACTTTTTAACTTTTTTCCTTCATCTGTTGACTAACAGAACAAACCATGTAGTACTACTAGAGAAACAATGTAAAAACTGAAAAAAACTATAGAAGATTGCAGGATTTTAGTATCATATACAAGCACACCAGAGAACCAGGTTAAATCCGTTCCCAGCATGGAACATCATTAATACAAAAGACCCACACATTGCCTGACTTATGAAGTACATAAGTGCATATTATTCTCCTCTGTTCTTGTTCTTTCCCAATTATGATTGTGTAACAGCAAATACTGTTAATAACACACAAAAACCCTTTATAACTAAAACTTAACCTTATTTTTAAAATTTTATTTCTATGTTCTGATACCTTTGACTAAGCTGCAGATTCTCACAATAACATATCTATTATTTTCTTTACCAAAGTTAGGGAAAACCAGAGCAATGTGACTCTTTTCATAGTTTGCACAAGATTTTTCAGTGCACTGGTGCTAAGCTTCCCAGTATTGCTTTCCCATGTTGTAAGTGCTTTCCAATTTTCAAGGAACATGAAGCATCTCTAATGTCAGCAAATAATGCCTCTAGAAAATTGCTTGAAGTTCCCTGGCATTCATCCTTTCAGATGCTATTGCATTTTTTCAAAGCCCTTGTTTATCTGAAGAGTTCTTTGGTGTCCTAAAAAGAATGAAAACATATTTACAATAGTTTAGACAAGGACAGATGGAGTGGTCTTGCCATGGTGGTTTGGAAAATGAAAAAGAGATTAATTCAAATGACGTTGTTGAATGATTTGCACAATTAACATACTGATGGAGAGATATTTTGCTCCCATCTGTTAAAATGGCAAGTTGTTTATTACTTTGGTATTTTCCAATGTGGAAGACCATGATTCTTCTCTTTCAGATATATCTCCAACACACACATACACACACACATTTTCTGGTTTTTTTTATCACCCTCAAGGATGAACCTTGGTCACCATTTCTTTAAAAGAACCATTTTTTCCTTAAACATAAACATATGTTGGGATCATAACTTCAGACCTAAGCTAGGTTTTGTCTCGGCTTTGAAGATTTCAGGAACTAAAATCAATGAATACTCCAAATTCTCCTTTAAAATATCAATGTGTCTGTCTGTGTAGTTTTTTATTTTTATTTTTTCAAACATTTTCTAGATAATATTTTTAATGTTTGTGATTGTGACAGGTCCCCTCTCCAGGCTGGCACTGCAGCTCCAATCCCTTGGGCTTCTGTTACTCATTTTACACCTAGTCCCCCCTAAAGATCCCTCCCTGGATCAAATACCCTGAGCTTCAAGGTGATCCCTATATGGGACAGTGGATGGGTTGTTCAGTGGCTTCATTGTGGTGAGAGTCTATTAAGTTTTGAGACTCTCTATGAAAACTTAACAGGAACAGATACAGCTGTAAAAAAGAATAAACAAATAGAAGTTTATTAAGATATATTTAGGTCACGCATTCTCTGAACTACTTAATCATTCACAAAACCCTATTGAGTTATTCTTCTTGGTTGAATCTCTATTATTCCATCTTCCTCCTATTTTCTGCAATCTTTTCCCAATATTTTGGCCACCTTCCCCCATCTGCCTCCTGTCAGAGATAAACCTCAGTTGTGTAACCTGTCTCTGCCATCGGCAGCATGTGATTGCTGGCAGGCATGCCCAGTTCCTCCCTTCACAATCATCTATATTTATACCAGTTAATTAGTGCTGTTTTAAATGGATAGTTATGGTGATTCACATTTCTATATTTATTCATTTAATGTTTAAATTTAAGTTAAATATTTAAATATTAAACAAATTAAAAATTAAATATTTAAATTCAAATAGGAAAGGAACAAAATCTGGGACTATTCAATCAGTCTGGATGTACATGTTGATAGATCACATTTTAGGGTGTCAAAAAACCTCACAGGCAAGCGTCCATATAAAATTAAAACACCATTATGAATTGAAGCAATAACTTATAAAATTATTGAATATAAATGTACTACTTAAATCATCATTAGAAAACAAAACAAAACAAAACAAAAATGCAAGTGTAACTTTTACCATAGCAGTAAAATAACAATGTCCAACTAACTTCTTCCCATCACTGCATATACAGTCAACCTCTACATTTTCAGGTTTGATTTCACGGATTTGATTAATCAAGGTGGAAAGGTCCTAATCTTTATTCATGGCAACTGCAGCTCCTCTCCTCTCAAGCACTCTCTCTCTTTCCAAATCAAACCAGGAAGAACAGCTCCTTTTTTAGGGTTTCCCAATCTAGTGGGCCAAGCCATAATTTATGGGGCTTACATGGTCATCTTCCTCCAACCTCACCTTCCTCCAGCTTTGGGTACCCAGGAAGGGAAAGGGGTAGGGCCACTTTAGAAATGGAGAAAGATGTAATGCACAATGTTTGAAGTCTACTATATCTCTGTTGTAACATCTTTCCTTTGATTGACTCCTTATACTTTCCCTAGAAGGTGCTGAGAAACTGGAAGCCAATCTCATGCCTTATGTTGGCCCTTTGTTATGCCACATAGTTCTGAGAATGAAGCTGGTTTTAGGTGGTGATAGTGAGTTGGCAGCAGTGGCGGCGCTTGGAGTGTGTGGAGGGGGGGCCAGGGTTATGGTATGAGTGGTGTGGCCACTGTGCACAGGGGCATGGCTGCGGTGCGTGGGGTGTGGCCAGGATGTTCCGGGGCTTGGCCAGGGTGCACAGGGGCATGGCTATGGGCCAGGACACCCCAGAAATATTGCCGCCCGGAGTGAATCACCCCCCTCCCGCTCCAATGTCCCTACGTGACTGGTTGGCAGATGGAGTGTAGGATCTGGAGAGGTGCACAGTTTGAAACTGCCAACTTTATGAGTATCCTTTGAATGTTGAGTGGTGATGGGGAATTGCCATCCCTAGAAACTGCACGAGAAATTTGAAAGCCAAGCTGGTGAACCAAGGATCTAGCTTTACTGAAAGAAATGCATTTCTGTACCACGCTGTGACAAGCCAGAATCTGAACAGAAGATGAACAGAGGATCTTGAGCTCAGGTCTTGTACACTTTAATATAATAGTACACAAGTTGCCGGGACACTCTATAGGTCTTTATACATTGCACATGTGCCAGATAACTTTCCATGCAACTAACATTCCTAGCCAGATATTTAGATTGTCTCTACGACAAAATTAAATTTCCACAGACTCTTTCCAAACTCCATGATGTCAGAAGTCCCTTAACTCTTACATGTCAGGGAGGAAGGGACATGCTGCATGTAATTTCAGGAGGAAAATCCCTGCAATCATGGGACATAATTCTAAAGAAATATAAACATATTTCTAGGTTAGTCCAAGCAAAGCAATATTAGTGTCTCCTTCGCCCTCAGGTAAAACAGGTTACTGCAATGGCAAGCCTGCAGTAACCTGTTTTACATCTCTACAGGAAACCCTGGTTGCCTGTAGAGATGTAAAACAGGTTACTGCAGGCTTGCCATCGCTTACAGTATTTTTCCTGACCTGTTTTGTTGTTTTGGGACAATGGCATCTGAAAATGCATAGGATTTTGACTAATTTCTGCTCTTTCCTGCCATGCCTCCATCTCTGTCTGCCTTTGCCACTGTTGGGATACTTGAAGTATTCAGTCTTTGCAAATCATAGCAAGAACTGACCTGATTTGCCCTTCCTCAAATAATTTGCAGATCAGGATGCAGACTGGTTTCAAGTGCCGGATTATCACTGTTTGAAGCTACTTCTGCTGGTGGAAGGAGAAGCAGATGATTCCCCTCTTTCATGCAGTCCTCCAGGTATACTTAAAAATTTGACAGCAGGGAAAGCGTCTGGAGTAGATTTTCAGCACCACAGAAGGTTGCTGGTAGAAGGAAAGAGCCAAAAATCCTGACACTACCTCCTTCCTCACTGTGGATTTTGACCATAGCTATCTACCACCTTTCCAAATGTTCTGACACCATTATCAGCTCCATTTAAAATACTTTCTAAACTAGATGTTTTAAAAATGCTAATTTTCAGAGAAAATTGTCTTGAGGATTTTATTTTAATACATATGTCTATGTGGATTTTATACAGATTTTTTAAGATTAATACAGGCATGAGATGTAACAGACTTATGGGCAAACACATGCAGAGGTAGGATGGACTAGAACTAGAACAAATCGCCAATACCTAACTAAGTCATGACAATTAGCCAATCAAACACACTACTTTTTGAAGTTCATTATCTTAGCAGAATTGATTGGCAATCCTACCTTTGCCCAACAGAGATAACTTAAGGAAAGATTTGCCTTGATGGATATATATATATATATATATTTGGACATCTGGCTGAGGGATTTTGGGTGTTTTCGGCCAACAAATCCTCCAAGGCTGACACTAGTGAACCAAATAACAACAACAATAATAATGCAATCATTGAGGCAACTGTTTGAAAAACAGAGCTCTAAATTCACTTGTTAGTTCCGGGTAGGGTCCACCCAGTGAATAAACAAATCTTACATAAGTGTTTATTTGCCCACTGCTTCAGTGGGTCTACTTTTGTTGACACTAACAATTAAATTAAAGCTGTAGTTTTCATATGGAATATGAAATATGCTTTCAGGCATTCCTACACCAATAACCTTGAAACATAAGAACTAACTATTTGCCAGTCTCTGTAGAAAAAGTAGATGATGTATTTACAGACTTGAACAATACTGTAGAAAGATGTCTGGCAGCAAGAAAGCACACATACGCACACACAAGCATCATTTTTGTGTTAATGAACATTTTTGCTTGTTCAGAAGCTGCTGAAGGTTTCCCAACTCTGAAGGGATTAGAAATCACCAAAAGGAACAAAGGCGATATTATTCATCCTTCACCTCTTTATAAATCCCTTCATCCTCTTATGCCCATACCTCTTTGATGAAGTATAATGGGATTCAAAATTCATTAGAAATATTTTTCAAGGCCGATGGGCAAACCATTTAGTGAAAAAGAAGTTCTAAGCAGAGCTTCTATAATGTGTATGTGAGGTGGGAGTGCCACAGTACTTTTTCTTCTTATTTTCAAGATAAAGGGCACAATTCATGTTAGGACTTGAGCCTAGAAACTTACAGCCCTTTGGACACAGGACAGAACTGCATTTAATCTCAGCAAGTGCCCCCCTTCAGCCAAGACAGGCTATGGCAGTGGTGTCAGGCAGGGCCCTGATAGGCTATTTAAGGTGGCACAGTGCTGTCTCAGACTTTTTTGCCACTTCTTCACCTTTTGCTCACAGAACAGAACTTCATATTATCTCAGAAAATGCACATTCTCAAACTTGTATTTATTATGAGAATGTGAGTACAGTTGGACCTCCACATTCTCTATGATTTGGGGAGCGGGACAGAAAAGTGGAGAAATAACAAATATCAAAATGCGGATGTGTGTCTGTGGGAAGGAGGCCAAGGCATGATGGGAACAAGCACTTAGAATGAACCAGATTAGGGAAAGTAGAGGGAAGGGGGTGGCTCAGCATGGTGGCCCTCTCTCTTGTCCATCTCCTTTCTTGGGTGGGTGGGTGGGGACATCATGAGAGAGTTTGTGGTGCTGAGAAATTGGGCTGAGAGCTGTCCTCAGCTGGCTAGGCAGGTAGCTGGTGGTGGTGGAGATGAACCAGAGGTTGTTTTCTAAAGGGCTGCATGGCCTGATTGGATCTGCCAAGATGGAAGGTTTCCTTCAGAAAAGGAATGCCTGAGGTGGCAGGGGTTGGAGAAACTTGGAAATAATCAAATCCATTAAAGTCAAACCTGCATATGTGGAGACTGACTCTTTCAGCTCTATGATTTTACAGCCATAAAGCATGATACATGGAAGGTATGATTCTCTTCCTAGTGAGATAAGATTAGTTTTCTCTTTGCTATCCTTCTCTGGACAGCTGAAAACTTTTCTGATCCAGCAGGCTTTTGGGAACTGACTGCAAAGGCTTTTGATTGTACATGCTATTCTACTGATTTTATCATTTTTTTTAAAAAAAATATTTTTTATTAAGGCTTAAAATGAAAATAAAACAAACCCTTCCCCACTTCCAAACTTTTTTCTTTTTTTCCAGTTGAGACTGCTTGTTTACATTCCATTCATACATAGTTTCTGTTTTAAAGATAATCTTACATTGTTGCATCTTACATTGTTACATTTCTTCTTTGTTACATTGTCTTATTACATTGTTGCCTTGCATTACATATAATCTTGCTTTATTCTTTTTTTCTTTTCTTATACTATATCTTTATCCAATTCAAGACTTTTCTTCATTCCCTTTCAAAGTTCTGAATAGGCTTATTTTTCAGTGAAAATGTTAGCTTTTCTGTCTCTATCATATCCAGAACTTTTACTTTCCATTCTTTTATATCAACATAGTCACTTTCTTTCCAATATTGTGCATATGTCAATCTTGCAGCAGTTATCAAATATAACAATGTCTTCTGGTGATATCTCATCTCTTTGTTGCCCTTGCGTATTTAACAAATAAAACTCTGGCTTCATTTCGAAATTTAAACTGTAAATTCTCTGAATTTCATTATGTATTTCTTTCCAAAATTTCCTTGCTATCTTACAGGTCCACCACATATGAAAAAACGACCCCACCTTTTCATCATATTTCTAACATCTTTCATTTCATTTCCATTTCCATCTTTCATTTCATTTCATTTCCATTTTCTGCAACCTTTTAGGTGTCATATACCATCTATGTAGCATTTTATAAATTTTTTCTCTTAAATTTAAACTTGGTGTAAATTTTATATCTGTTTTCCATACCCTCACCCATGTATCCAACTCAACTGGATGTCCAATATTTTGTGCCCATCTGATTTTATCATTTAATGGATATGTTTTAATTTTTTTTTTGATTTAAATAGTTTAACCATAATGGTCTGCATGTTTTTCCCCCTCTCTTTGTATTTTGGGGATGCTCTTGGACCTGGTACTACTTTTGGGAGGCCAGATGGCACAGTGCTGTGGCCAGCCTTGTTTCGGCATGCTAGCAGTGCTCTTTTCTAGGAAGGGGTGATATGGCCACAGTGGTTCATCTCTTACTTGACTCCCAGTTAGACTACTCCAATGAGTTCTATATGAGGCTTCCCTGAAAAAGTGTTCAGAAGTGACAGCTGATGAAAAATGTTGCATCCAGACTGTTGTTAGATGTGTATTTTAGAGAGCGTATATCACCAGTCATATAAAAACTGCACTTGTTTGTAGTGTTCTTTTGAGCTCTGTTCAAGGTACTTGTTTTAACTACAAAGCTCCGAATGCCCAGGAACCAGGATATCTGAAAGATTGCTTCCTTCTCTGTGGACCTTCCTGAAACTTGAGATTCTCAACACAGGCATTGTTGCACAAGATTATGTTGGTGTGTACACTTGATAGGGTCTTCTCTGTAGCAGCACCCAAACTGTTGAAGTCCTTTCCAGAGGAAGTCAGGTTGACTCCATCTCTTCTGAGTTTCCAGCAGGCAGCTAAGACTGCATGGTTTCACTAAGGCCCTTTCTGCACCGGTCTATTAAAACGGTGCAGAGCAACTTCCAACGGAGGTTTTCTGCACCGTAGAGTGGACTGGGGCAGACTACTTTTTGTAGTTCTGCACCTCAGTCCGCTCCGGAGCAACCGGAACTGGTTGCACAGCGTGCTTTTTAAAAACCTCTTTTAAGAGGTTTTTAAAAAGTATGGAGCGCATGGCCCCGTGTCACTCCATCAACGCGTCACTCTGTCACCGTGCTCTGTCAGCAGTGCAGAGCGCTCCGGTGCAGATTTTCAGGCGCGCACTAGTGCGTGCCTGCAGATCTGCCAGGGGTGGGCTTTAGGCTGGCGAGCTTCTCCAGTTGGTGGAGAGCCTCCACCAACTGGAAGCCGCCATTTTGGGTGCCGGAGCAGTGCAGAGCAATGAGCTCACGCTGCTCCTCATCAGGACAGACCCAAATGGACCCACCAAAAAGCCGGTGAGTAGCGGCAGGGAGCATTTCCCTTGCCACATGTGGAAAGGGCCATAGTCCTTGAAATTGCTCTATTTTAACTGTCTAGTGTTAACTCATTTATTTATAGACTGTTTTTTTTAAAAAAAAAATTCTTGGTTAATTTTTCTTCTACTGTAACTTTTTCCAATTGTTTTTGACATCAGGGGCCTTGGCAGGCTGACAGGTGATACATTAATGCTATAAACAAACAAACAAATAAATAACCTTTTGTAAATATGTTGATTATCTGTTCTGAACATAAGACAGAATACAAATGAAGAAACAATAGCAACTGCTACAACACCTTTATTGTGTCTTTTCAAAAAAACAACAACAACCTTTTGAGGAACATTTAGCAATGCAGACTGCCCAACTTGGTTATTAAGCAGAGATGGGTCCAAATTGCTTAAGGTGATTGATTTAGCTAAATATATCTTCCCTCTATCATTTTTGATCAGGTGACTAACTAGCAATCAGTAAGTAGGCATGCAAAGATTGGTAACTCTAACAACTAGAAACAAAAGTAGCAAATGTAAGAAAAGATGTCTATTGCAAGCAGCTAAAACAGCTTTTACAGTAAAGAAATTCTTCATAATATTTAGGTGGAATATATTTTCTTGTAATTCGAATCCACTGGTTTGTGTTCTGGTGTCTGGAGAATCAGAAAACAAACTGGCTCCATCCTGTTTTCTATTCAGATACCTTTACAGCTATCATGTCACCTCTGAGCCCTCTCATCTGCAAGTTATGGATAATCTTGGTCACTCTTTTCTGCGTATATTTTAAATTATGTTCAAAAATGGACCAGCAAGTAGTGGAGCTGTTATAACAGGAGGTTTATGCTTCCTGTAATTATCCTTCATTAACAGTCTGGGGCCATCTCTGAATCCCATTCCAGCTATAGGAATATAACATGAAGTATGGTTGAAGTAACCTGTATTTTTTCCCTTATTGGATAACACATGAGATGTATAACAAAACTGCATGGCCTGATTCAGTACTATGTTTGTTTTTTTATTTTTTTAAAGACTATTTTAGTGATGGAATGTGCAAAAGATAATCTCAAAGAATAAAAACAGTTAAGATGATGTTTAGTGACTGTGGGAACTTTTTCAATGGGAATGAACAGCTTATTTAAGATTAGAAATCACATGTAATTTTGTAATTTTGCTCTGCAGGCTGATCTGTGTGCTCTTAGTATAGGTAAACAAGATAATTTACAGAGCATTTCTATGAGCATTGCAAATATAACATTATAGCTGTTCAACATTTATGCTATAATTTGCTCGTATTGTTTTTTAAATAACTTTGGAATTGTTCGGATTCCAAATAAAAGAATATACTGGGGCTTTGAAAATTACCTGCTGCATCCTGTGAGTAAAACGTTGACTTTCCCTGTCTAGGACAACTTTTCTGTTTTTGTTGGATGATCAACCCGGAACAGGAAGTTTAATCCATGGAAAGAATGGTTGCATTCATGGCTGTACTGCTGGTTTTGAGTTTTCTTTTGTTTGGTTGGTTCTGGCTTTGGTTTTGAATGGACAGAGGAAATATCATCTTCTACAAAGCTTGAAAAAGTTACTATTTGGACCACCAGACCCAGAATTCCCCCAGTACAAAAAGTAACTTTGCATGGGCACATAATATAGGGCTCAAAATCAGACTTGAGCATTGGGGAAAAAGCTGGAAGAACATACAAAAATTCACCCTGGCCCAGAAAACCATCTTAAGATGCTATACAGATAGTATTTAGACCCAGTAAAGTTAAGGAAAATATATAAGACCCTGAGTAAATGTTGTAAATGTCAGGAAGAAGAAGGAACATTCTTTCATATGTGGTGGTCCTGTCCTAAAGCTAAAAAATATTGGAAAAATATACACAAGAAAATAACAGAAATATTACAGATTAATATTCCATTATCTCCAGAGATTTTTCTTTTAAATATGTTGCATGAAGTAGATAATGAACATATGAAACACTGGAGAGTAATATTGTACATGGTATCGATAGCAAGAATTACCTATGCGAAATATTGGAAGAATAAGTGTATACCAGATCCAGATGAATGGGAAGTTAAACTAGTAGAACTGATAACAATGGATGATTTAACCTTGACACTTAGAAGTGAGACAAAGGGAAAAAACTATGATGAAATGGCACCAATTAAAAGATACATTCAACAAAAATGGGCGCTTCAGATGGAAGTATGAAAAAATATGAAGGAAGAAAGAGAAGGGATAAACAGTAAAGCAAAGATATGGAAAAGAGGGGAAGTTTAAATTCAAAAGTAATTAGGCAGGCCGCTAGAAAGAAGAAAGTTTCAGGGGAAACTTTAAAGATTAGTCAATCAACCAAACAGGAGGATGGAAGGAAGTAGCATTTGCATATGGAGAACTGTAGAATATTGATAATAGTATAGTAAAAAATCGAAATATTTCAATGTTAAATGTGATGCTTAGTGTGAAGATGAAGACATTAACATGATATAAGAACCATGAATACGTGTAAATGTACCTTTCTAGATATACAAATTTGTTTTTGTTTTTGTTTTTTTATATAGTATGTGAAAAAAAATTATAGAACAGTTGTTATGATATTTGTAAATATGGACAGTTATTTTTTAATAAAAAATATTCAAAAAAAAAGTAACTTGCCAAGCTTAGCTTTTCCTAGTTTTAGTTGTGCCCGGGATGGTACCTATTCCAGTATGAATAGTCTCAAGAGAAAAAAAATGTGGGGTAGTTCAGAGATATTTAGGCCCTGTTCACATTACACAAATACACTTGGCCTCCACATTTCCTGGGGTTAGGGACACAGGACCCTCGCAAAAGTGAAAAATTTGCAAATAACAAAATTTGTGTGTCTGTGGGAAGGGGGCTGAGGCACAGGTGGGGAAAGTGGGTATCCAGGGTCTCAACCAGGTCAGGAAAAGGAGATGGTTAGCATGGTGATCCTGTACTTCCTCTCTTGCCCATCGCCATCCTTGGGTGTGTGGGTGGCATGGGTACAGGGTTTGTGGTGCTGAGAATTTGGGCAGAGAGCCATCCTCTGCTGGTCAGGCAAAGACTGGTAGAGGAAGAAGAGGACCAGAGGTGGGTTTTTAAAGGGCTATGCAGCCTGATTGGAGCCACCAAGAGGCAAGATTCTCCCCCTCAAAAAAGAAGCACCTGAGGTGGGAGGGCAGGGGTTGGAGAAACTCACAAATAATCAAATCTGGGAATGTCAAACCTGCAAATGTGGAGGGTTGACTGTATAGCACAATATTCCATTTCTAACCACCGTGGTTCCATTCAATGGAATCCTGGGGTTTGCAGTTTAGGGAGGGGCGTTTAGAATTCTCAGCCAGAGAGCTCTAATTCCTCACTGAACTACAGTGTTAGTAGCCATACACCTCCACATTTTGATATAGCTTAATTGGTGAAATATGATTTAATTGAAAAAATATATTAATTGGCTTTGATATAAGAATGTGCCCTGATGTGACTGGAAGGCCAGCTGGACAAGAGGAAGACACTGGCTGAACACGTGCACTGTAAAGGTAGGTCAGAAATCCCCTCCAGGCAGTCAAGTCATTATCAGGAAGTAGCTGCAGAGATGATAGGCTTAATGTAAGCAGTAACAGCTTTGCTAGCAGATAATAGTGATTAATGGTTTCAGCCTTCTTCCCATCAACCTGGAAACCTATTTCATTATACTCAAGCCTGTCCACTATTACAGAGCTATCATGACATCTACAATAGTGGACAGGAGGTTAGTGGCACCCAGAGCAAGGGGGTGGGGTGACTGGCCAGGGCAGGGCAACCAGTGGGGGTAGGGTGACCGGTGGGCAGATGTAGGCAGAGCGAGTGGAGGTGGATGGGGCAAGTGGCAGGTGGAAGTGGGTGGGGTGAGAGGTCTAAGTGGGTGGGGCAAGCTGTGGAAGTGGGCACAGTGAGCAGCAGAAAGGGGCATGGCAAGTGGGGTGGGCGGGGGAGGGGTGGGCAGAAGTGAATGGGACAAACAGTGGCAGGGTGGGGCGAACAGAAGGGAGAGTTGGTTGGGGCAAATGGTAGTGGGAGGAGATGAAGGGATTCCTCTTTTCTGTGCCTCCCCGACTTTGACATGTGGGGCAGGCACCCCAGTTGCCCCAGCTTAGATCCGCCTCTGGACAGCTATTAAGTTTCTGTCCCATTTCCTTTGTATAACAAATTCCAAGAGGACATGCCACTCCCACTGAAGGATCCCATCATTTCTACTCCATCAACCAGTATATCTCTGTTAGGATCAAACCAAAAATAGCTGATCATCTTGTTCCTCCACCTTTTGCACACTGACATTGACTGCAAGGCTAATAAGGAAGTTGTTGGACCTTACATTCTTGGCAAAGTGAGACTTCCAACAAACATCAAGTTGGACTCTCCTGTTCTACCATATCACTTATTTGGACATTTGTTTTAAGAAGGCATCATTCAGATCTTAAGTCTGTCTGGGGAGTCTATAGTAGGCTCCCACAATGTGGTCACAGTTGTTTCTCTTTCTCTCTTTTAATTTTTATCCAAATACTCTCAAAGTTTTTTCCCTGCTCTGAGGCATAGATCTCCTCACAGATGTACACATCCTTGACATGGCTGACGATCCATTGTAGACATGGCTGATTATCCATTGTGCAATTGGAATGCACAATGTGCAGAGGCAATGAATAAAGACATTGTGCTTTTGCATGCTACTCTGTGGAATTTAACATGCCACTACATGCACAATGCTACCACATGTGAACTCCACTCAGGCCACTGTCACCTGAATATGAATGTTGTGTATGGTCCAAAACAATCACTCTGCATGCACTTTTATATGTTACCAACAAGATGATAGCCATCGTTATTAAACCTTAGCCAAAGAAATGGAAATAATTGGAAGTTAAAATGACAGGAATTTATATCATGTGCTTTGGATTTTTTTGTTAAAGAAAAGACAGCTCAAGTTGTGTTCCCTGCACTGATCTTGCTAGTCTCTTTTCATGAACTGTCATGCATCAAATATTGTGTGAGACTCTGGGCTTCCATAGTAACAATTGTGAAGTGAGAGAAGAAGACAGAATAAAGAAAGCTATTGGTGGTGGTGATCAGAGCTAACATGTTATCAGAATCATCCTTCCCATTGCAAACTTACCCTGAACGAGGCAAAGTCCAATGAAAAAGCATATCCTTTCTCTAGACATCCAGAAACATGTTCTCCAAATCGCATGATATCTGAGAAGCCACTGGCCAAATGAGTGATCTGTACTGCCCAAAAAGCAGTCTTAATTCTCTGTCTGCTTTGCCTATAACAATGAAATATACAAGATGCAGACCTGCAACATCCTTTTCTTCTTCCTCTACATGAATTTTGTAACATTTTTGCTTGATGATGAAGCCAATGAGCTTTGAATGTTAGTTTACATTTATTTTTGTGCCTCCTGGTTAGCCTAATGCAGGTATCACTACTGTGTGTATTGGATTTTGTATCACCCAAGTTAGTGTTGCGCTAAGCAAGTCTGAATTCTTTTCTACTGACCACATACTGGGGTGCTAATGTTCCTAAATTTCATATGGTAGCCCTAGACTTTTGTACATGTGTAGGGATTCTTGCACAGAATTAGATTGGATTCTTGCACACAGTCAGATGGAATTTGCTCTGAAATGGGAATACCATATGCAATTCTTGCCTTCTTATTGTCAGAGCTAATATAGTGGAAACATTGTGAAAATTTCATTTCATTTGAATATAAATACTTTCCATGTCATTTGAAAATAAGGCATAGCTTCAGAGGAGAGAGGCCTTTGTTCATTGGAAAGGATTAAACCATTTTAAAAGATCCTAGCTCAAATCTAGGTACCCACTAGTAGCTGCATTTTTAATAGGCTGCAAAATTGGAAATATAATTGCGTGTTTTTCATCATATCTACTTTTACCCTGATGCTAGAAAGTGGAGGGCTTTCTCTCATTCCCATCATCATCACAGGCATGTTTGATGAGGACATGGAAAAGAGCCTTCTGCTCTCAGGCTCTTCTCAGGCTGTAGTATTCCCTCCATGGGGGGTGGGGACAGGATGAACCCCTCCCTGCTCTCTTTCCACCTGGAGGTACAGATCTTTTTGTTTGGACAGGACTTTGGTTTTAACTGGTTGTGGTAGAAGGGTCTTTTAATGAGATGTGGTGTACTGTTATCTTTTTGCTACATTCTAAATGTGTTTTCTATGGTTTTAATTGGGTGTGTTTTAAGTAGGATTGCTTATAGAACTTTAGCTGTACTTTATTTTTATTTTTTATTTATTTATTTGTATTCCGTCTCTCCATATGGATCGACTTACAAATAGCATGTATTTCGAAACATTTCTGTACATGCCCCCAACAAGCTGGGTACTCATTTTACTGACCTGTGAAAGGATGGAAGGTTGAGTCAACCTTGGAGCCGGGCAGGATTGAACTCACAACCTTGTGCCTTGCAGTACTGGCATTTAACCACTGCGCCACCATGGCGCAGTGGTTAATCTGTACTGTAAGCCACCTTGGGTCCTGTGCTGGGAGAATGGCGAGCTATATAATTAATTAATTAATTAATTAATTAATTAATTAATAGATGGATGGATAGATAGATAGATAGATAGATAGATAGAACATTGTAATCCTACACATGTCTCTTCAGAAGTAAGTTTCTTTAGGTGAATGAGTCTAAGGCCTTTTCTGCACTGGGTGAGGGAATCGTCCCGTGCCGGTACTCACCGGACCTGTGTGCTCCATGTGCAGGTCCAGGCTGGTCCGGAGCAGTCTGTGGCTGCCGCTCCGCACTGCTCCGGGGACGAAAATGGCGGCTTCCGGTTGATTGAGGCTCTCCACCAACTGGTGAAGCTCGTCAGCCTAAAGCCCACCCCCACCAGATCTGCAGGCTCACACTGGTGCAAGCCTGAAAATCTGCACCAGAGCACGGCCACGTAGTGGCGCGCTCCATGCTTTTGAAAGACCTGTTTGTGGTCTTTTAAAAGCACACTGAATGACCACTTTGGATCATTCTGGAGCAGGCTGAGGTCCGGAATTACACAAAGTAGTCCGGACCCAGTCCGCTCCCAGGTATAGATGTCCTCTCTGAAGGACGCTCTGCACCGTTTTAAAAAACCCCTGCAAAAAAGGCCTTCTACCATACTTTATCCAGTGGAGGCCTTGCCTTAGCAAAAAAGTAATTCCACTAATTTAAGGCAATACATCGATTCTCACTGAGCCCTCTGTGTCATATCCCATTCTGTTCCAGATGATATCACAACCTTCAGATCTAGCAGAGAACATAAGATGTCTAGCTTGTGCTCGTGGATATGCTTGCTAAGAAGGCAAAGCTAGTACTGGCTATAACTCAGTGTTTCACATTTTGCTTTCTGCCTGGGATTGCCAACAAATAGGATGGCAGTGGTAGTCATACATGGCTGATGGGCTGTGTTTGGATTGGTGGATCACACGCTGTGCATAATATGATATAAATATGTTCAGATCTTCTAATATTTTTTAAAATGCATGAGAGTCTAATTCAGATAGATGGATGTACTGTTCAAGCAGTATTCACCATGATTTCTTCAACACATGATCAGGGGAGAAGCTATCCTGACTGCCTCAAACTACACTTTCTTTACATTGAAAGCAACACATCTGAAAAAGAGAAGTTTCTGTTCAGAAGGAGATTTTCGACCAGTGGCAGCTCATCTATTCTGAGATGCACATGCTATAAGTCTTAACTGTCGTGTTCTATTATTAATTAAGAATAAGAATGAATTACTCTGCTCAGTACCTTCAATAATCCTCTTGTCATCCTCTTTCTCAGAAAGATTTGTTCAGAGAGAGTTTGCCTTTGCCTTCTTCTGAGGCTGAGAGAGTGTGACTTGCCCAAGTCCAGCCAGTGGGTTTCCATGGCTGAGCAGGGAAATCAAACCCTGTTCTCCAAAGTCCTAGTCCAATGCTCAACACTACACCATGCTAGCTCTCTGCCTGTGCTTAAGGGTGAAAGAAGTGGCCAGAGTTGTAATAGTTACTCCAGTAAAAACTTGCTATGTTGGTCAGGCTTTACTTCCAACAATTCTTTTTTCATAGTGATCAATGATTATGTGTGCTGGTGAGGGGAGTTGGAAGAATTGGATAGAATTGGTAGTGGTTTTGGGGGACACTTTAGCCTCCATTTCATGGCATCCATGTACTCCGTTGCTGGAATGGCAAAGAAGCTAATGCCGCTCTTCTACCCCACTATCTGTAACCGAAATTGGATTCACACAGAGGTCTTCACTTTCTTCCCATCACATTGATCCTGCTCAATATTCCTGGGAGTGAGAGAAAGCAAAAACCTCTTTTCCATCCACAATATGTAGGAGAAAAGCCATTAGCAGGCAGCTTCCTTTCCATCCCAGCAATAGTGAGCATGATTAGTGGATTGAGTAGGTAAAGCCTGCCTCCCAACTCCAGCTCCATGTTGGCAGATTGCTGCTGGAATGGAGAAAATGAAAAAGCTCCAAGTATTTACACCCAAAGTCTTCTAGAAGAGAGGTGTATATACGTAAAAGAGAGAGAAAGACAGAGAAAAGAGTGTAGAGAACGGGTTGGCTTGCATGTGTTTGTGAGAAAACAGCTTGTCATTTTAATACATTTGTTGTGCTTATTCTTGGTAAATTATAATAATCAAGATACAGATTTTTTTCTGATAGTATCATTGGTTCAGAAGTTATCCTATCTAAATGACATGCCCGAATACAATTTTTTTCATCTGGAGTGGATATGAATATAAGTCCCTTTCTTATATAGTGATAAGAATAGGGATTTAATGCTACGTTTCTTAACCCCTATGTGGTATCTTGACAGGTGATTTGCAGGATCACACACACCTACACACACTACACACCTTCTATTCTTCCTCTTTCTAAAATATTTCCTAGTGAGCCATTTGCTATGATTAGGAACAAACAGGAGGTTTCTGTCGGTTCTGGACACTTCATTACTGAATTTGAATGACCAAAGCTGTTTTGTTTTGTTTCATTTCCCTCAAAGTTTCGATTTTTTCTTAATGAGAGAGCTCTGTCCATATACAAAGCAACCAGGGTGCTTTTGATCTGACCCAAAATATTACTGCCACTTGAGGGATTTGACTTCCATATTGGTTGAAAAATGGAATGTGGGTGGGTTTAGAGCTTGCGGGAATATTACAGGAATATTATTCTTTTATTACTTAAGATATTTATTCTCATTCTCACATAAATGATTGAAGGGAGAACTTTTCAAAAGCCCTGTGATTCTTTAATCTCTGAGACTCTCTGGCTGATTATATGTATTTTGTCTTACTTGCCTGTAATGTAAATGAGCAAGTTCCCTTGAAATCTAGCTAGGTGTATACATTGCAAGAATATTAATTTGCTTGATGATTTCTACTACTGAAGCAACATAACTGTTACATCTAGGTAGACTTTTAAAGATGTATATTGATTTCCCTCCCCCCACTAACCTGAGAGTGAGCCCCACTGAACTCAGTGTGACTTGCACATCAATAGAAATTCACAGATAACTGAACTGTCAATGGTCTTCTGAACTGTTTCATAATTTTCCCACTTCATGTTCTTTTAAAAAGAATC